>BLFK01000704.1:5019523-5059329 GCA_014634185.1 Astreopora myriophthalma | reverse complement strand
CCCCCCCCCCCCCCGAGGAGCCCTATGCTGAAATTCCAACACCAAGGAGATTTTCCCTGTCTTCCCCTCCTTCACCACTCATCAAATACCTGGATTGTCTATTTTAACTCATTGGAGGGTGGGGTGAGGCAAAGGTGCTTGTGTTGCAGAATTAGAGTAATATTTCTTAGTTTGGTCAATTGCATCACACAGAGTTTGAACCTGTGGTAACAGAGCATTCTGTGCTGTTGCTTCCAAGTTGTGGAAGACTTTTCCCCTCTGCTTCAAAGAATTGAGTCGCACTGAGGCCTTTAAAACTGTCATTAAGACTTTGCTTTTTTGCGAAGTATTTGTCATTTCCTTAAACTCGTTTTTGGACTTAATTTTATAATTCCTTAAATTATCAATGTGAAACTCGATTTTTAACTTATTTTATCATTCTTTTTTGTATGTAAATGCATTTAAACGTGTTTAAATGCGTTCCAATAGCGATTATATTATTATTTCTATTATTATCATCATCATCATCATTATTATTGTTGTTGTTATTATTGTTATGGCTGTTATTGTAGTTTTCACTCTTATTATTATCATTATCATTGTCATTATCATCATTATTATTATTAAATAGACAACCAAGTGGACCTATTAGAGCTCAACGCAACTACTCAAACACGGAAAATGTCTTTAGCTTGTGATTGGTTTAGAAAATGCGGCGAGATCTTTCAACCAATAACCGAGCTGAGGTAAGCCAAATAAGGACAATCGCCAAATGACTTTATGATGCTCAAAGGAAGGCTCCTGTGTTCGAAGGAGAGATCGTCCACAAGTGAGCCGAACAAGAGATCCTGCCCAAGTGAGCGGCTGGTCTTGCAACTAAAATTCGTTTGCGGGGGCCGATTAATTCATGTTGGGATAATTAGGCGGTAAAGCACGTAATTAATGTTTTGCAAGATTGCGGAACCTTTTAAGATGCAGGCATACACATCGTTATCTTTTCAGAGTTATCCTTCGATCACACTACCTGCTTGCTATCTGATTGAACGCGTTCAGAGGAACAAACAGAGCAAACTATTGACTTTAACTTTTGGTTTCAGTGATATTGTAATTAAGACTTCATTAATTGGTTTATATAGGATGTTATTCCACCGGAAAGAAAAATCAACAGAAACGTGACGACAAAAAGGTGTTGGCGAAAACGGGACGTGTGAACCGAAATAAGAGTTTAAATACAGATGTCTTTTTTTTCTTAGTGGTACACCATAACGTCTTCATTCACTTTCAAAAGTAAGAACCACTTTTAGATGTTCAATTAAAAGTACTTTGGTCATGAACTGCCGAGTAGCTTTGATTTAAGGCCTCAATTAAAAAAACCCATGATCAGACTCAGCGCCTTGACGGTATAATCAAGTTGTTCATTGGAATAATCTTTTTTTTTTCTTTTTTTTTAAGTATTCACTGCTCCACAAGGTGACTATAGAGTTAGATCTATGTTTAAAGGGACGTTATTTACTTTTGCAAACCCAAAATACTACGCCAAAATTGATACACCGCGTTTTCATTTTTATGAGCCTTGTGGTTTAATTCTCTCCCCGCATTTCGTATTTCCGATTACTACGCCTAGATTTGAAAAAAGCGTGATTTGGTATTTGTGTGTGACGCGTGTGTTGTTTGATTCTGTCTTCGTCACCGTCGATACAAGTAATTCGCGTAATCTTCGTAAAGAAGTCGAGAGCAAAATTCGTCAAATTGATTCTGAAGCTCCTCGTGTAAATCCATGTTGAATGCTATCGCTTATTTTAATGCTAATATTGAGATGAAATAATGTCATGTTTGCTGTGGACGCCCGTTTAGCTTATCTCTCCACGTAGGACGAAATGTAAAAAAATAACCGATATCAGCTGTTCACCATTTGATTTGCTTTCGTGTACATGTATTTTAAATACGTCTTAATCTCGGCTGGCGCCTCTTTCGGACTGCTTTCTGCTTTGATTTGTAAACCTCAAAAGTCTTCACTTTACAATTCGACGTTTTTTTTTTTCTTTTGAAAGCCGGAGCAGTTCGTAATTTGTTTTCCTTTCGAATTTCAAGGAGAAAAAGATGTTTCCCTGGTGGAAAAAAAAAGGCGCGTATCTTTCCGAGGCTTGTCATTAGTCGTTTGAGGGGAGCTTAAATTATTTAATTCGAAAGTAAAAGTTGGTCATAGAAATCTCAGGTTACTGGTTGAATAAATTCATTACATGTCATTACTGTAGTAAGTTACATTTTCGAATCCAATTTCCTACTATAAGCAAAGCGAAATCTGTTCGCGAAAACTAATTTTCTACTTTTCTTTAATATTCCCATTTGTTGTAATTTAAATAATGGAGATAATATAGCCCTTAGATAGAAGGAAGACTAATTCTTTCCGCAAATTGCAGCATCAGTACGTTGTGCTGCAGAATCTGTATTTATTACCTTTATTTAGATTTTTCTTCATCATGAAAGAAGTTACGTGATTGACTTGGAGAATCGGACTTTCTTTTTTCAAAAATGCTCTTCATTAAATGAAGTACCTCCATTTTGTACTTATTAAAATACAATAGTGATGTTTTCAAGTGCCTCCGACATTTGTTTCAGGATACCAGAACGATGAATATATCAATTTTCCGATAATCGTCTTATTTGGCGCCTCGCGCCTCTGACTGCGTTTTGTGTTACTCTTCTCTTCTGCTGGCAGGTGAAAGGAAAAACTTTGACAGATGACATTTTTACTTGATTTCGTTTACGGTCTAAGATGATTTCATGCTTTTGATGGAAATCAGAGACCTGAGTGACTAGGATGGTCGTCAAACGCATTTCTATCGCGAGGAAAACATCCTTTTGGTAAGGAAATTTTCCTGCGCGTAGCAACTTAGAGACCAGGTTATTTCGTGGTTCCATCGTGGGCTGATATTGCCGGCTTTTTTCAGTTTTATGAAGATTGGAACAAGGATTCATTTCATTTGCAAAGTCATAACGTACAATCGTGCTGTGAGCGTCAACACCTCTTCCAAAACCTTAACTTTGTTCACGATTTAGTCAAGTTGAACCGAGATTTATACATCATCGTCACATCTTGGGACTCTCTCTCTCTCTTTCTCCAGCTGAAGGTTCACGCTTTATTCATTTTAAATGAAAGAACAAACTATAGATTTCTTCGCCTTGGCCGAAAAACAAAGCTCAAAGCAAATTACACAACAGGAACATTGTTAGTATACAAAAGATACCGCGGCTACAGATTTTATTAATTTGTTTCTCGAAATTGGCCAGACTTTCCTCTGTTCTTGATAAAATTACTTTCTAGGGTGAAGAGGCGTGTGTGTATTTATTTTAGGCAAACAACAGAAAAAGAAAACTACATCTAACTGCGGCTGTATCATAGTCACGGCCGGTTTACAATGCGGTCAGACAAAGCTATCTTTAATGGCGAAAAGTCGGTTTCTCTTTTACCAAAGGAAAATGGAAAAGCTTCAGTTGGAGCGCGCTAGTCGCTCCATTGTTTGCACAGCTGAAGAATTATAGATAAAATCCTCATTGAGATTCATTCATCTAAACGTAAAGCCTCCTAGAAAATTCTTCATTCAGGTTGTCAAAGCTGATCGACATAATTAAACTGCTCATCAGCAGGGGAATGTTGCCTTGAAAAGACCTAGAGATTTCACAGAAACCACGAAAGCCAGCGAAGAAACAATGCAAGAAGCAAACCACTCTGATCATATTCTCTCTTCCCCATCGGAGTTGATCGGAACCGAGGCATCCCCGACTGTATCCGGAAACATCGCGATGTTGGCAACACTTTTGATGTTCTTGATCGTGTTCACAATATTCGGAAACGTGCTGGTTTGTGCCGCGTTCTACCTCTGCCGTGATCTGCGGACTGTGACGAACTATTTTGTGATCTCACTTGCTGTTGCAGACTTGTTAGTTGGCTTTGTTTCTATGCCCTTCTGGTTTTCGTATCTTATCACGGAAAGACCCAATGTATCACAAGATGAAGAGTTGTATACCCTATGGATATGCCTGGACATTGTAAGCGGAACTTCCTCTATCATGAACCTGGTTGCAATCAGCGTTGATCGTTTCTACGCCATAACATCTCCATTTAACTACCACCTGAAACTCACCAAAAAGCGTGCGCTATTTTGCATTGTTTTAGTGTGGCTGTACTCTATCGTGGTCGCATGTCTGCGGATTTTTAAGCGCGGTGCATGGTATGGGTATTTCGTAGCTTGCGCAAGCTTTTTCCTGCCTTTTCCCATCCTTGTGTACTCTTACGCAAGAATATTTCGCGTCGCCCACAAACAGGCCTTAAAAATGCAAGAAGATAGCTTCGGCGGCCAAGCTATGCAAGACGTGTCAGAAATAGATCATGATGCCAAAAACGGCGCAGGTGTCGACAAGGATGTTTTAGTCAACGTCAAGCCCAGGAAGTCTTATAGCGTGGCTCCCCGAAACTCTTACAATGTAGTAGCGCGGAGTTCCTCCAGCCCAAGTCCATTTGTCTTCCATAAAGTGCGGCCACGATTAACCAGTCAAAGCTCCGTGCGCCACATGCGTCGTGTACTACAAACTGATTTGAAAGCCGCCAAGACTCTCGCAATAGTGATGGGTGCTTTTATCGCTTGCTGGTCTCCGTTCATTATAACCTTGCTAATCACAGTTTCGTGCGATTATTGCGTACCCTTGAAAGTCAGTAAGATCATGAAGTGGCTACATTACTCCAATTCAGCCGTAAACCCTATTATTTATACGCTCCTTAATCGGCACTTCAGAGCGGCGTTCCGAAGGATCCTTTGTCGGTATGTGTCGGGCCGAAGGTTGTCGTACGTTGGCCGGTTGCTGTCGCACAGTACAACCCGAAGTAGCAGTCGTAGCAGCGGAGGACACGCAATGGGTGAATTATCCAAAACCCATTCCAAGACTGAGATGGAAATTCTAGTTTGCACTGACATCGTCACGGTAGTTTAGTGTGTTATAGCTCAATAGGACTGATGGCTTGACGTCGCTTACGCGCCCATGTTTCTCGCTCTTCGGACCGGCTAGGTGTTCTCGCGCGCGTAGAGCCGGGATTGATATTGTAATTGTGCCAGAATTAAAATGGTTGTGACTAAAATGTATCCGCCAGAATCAGATTGGACACCTTATTACGAATACATAAAAGAGAACGATGACTCCGAAATCAGGTTTTCGGTTCACTCGAAATCATATGAAGTGTCTTACTTGACGCTTCAAAAGAAAGACTGAGAAAAAAACTCAAATATCGGTGCGTCGAATACAGGCTAGAAGCATACTGTCTGTTAACTATGTCGCTAGTCTGGGGAGGTGATGTTGAAAAAATCGGAAAATTTTAAGGTACATATTGCCCTATAAGATAGATTAGTCATCGCTCTCTCTTATGTATTGTCATAGAGTGTCCCACCTGATTTTGTCGGATACACTTTAGTCACACCCGAATTAAAATTTTTCAGTTACGAACAATCTACCCTCTTAGCTCTGTCACGAACACAAACCTGTTTGTTAACACATCAGTGACTTGATGCCACCACCTCCTCTCAGTTTGTGCTGCAAGACAAGTTTATGAACTACTGAATTCGCAACATGTCTAAAGGTAGCCCTCCTGGTTCTGTCAGTTTTCGCATAGACATTTGGTCCGCGCACATGCCTAGTGATTCAATAGGGGGTATAGGGATCATGTGAAAACACGATGACTACATTTTAATGACTAACGATGATCTCACTCTGAAGCTGAACAAATTGCACAAGATTATCTTGGGGAAAAAAATATTTTCCCTCTCCCGTGCGCGCCTTCTCGTGACGCCTTCCACGTGGGGAAGCGGGTCCAGCGCTTGCCACACGCACGTAGATTGTTAGCGAGGGCTAGATTAGAGACCTTTAGATTGGAGTACGAGTACAAGTTTTCCGTTCTGAGCACGCGCATTTGGAAAAACTTAGACCTCCACACCTAATGTGCGTGCTCAGAACGGAGAACTAGTACTCGTAGACATCAAATAGCGAATTTTGTCTTTACAAAGTCAACGTTCTCAACCGCTAAATGGGGTTATTTGAATTGTTGATTTTAGGATTGGGAGCATAAATCTGATTGGCTTTGTAACTTGAAAAGCCGGCTAAACATTTGCAATGTCATCGAATGATGGACGAAATGTTTGATAGAATCAAAACGTTACTTTAACAAACAAGTTTTAACAAACTTACTAACATTTTTTAATAAACAAATGTTTTATAACAGTATTGTAACGTGTGCCGCTGCTTAAAAATCGCTTAATTAATCAAGCACTTGACGTATGCACAGTGCGATAAATGACGGAATGTACATCAAAGCGAGGCTTAGACCAGGACCTTTTATACTTGCGTAATAGCCACCCTCAACTTATGGCGTTGGTGTTTCCAGTTTGCTAACTGTTAGTGGGCAAAAAGAGCACGCGAGTTTTAATGAATGATATAGGATTTATATAGCGCATTTTCTATGTGGTATATATTCAAATGCGCTTTGCAACACTTGTGGGACTTTGCCAAATAAGAACCAGTAGAATTCTCAGGTGCCCTCAAAACAGAGTTAGTGATAGACCATCACACCAGGGACTTTTCGAACAGTGTGTGGGTTCTTTAACGTCCCACACAAGTGTTGTGAGACGGGGTTTATGGTTCATCGTCATTATCCGAGGAGATTACAAAGTCTAACCATTTGCAGATGCCATTACGAAGGAAGCACCTTCTTTTCAGGTGTTGATCCGGCCGGATCTGAACCCACGACCTTCCGCTCAGCAGACTGACGTCCTATCCCATTGTGCTAATCAGGCGGCGATAGTGACAATAATTGTTATAATGTTATGGCATTTATATAGCGCATTTTCTGTTGTTCGAAGCAGTGTTAGCGCTAACCTTGGACCAAATCCGATTAAAACCTGTGGGTTGTCATTGCATTTATCTCGGTTTAACGCCAGCTCTGGGATTCGTTAAATTTAGGACAACTGACCAGCCTTATGGAACAAACAAGCTGATTAATATAGTGGTTCCCATTGAAAAAAAAACAACGACAACAACAGCAACTACTTTACGACGTGGGATGGACAACTTATTAAACAACAACCGACTCTCCTTGTCTTCAATTTACAGCAGTTTTCAATTAAGTGTCGAAAGTAATTACGCACTTGCTTTTGTTTTGGTTCGCTCCGCGATTGGGTGAATTTGCGCGAAGTTTTCAACCAATGAAAGATATACTACACATCTTCAACTGGGAACTCGGAAAAATCCGAGCCCCAGATGGGATTCGAACCCACGACCCTCCGAGATCCAGCACGGATGCTCCAACCACCAAGCCACTGGAGACTCACCGGCGAGCAAGGGTGAAATGTGGGTATGGACCAGGCCTGTATCACACAGTCACATAGTCCAATTTTCAATAACCATATGACTCTTAACTGCATCACGCAGTCACATTAAAGCATATCGGGGATGCGTCCAACCAACCGCCAGAGTGTACTATGAGAAATAAATGAAAGATATACTACACATCTTCAACTGGGAACTCGGAAAAATCCGAGCCCCAGATGGGATTCGAACCCACGACCCTCCGAGATCCAGCACGGATACTCCAACCACCGAGCCACTGGATTTCAACCGATCATGTGCAAAAATATAACCAGTTTGCAGTTGGCCACTCTCGTTTTCCCGCGCTTGGAGTCGGCCGCCTTTACTTGCTTTGCGTTCTGATTGGCTAGTAAAACCAAGTCGTGCATCACTTCGCTTTGTGATTGGTTGATTTGTGCATTTCCTTCAGAAAGTGATTGGCTCTGTAATTACTTAGGTTTTGGTTTAACAACAATCAATTCAAAACCGCTCTATCTGAGACCATTGTTTCGGTTATTGAAAGTGTACGCATTTGGAGCGAAGGCGAAGCGTGCCTTGTCGTCTCTTGCGCATTGGTCATTCTCCTATTCGCCATTCTCCTGAGGACATCCTTAAACGCTTCCCTAAAATGTCTGTTCAGAAAGCTATAGATAAGCGGGTTTAAGGCCGAGTTGCCGTATTGTAACCACTTGTACGTAGCGAGAACTTCGTCAGAAACCTTACAAGTCTTACAGTAGATATACACCAATGTGACCACGAAGAATGGACACCAACAAATTACAAAGGCGCCAATAATGATGCTTAGTGTTCGAGCGGCTTTGACGTCGCGCTGGAATTTCTCGATGCCTCTTCTGTGAGACGTTGATTGTTCCGAGTGGACACGACTCCGAATGCTTCGAGTATGCGTCACGGCAACGTGGAATATTCGAGAGTAAGCGATGACCATGATTAACAGGGGGAGAAAGAAGGAAACTAGGGAAACAAAAAGGGGGTAGCGGCCATTCCATTCGAGTGGATATACAGCCCCAACAGTCACCGAGTAAATCCAAATAAATGCAATTGCCATTGCGATTCGATTATGCGTGACAAGGATCCGATAACGAAGGGGGTGACTGACGGCAATAAGTCGGTCTAGGCTAATGAATGCAAGATTCATAATGGAAGCTGTGCCACAGACGATATCGAAACAAATCCACGCCTTGTAAATTCCTGAGGACCGATCGTTTGGCTTCCCCGTAAGGTTCACAGACAGCCATATCGGCATGGAAATGAGACCAACCAGAATATCGGTCACCGCAAGACTGATTATAAAGGCGCTGGTAAAGCTTTGGAGGCGTTTTGATATAACACAAGCCAAGCATACCAGCGTGTTGCCGAATACTGCAATGACTATTGTGATCACCAGGACCACGTTTGTTGCTATGAATGAGAGATCATGTTCAGGACGTGAGTTTGTAGAATTCGATCTGTTCATTTTGTGCTCGAAATTGGCTGATTGTTGTCTGCGTAAGCGCTCTTGCTTCCAGTTTTGATGCCGGTCTTTTCCTTGTTGTTGTTGTTTTCTGCTATTTTATCTGCGTAGTGTTCTATGCTCGGCCAATGACCTGCCAAGATCAATATAAAAGAAACCGTGAAAAATACTTATGATAACTACTTTTCAGTTGAGGACGATTTTTTTTTTCTAGAAACTGAGGCAGGCATACTCGTCACTTTCTGGCAAAAACATCGTCATAATCATTATTCATCAGGTTCAACACTTAACATCTCATTTCCTCACTGTTCAGTTGTAAATGTACACTGGAACAACGGCAGACTTTCCGCACCATTACCACGGCACGGAGACGAGCATGGGGGGAGGGGGGGGGTTATTGTTCGTTTTACGTCACAAAGTCGTCACTGCGCGTGTAAAAGACCGTGAAGACGGAATGAAGGAGTATTCCATATTTAACTGTACGTATACAAGATTCCGCCTTGCTACCTCAGTGTTACTCACGTGCGTAGTGGTACATACATAGAACGGCAGTAATGATAAGGCGCGATCAATAGCTTCGGATTCCTTTTAAGCTAGGCTTGACATGTGAACAAACCCAGCTACTGTAAGCTTGGTGAAGATTGCGCAGTTTCAGAGATCCTTTGATGAGTTTCAAGTTAATATTTGGGAGCTATTGGCCCCCGTGCATCAATCTCGTATCTTTGAACAAGGACACAAAGAGAACACTCACTTGCTCATACGTTTTCACGCCCGAAACGCTTAAGTTAGCCAGTACATAGACTGCGTGGCGACTGAACTTGCCAACCTCGACTCTTCCTTAAACGTGCCGGGTTTTTTTACCGAAATCTGATCCTGGAATGGAAATAGCCCACACACTTGTAATGAAAACGTTTTAACAGCAAAGTACTTTGAAGTAGTTTGATCTGATGCCCTTATCGCCGGCAACTGCATGGATTATGGCAAATATTTTGTGTTCGATAAGTGATTTTCATTTTGCTCGCAATTTTTCTTTATGTTAATGGTTCATAGGATCAGATCAAATCGGGTTTGCAATCCATTTTTAAGTAATATAAATATTACTTTTTGAGGAGATGAATGATACGATCGTCACATTACGCCGGCGAGATTCAGCCGAGAATGCCCTGGATTTGAAAAGGGGTGGACTTTTAATATTTTAACCGATCCGCTTAAGTCAGTGCTATATAAGCCAAATAGTCTTATCTGTCAAACCGATTGGAACCAGTATATTTTAAAATCCATCGGTCAAATTGACAATGCAATCATTATTTCTCAGAGTTAGTATTTCAGTGACAAAAACGTCTTCAAATGTTTGAAATGTTTAAGTTTGATCGATCTCTAAATACGGAGCTAACACCACTTAAACTTTCAATGATCAGCAACAGGGGTGCTGTTTCTGAAAGATGTTTTTCTTCTTGTGATTGATAAACGCCCTTATTTTTCAATTACATGGAAAGTCCATTTCCGGGCGTTAAAATCCAGGATGTAAAAATAAACATCAATATGGAAATTGAACTTTCTAATAACCGGATAAGACACGAATGTCAATATTAAGCTCGCAGCAATTAGACTAGAATAATATTAAATCTTTGTGCTGCTTTTAGACCAAAAATATGTAGAACAAAAATTTCACTCCGATATTTCATCCAGATTTAGGACAGAAATGGCCGAACTCTTACATCTAATTGGGGATGAAAATTATTCAACTTCCCCCTTCGATTGTTAAATGTCGAGGCCATTATTATTGCACGAAACTGTTGTTAAATTGGAGTTCTTCTTTTCTCGAAAACTGTTTAATTTATTTGTCTTCTCAACTTCCCTCACTCTTGAATTGTGTTCAGTAATGCTTTATTCTGTTGCTCTTAATGGGCGTTGTTTCTGGGAAACAAAGAATGCATTTTATTTTATCGTATCTTATTTTATCTTATTTTATCTTTTCCATTTTTTTTTTGCAAGATAGTTATTTAGTCGTCTTAGTTTGCCACCTGTGCTACAGATCGAAGGCTTGGTAGTTTCCGTTTGCTAGCCGCTTTTGTTTGTTAATCCTATCTCTCCCCACCCCTCCGCCCTCTCTCCAATCATGGCGCCCTAAAGAGATAAGATTGCCATGACGCATGAACACGCGAAAGAAAAATGCCGTGTGCTCCCCACAAAGCTTAAGCAAGTTCGGATATTTTCTATCACTGAGCTTCAGGAGGCCAAGGCCATTAAACTAGGTTCAGCTGCCAAACAACCCGTACACCGAGCACTAAAACTGATGTCAAAAGGTGGCATACTTGTATTTGCAGTTATAGTAAATGAAATGGTGAAATGAATAAAATGAATGAAATGTCAAAAATCATGTTTACAGAATGTTACAGCGTTAATAATAGACACTGACGAATACAGTTCCCCTACACATTTTCGTTGTTTTACAGGGGCGCAAGATTTCCCATAGACTGTTGAAAAATTTGGTTCCACTGATTTCAAAGAAAATAACAAAGAAAGTATTCTGTTTCTCCAGCATATCCTGTTTACCGCTCGTTACGTTACTGAAGACTTTCGATGGAGAATGCGTACCAACGCTCTAAGGCTTTCTAAGCGGTCTTTATGAGCAGGAATCACGCGGCGCATTTGGCAGTCACTGCTCAAACCGTCCTGCTTATGTCTCTTACTCTTTCTCAAAAACAAAACAAAACTCTCGTTGCAGGTTTACATATCGTGGTTGTGGAATTATTATATGATGACTCAAATTAAAAGTAAGGTATTTTTTTGCGGAACACTTGACGAAAAATTTGAATGTTTCGTGTTATTTTTGCAAAGGGCAAAAAATAAAAAAGCAAACATAACTGACTTACGACATACCCAGATAGTAATTCCGATATGTGAGTTTCGCCCTGGCTAATTTGTACAAGTCTAGCATGTGTTGCGAAACTATCTTAATTATAGCTTACTGGCATATGCATTTCTATCCGTCACTACTTGCGAACCCCGCATTCTTAGCAGCCGTAGCCCACTTCATATACGGCGGAATGAAGTCTAGACAGGGAAGGAACACCAGAAAGAAAATTCGTAGCGCTTTAATTTTTTCTCAATTTTACTTCTTCGTTGGCTGTCAGGGCCTAAATATGTCTTTATAGTTTTCTAGGGATTAGAGAGTGTGGGAATAACAAAACTGAATTTGGCGGTAAGGTTTTGACCGCCGTTATCAATGGAGAAAGGTTAAAAATGTTGCACTGAAGAAAAGCAGATGTAACTGGCCATTCGGGGACGATCTTAAGTTAGTTAGCCCTTCCAAATGCCCGGTCTGGCCGGTCAGTTCTGTCAAATAGAAAGCGCTCCATTTTCTGGTGTTTAAAGTCAAAACGCTTCATATCTGAGAAAATTAATCAATGACTGGGTCTCGTTTTGGTCGTCCAAGTCTGAATGTTGAACTGTCACTGATGTCTTTTCAGTGGGTGCAGTAACGATCTGTCTAACAGTGCTGCCTTCTAACTTGTTCAGTGGTGTTGATCCAATGTGTTTTGCTTGGTGAAAGTCTGGCATAATTAGCAGACACCAAGAGAAAACGTAGTCAATGTCTAGACTATCTTTTTGGTCATACATTTTCTATAACATTCAGATCTATTAAGTCTTGCATCTGACAGCTGGCCATTTTTTCCGAATGGAAATTTTGCGGTGGTTTTTAGCCGGACTAGATAGCAAAAAACATATAAGACGAGATCGGGGTTCTTTAGTACGTATCTCCTTGCTCTATTCACGGATAATTCCGGTTTGTGCAAATTACATCTGATCAAATTCTAAAGGCCGGAGATTTCCAAGAAATCACGAAGTCAAGCATACAGGAACGACTTAAATTCCAGTTGCGCAAGGCGCAAAGGCTTCAGTGCTGATAATTATTATTGGATAGATCTTAACACACAAGCGAACCCGGTAGGAGATCTCCGCCGATTTCATTTTTAAGTCTTAAAATAAATTGGTATTCCCGAGACTAAAAATACTCAAATTTCGAGTTCGTAGCGGTTTTTTAGCTATCCATATAAAAATAAATTTGAATATCTTTTTTATGGCTATCCGGAAATAAAGCCCACATGGAAAATGCTGGGAATGTTGAACTATTATTTTTCAGTAGCCAATAGATTTTGAGTGTTGTTTGCCCAAAGAGCAATGGTCTCTAAAACCAATAACAAGCTTTGAGATAAGTTCGCACGTGGAGATATTCTTATTATGCAGGTGGAATTATTTTATTATCTTTTTACCGCAATCTCTCCTGTAGTGAATTTTCGTCAAGAATTGATGGAATATTCAAGAAAAGTGAAATAATGTGTTGCATATTTAAACAAAATTACAGATCGCGGAGGTTTTTCTGAAACTGAGGAAATTTCTTCCTCAGAATCGTGTAGCAAGTAAAGATTAACATTTGCATCTGGCCTTAATAAAAGATGATTTGTGCCTTGGTCCGCCTAAAATAGGTCTCTTTAAGTATGCGCGTCATGTTGTTTGCAAATATTGTTTTGTTTCTTCCGGGCTTTTTGTCTATCAATATGTGAATAATTGATGCTTTTAGCTGTTGATTTTCATCCTTGAGGGTCGCATGGGCCCGAAGGAAACCCGAAGGAAACCCGAAGGAACGAAAATGCATTGAGCAGGGCGTTGCCGTGGTTACAATGACGTACTCGTGACACGACAATGCGTTTGAATGGCGAAAGGCTTGAATCACATCCTACAACGACTATGTCCACAGAATTTAAAACGGACGACAGAGCATGAAAAAGAGGAGAAAAGCTAGCTCGTCCTGGTTTAGCCAGCCTAAAAGGTACTTTTCTGTGTAGTCAACTGACATTTCTTAATGTCGGTCGCCGCAAGGTTGTGGAAAAACTATTTTGAACTACTTTTCGCTCCCCTTGACGTGTCGTGAAATGAGTTCAAATTGAGCATTGTCTTCTGTCTCCGGTTCACCATCGGCTAATGAAAGTTGTAAATTCGAATGTTCATTTATTCAAATTGTCAACTACAGTCGTAAGAGGGAATTTCTTGCGTCCGATGCCGTTCTTCACCTTTCTTTGCAGCTTTCACGAGCTTTTGAGTGGCGGCTGAGTCGAAATACCGCTGGGAGGAAACAGACTTTTTTGTGTTACTTTATAGGGTGCTTGAAATTTTGCGTGGTAATTTCAAGATTAAAATACTGTAGATTGCTTGCCTGTGAAATTAACATTTCTACAGGGCGTCAGGGCGTTGAGCTACACAGTTTTCCCAGTCGCGAAATGTGCAGTTGTTCCGGAATAAATCTTCATTTCTTGCACATTAACTAAAAATCTTCACTGGGAGTATTTTCTTTGTCTCTGGTCAATTTTTTGTAAAGTAAAGTTTCATTTCTGTCATGTTTATTGCATTCAAGATATATTTAACTTTAACTCAGCAGCTTTATTTATAAAGTGATTGAACGAGATCAAGCAAATAACAGAAATTGGAAATTCAGGAAACAGACAAAAAACTGGCCGATTTTTAACAACCAACCATGTTTCCGTAATTCGCGTGCGGACCCCAGGCAGTAGTATTTTTTGCATTTTACTTTGTGTAGACTAAACTACTTTTAAGTATAATTTGTCCTTAATATTTCATGACTTAAAGTGAATGATATTAAACTAACTGTGTTTGTCTTATCCGCAATCTTTAGCCGCTGAATATGACACGGCGTACAGGACGAAAGACGTTTACTGCAAGCCCTCCACTACGAAAATGTGTGAGACTGTGTCGTCAGTTGCTGGTGATATCTTTGTTCGTCTGTTGCGGTTTAGTGTTTAAAAGAACTATAGCCGGTTTGAAATGGAGCGACAGAGGTAAGAATCGCATTTTTTTTTTCAGAAAGATCTTACAATGCAACAAAAATTATTATTTTAGGGGGGTTGCCACGAATTCCTTAAAAACTACGAAAGGTATAAAAAACCTTGAAGTCTTCAGCCAGGTTTCATAAAATATTAAATTTTCGCGTGAGCAATGTCTTTCTGGAAATCAAAATTTCTTTCCCTTATACTGAACTCGGCATATTTGAGTATATTGATTTTCTGTTCAATTTTCAACTTAGCTGGATATGAAGGGCTCAAACTGGAAGAGAGGTAATATTCAAAGCCAACAAATAAAAAAGATAATCACATCATCAGGTCGATGCGCGCATATGTTTACTATGAAACAGTCTATGTTGCAGCAATCTTAAAGAGCTATCTGTTTTAATTTGATCAGTGGAGCAGCTAAAAGCTTTCGAATCAAACGATGACAGCTCCAATCGAACCGTATTGATTGTCACTCTCTACTAACCCGGTCAGTTGTTAAAGTCCTCCCCCCACCTCCAATTTGCTCCCTTTGTTTGTGTAATTTTGACCTCAGTTAACCTTGGTTATCTCAGTCTATCGCGGCCACTCTTTAAGGACTTTCCAGTGTCTTTAACCCGTGTGGTCAGAACTCTACCCACAATCCTGGCCAAAACGTTTGGGGACACACCCCTTTTTCATCGTAATTTTGCAGATACCACGCAGCTGTTTACAACCTGTAATTTCATTGGATCTGGTTAGGACGCAGCTCTATTGTTTTTAGGGTTAGGGTTCATTGTTGCCGTTGTTTCTTTGAATGCTTCTATTGTTTTCTGAGCCAATTGCGTGGGCTGTTGTAATAGCTGCGTACTGACCCTAGTTTTGAGTATAATTTACAAGTCACCTGTAATTTCCACTCACAAAAACAAAATTTTCAAGTTTTCCCCCAACAACCCCTGAGCAATGTTGAAGTCCATGCCCCAAATAAGATGTCAAAAAGTGTTTTATCCCGGACACCCGGCATTGTCCAGTGCCGGGAGAGGGGGAATCAAGGGAACGGCTATTTTCGTGCAAAAAAGCCAAAATATCCCAAACGTTTTGGCCTAGTCAGACTGTAGCATTGTGCGACCAATTTTTCGTTAATCGCTCTCTCGAACAGCCATGTTTGCGAAAGTTGTCAGTCCCCTTCAAAAGAATACACTGGACCATGGTTCCCACCTCTGTTTACACTCCTCCCTTGAACTGAACTTTTTCCGTTTAAGTAAGCTATTCGTATATTGTTCTCTTGTGGTCTGTTATTCAAACCCACAAGGCCACTCAACTTCACTTGCATCCGTAAGATTTTCTCGAAAGAAGGCCTTTTGATCATAACCTACAAGACAAACGTACAAAACAAATGATCAGTCATTCTTACAGTGTTTGACCTACATTCCGCCGTGGGGTCTGAATTAATCGGCCATTCGCCGAGGGCGAGCGCCTTGCCTACGTCTCCCAGGGGTTTGGGGGAATAAGGAAACATGGCTTATTTGAACTGGGGGAACGGGGGAACGGGGGAACGGGGGAACGGAGGAACAGGGGAACAGGGGAACAAAGACAAATTATCTCAGGGAGCATAAAGCATTTTCGGGATAAAAAAGCTGGGAACAAGTTCGGAATTAATTTCGGGAACAAGGGAACAAGGACCCCCCCCTCCTTTGCCCCTGGGAGGCCTTCACGTTTGACGGTAGTGTGTTCTGTGAAGCAATTAGAGAATTAGTAAACATGTTACACGGCGTTCATCGTCAAAGCAACTACACGATAATTTACCCGACTACGGTCTCGTGTCTTGAAGTTTCAATGTAAACTTGAAGCAATAGATATCAGTGATTATGGCCGCTGTTATTAGATTCGCCACCTGACACGAAGTGCTTTAAACTAATGATTAAACCTCCTCATTACGTCGCCAAATTTTATGTTCTTTGGCCTTGGCCCGTTAGCAAGACACACGTTGAGACAAACTAGTGAAACTAGAAAGAGCCGCGTCTTAAGAGCTGCTTAGGAAAAATGTCTCATTTGTGAAGTTAGTTACTTGCACAGTTGGCGGCTATTCGTGCAGTTTTTTTTTCCACAATAGGCGTGTCATTCTTGACATCTGATCTCAGCAAAGCATGGAATAACTGAAGTATCAGCTGATACATGCATCAGTCAAAACACCATATTTCCTCAGGATAATCTATTCAACTCTTAGCTATCCAGTCGGGAGTCCGTACTAAAGTACGTTACACAGAGAAAGCTCTTCGCCAATCTTTATTAAAAACTCGGAGGCAGGCAAAATTTCTGTATCCATCTGCATGTTAAAGGATTGCATTTTGATTTATTGTGTCTTGCGCAGAGTCTGCTTCTCTTTCAAGACACCTGCTGGCAAACGTGGAATGGGAGACTTGCAACTTTGAAGTAGGCCACGAAAGGAACTATTCAGATAAAGAATCATGGACAACTCGCACAGAGGCATATGGCTGGCTAGCTTTGTATATATTTTGTATTCTTGTTATCTTTATAGGTAAGTTAGAAATATTTGCAAAATAATGTGGAATTTTTGCGCATGCATAACACCTACATCCTCAACCACCCTTACAAGCGTTTGTTAATTTGTCCGCCATTTTGTTAGCATATAAACGTTTATCTTAAAGAACAAACGTTGTGTTATCTATTCTTCTTCGCGGAACTCGGCCCCGCCGTGCGAATCGTTAAATGAAGCAGAACATGACAGCACTATAGTTACGTTCATTCTTTTGGTCACAACCAGAGTATCTTCGTTATCTGACAATCTTTATTCATTACTAACTCCCAGTCGCTCCATTGACTCGTCTCACGGCTTGTAGCCTTTCCGTACATGATTATTTCCGCAATGAAAGCGAAGAAAGATAAAATGCCCTACTTTTCATATGATTTTATTTTTCTTCATGTTGTAGCACTTGCTATAGTTTGCGACGACTTTTTTGTACCATCGCTAGAAGCTATTTCTGAGAAACTCGATCTCTCAGAGGACGTTGCTGGCGCAACCTTCATGGCAGCGGGTTCTTCTGCTCCGGAGTTATTTGCTTCTGTGGTGGGAGTTACTGTGGAAAGTGATGTTGGTATCGGTACAATAGTGGGGTAAGAGGATCATACAAATAAGCATACTGGTCAAATAGGTTCGGTACACATAGTATCCTCACTGGGCGTCCTCCCCTAGCGCATTATTACGGTGGCCTACAAGGGAGCTGCAACAAATAAAAAAAGTTGCTGCAAATTTATAGAAGTTGATGCAAATTTATAAACGGTTGCTGCTGAACTCGGCCATTCCTTCGAGGTATCTTCGACAATCATTTGGTGTCCACACTGGTGACAAAACTGTGCCGTTGAAACACATTCTCTTCCACAGGAGGTGCACAACATTTTGAGGAAACAGAATTCAAAGATACACTTTTGAAGGAACAAAGAATACAGCCTTGGACGAGCGTGACACGATATTGTGGCGGGAGTTTCTGGTTTCGCAAAAGAATTACTGGAATGCACATGTGCATATTTTCTGTTTTTTAATTTGCACCAACATTCTTTTAATTTGCAGCAACCCTTTTCATAAATTTGCAGCAACCGTTTATAAATTTGCAGCCACTTCTATGAATTTGCCGCAACATTTATAAATTCAGCAACTTTTTTTGTTTGTACATTATGAAGTCAAGCGGTCCGCACTGTAGAATACGGACCGCTAAATGAATCAATCATAGCACACCTAGTATCTGAGAGATGTAATAAATTCTTTTCTTTCATTTTTGCAGGAGTGCAGTATTTAACCTCCTTGTAATTATCGCTCTTACCGCGGCTCTGGCTGGAAAGGTACGTCATCTTATTGGTTCTCACGCTTTTAAGTCGTAACACTGAGTTTCTTCCCAGCTTCGTCGCACAAATGGGCCCGCCTTGACTCCGGCGAATAGTAGCATATCCAGAGATGAAAGAAATCTCTTCAACTTTTTAAGGCGTAAAAATCGCAGTATGCGTATGTACTCATACAACTGGGGACATAGGAAGGAAACATAAGTTGGCGAACGGTGTACACCTTTATCAATGCAGCTGAGCGGAGACCGTAGGTTACAACAAGACGAGAAAGGTCACTGAAACGTCCTTTGTATCTATGTCGAGCCTCAAGTGACTTGGTTTATTTACACTGTTAGTTAACTGTAAAAATCAGTACAAAGAGTCAGAAAGATTTATTGAGAAAAAAATTGTAGACTGTCAAAATCAATAGGGACCTTTTATTCCCTCAGGTTCTTCAGTTGGATTGGAGACCGCTCATGAGGGATTCCGTTTGCTACGCCTTGTCATTAGGGTTTTTTTCATGGTTTGCGTGGGATGGCAAGTTTGAGTTTTACGAGTCCGTCATTCTCCTAGCTCTTTACTTTCTTTACATACTTTTGATGAAGTTCAATTCCAAGTTAATGGATGCCTTGGCCGGAGCAAAGTAAGTGATCTTGATTTCTCCTATCTTAGTGCAAACATTTATCGAATACGAAACGTTACAAAACAGAATTTCTCAATACACTTTCATTTAAAAGGACAATGATGGAAAAAAAACTTTGTAAATCACATGGTGTCATAAAAATAAAACAACTTGCCTTTTTTTCAGTTGAATTCACTGAGTAGTAGAATCCGTAAACGCCCATAATCCATTGAATTGTTTCATTAGTTTAGTAATCACAGTCTTGTCTTCGAACCTTTTTCAATAATTCTTAGATAATTCATCTATTACGATAAAGTTCCTCTGACATTAACGCTTGCGTATCTTGTTGGTTCCCGAGCAGAATCATCTCAAGAGAAGAAGAACTTCCGCTGAATTCTTACACACTGTTAGTACCTCTCAGCTGACTCTCCGGAATTCTTTGAGCCAAATTGTTAAATTATTAACTTTAAATATGAAGAATAAATATCTCAAGTGTAACTGAGCCAAATAAACCAGCGTTTACTGAAATCCTTAGCTCAGTGATGTAGCGTCAGAACTCAGTATTCCTGGGGTGACGTAACGGTTTTAAGTCGCTGATGAAAACTGGAACTTAACACGCGATAACTGTTATGTTACTTTAAAGACTTTTAGTTGTTCAAATTAACTGTTAAGAAAAGCCGGAACAAGTGCTAAATAAGAAATATTAATACTACTGATTGACAAAAGCATACTGAAGGCTCAAAGATCTAAACTAAACAAATTTTATTTTATTTATAACAATATAAACCACGCAGCAAGTAGCTGTTCTTAATTGCACAGCTCACATTTAACAAGATGACCCTCTGAACACGACTTACTATTAGTACTGTATGCGCAACTTCTAAACTGTTAGTTTAATCGGGCAAATCCTTACCCAAAACTCCAGGAATTATTGTCCCTACGCTTTTTTGCGTCTTTTTTCTTGATAACTTCGACGTCTGTCTCTATCGTTAGACACAAAAGAGGTCAGGTCAGCCCGGCTCAGCAGACGGAAGTGTCTCAGTTCGTCAACAATGATACGGACATTCAAACAGACCAGCATGCTGACACGTCCACTGAGGCTGTACTTGAAGGTCGTCAAGGCAGTCCAGCCGGAAAGCTCCCTCCTATACTGACTGCGGTAAGCCAATCAAGCACCTCTGACTTCAATTCAGTTCCGCCGGAAACGAACTTGGAATCAGTCCTGTTGAATGGAAAGACCGAAGTGGTGCTATTGCACCTCTTAAAGTTGAAGCTTTGACATTTCAGAGCATGCTATACTTTGTGGTTCCATTATTCAAACTGGGGCATCACTTATTCCATACATGTCTTTTCGTAATTCAGCCTTCATTTTACAAGTATTTATGCTTGATCCAGGCATTAAAGAACAAAAGTAATTAATGAACACCGCCCTGAAAGCTTTAACTATACCTTTGACTTTCAGCAGAGCAGCACTGCAAAGGCAGATGTCAACTCTAACATGCACTTACTGTCAACAAATAGTCTCAGTGGAAGCAGATTTACTCATTCCAAACAAGGACAGCTTTCCAGATCATTTGTGAGTAATCTGAAAATACTAATTACAGTTACTGTGAGTAAAGTTTTCTTTGAAGAAGAGAAACAAATAATTAGCATATATTGCGTACAAGCGTCTTTAGGTAATCGAAAAAGGGTGTCTTAAGGTGATCTAAGGGCCGATTTACACGGTACGACTTTGTTGCATGCGACAAGCTTACGACAGGCCTACGGCACGAATTGTTTCGTGTAAATCAAAGCTACAACTCGCTTACGACTGTCGTATACGTCACAAAAAATGTGGTAGGATTTTAAAACATGTTTTAAAACTCTACGACAATCATAAGCACAGTCTGTGCTCAATAGCAAGAGTTGTACGCGACTTTTTACCTGACGCGAGCAGGATGCGCAGAAAAAAATCGCATACGACAGTTGTAAGCAAAAGTTGTACCGCGCAAATCGGCCCTAAGAAGCCTCTTTTGTATTTTTTTCTGATCTGCGGGGTTACTAAAAAATGTGCTTTTTGACGCCACCCCTCATTACCCTGTGAATAGAGCAAGGAGCCAGATAACGACATTGTGTCCAACAAATTCAGTTTGCCTCTCTTTTGATTGGAAGGCCTCCATCACGGAAATTATTACAAGAATTAATGTAACCCTTTAATACTGTAAAAAGGAAATGTAAACACAGCACTGAAAAAATTACTTATTTTGACTCTGCTTGGTAGACGAGTGCAACATTTCCTTAATTGCTGCAGCCCAGAATATTAAAGTGAACTAGAGTCAGTTTTGTTATGGCACTCCCTTACATTTGTCAGTCAGGGTGCGTTCGAGTGGCCTTATTCTTGAACGCCGGAGAATATAGCAATCACCCATGAGAAAGTTTGGATGTTATGGGAATACAAAAGAGATTTTCATCGCTTCCCATTACAAAAAGTTGATAGAATATCTCCAAATTTACTTCCGAAGAACAATCTCGAGATCTTGCTAGCGCTTATTTCAGAAAGAATCCATCGAACGCGCCTATCCTTGTTTGTAGTTAGCCAGGCAAGGCAGAAAGGAAGACGGGAGATGTGTTCTAGGGATAGAGAGATCACTGGAGACTAAGTGACAGGTTGTTTGTAGAGACTGGAAACTTAGATAGAGAGGAAGATAGTCTCGAATAGTCGATTTATCCCCTGAGTGTTCTCGACAGTACTACAACTAAAGTTACGATGATTCTAGTCAGCCTCCAAAAGTATTGGGGATGTTAACTGAGTCCCTTAAAGGTTAGTAGTTCAAACATGAGACGGGCAACTGCATTTTGTAAAATAATTTCAATCACGAAACCTGACATTTCCACGAAACAAGTATATTGTTACTGAAATGATTGTGAAGTGCGGGTTTGAAATGAAATGAAGCTCTCACTTTCTGGACAATTTAAGCAATTGTCTCATATATGCACTTGAAAAATTAAAGTGACTTCAACGGGATTCGAACCCACGACCTCTGCGATGCCAGTGCAGTGCTCTTACCAACTGAGCTATGAAGCCACACAATTGAGAGCAGGTCAATTTGTTGGGCTCATGGGTGTTTTCCCGTGAAAGGAATGATGAATGAAATGATTGTGAAGTGCGGGTACTATTGTCTTACGTCTCTGAATTTCTTTCCTTAAAGTGTATGTGTTTTTGCAAAACAATTCGGTCGGGTAAACAATAATTATCGTAGAAAACTAGCACCTAAAACTTGTCCTGTCTCTACATTCGATTGGCCATGTTTCCAATCACAGATTAATCTCTCCCTGGAACACAATCATCATCGGTCGGTTTCTTCTGCCAAGCCGCCAAGGCTGTCAGTGTCTTTTCCTGGTCTAAGAGATATTTATGATGACCTAAAGGCAAATAGAAGGAGCAATGTATTCCACGCTGGTCACGTAGAGGGAATCAGGCTGAAATCCGTGGCACAGCAGCAGATAGTGAAGGAGTTCAGACGCCAAACGATGGGCAGCCAGCAGTGTCCAACAGTCACTGTTGTTCACGTGGATGACAATGGCAACGCACAGACGGTACCTGTGGGTGAAGGAAAGGTGGTAAAGAATTCTTCGCTCGATACCCTAGCAGAAGATGAAGAGAACCAAACAATGAAGCCCTGTCCGTGTCTTCCTGCGGTTTCTGCAGAATTTCCGGAGTATCCAGAAGAGGGAGGATGCTTTGCAGCAGTTAAGTTCTTGCTGGGGTGGATTTTATTTCTGCTGAGCTTTCCATTCATGTGCGTCTTTACATGGACCATTCCAAGCTGCAGTGAAGAACATAACCGGAAGTACTTCCTTGCTTCATTTACTATGTCGATCATATGGATAGCAGTCCTTAGCTTTGGCATGGTTACTCTGGTAGGTCGGTCGGGATGCATTCTGAGCGTGGATAAGTTTACGATGGGATTGGTGGTCATTGCCATTGGTACCAGCGTTCCAGTAAGTTGGTGCTTTTGAATAGCAAAGATTTTTCTTAAGCATTTCTCTTTTACAAACCGGAGAAAACGGGATCGAAGAGCTTAAGTCAATTGACCTTACACAGGAAAAGCCATACACTGAATGATACACCTGTGTAAAATTAAATTTGTGGATTTTCAACGCTCTTTGTAGGTGAATCTTACGATTCAGTTTTTGCCTGAAGTTTAGATACATACAAGCTTGAGAAAACGTTTAATGAAAGTGGAGCTATCAACAACATCAGTTATCTTTTCCTTTCTAACACAACAAATAAGTAGTACTGACCAAATCGGAGTGTGTTGGCACTCGGTGCACCGTTTATTAGCTACGCTCTTTTTACTTTCTCTTTCAAGGACGCCTTGAGTTCGATTATTGTTGCCCGCGAAGGATTTGGGGATATGGCCGTGTCAAACGCTATTGGATCAAACGTGTTTGATATCAACCTCGGTCTTGGATTGCCATTTGTAATCAGGGGTGTCATCGACAACTTTGAACCAATTCTTCTACTTACCAAAGAGGAAGAGGTAAGAATGGATGTGAATTATGTTCCTAAATTTACCTATTGGTAAGTGAGGGCCAAGAGATGTACTCAGTGGTCATAGGAATTTGTTATATACCTAGAATTTCACTCAACAAAACGAGCACTGTGATTGGTTGATTCTTGGTCAAGTGCCACTGATCAAATTCAAATGTATCCCGACCGGGATACAATTGCGCAGTTGTTGCCCGCGGGCCGAATACAACAGCACGAATGCACAGGGAAAGTCTAAATATATAACAAAGCACTTAATGTATCTTCCCCCCGGAAACTAGTTAGTTTTTTTTCCCTCGGGACCATATATTAAGTGTATAATGTTGTACGCTGTATAACTTCCTATCGACTGAATAAGGTGCATGCCTCTGCCCTGGTGTGTCAGTAGGTTTTGGTGTGTTGCGACTTGAAATCTGTGAGCCTGGCTGCAAGGCCATAAGGCCAAAGTAAACATTGTATTTACTGCCCCTTTAATTTCTTTTGTTGTAGGAAATGCTCTCCTCGGGAAGTCTTCTAATGGTACCACACGTGAAATTTGGTTTCATTCTCCTACTAATTCTCGCGGTTTCCCTGGGGATTTTTGCCGGAGTGCGGTTTAAACTGAATAAGCAAATCGGTTTGTCTTTTTTCTTGATGTACATCGCATTTGTAGTCTACGCGTACATTCAAGACATGTTGTGCGACTACGATTGTTGACAGACGAAGTTTTCTTTTGTGCGTGGCCGGATTTTCTCAAGGGGACAGTTACTTATAATACCATTCATTCTTACCACTGAACTAGTGATTTTGTTCTTTTCTCTTAATACTCGACTTCGACCAATTTCTTTTAATCCAATCAGTTACTAGTTAGCCAAACTTTACGAAATATTTTATTTGAAATATTATTTTTATAAAAAGAAGTCGCTTTTTAGAGCCGAAAGTACAGAGATTCTTAGATTTTAAACATTTCAAGGATTTGTCCTTGATGTTACAATGACTGAAATATAACTTAAGTTACTTTTAAACAGTCCTTGATTTTTAAAGGGAACAAATATTATTAGAAGTCATAGACGTTTGTAATAGTTGTTTCGCGCCGAATACGTTGAGCCCGAAAAAGGTGGATATACAGTACTAAGCTCTTGTTGAGGATGATCTGAGCAACAAGTCAGTGGAACTCTTCGTACGAATGATCAAGAGTATTTAATATCTGACCGTTTTAGATTTTACAAAGAAACTGTTATATTTCACGTTGCTTGAGTTTTCTGAAACACTACCCGTAGCCTGGCATTCAGCTTCGTTTTTGTAAGAAGCAGAACATAGGAAATGTATCTAAAGAATGGTAAAGAGAGCTCTTTTGTAATTTATAAGTTTCTAAAAAAGTTTCAGACAAGGTTAAAAACAACCTTGCCTAAATTTATATCAGGACTGAGGACCGAAAACATTGTGTTGATCACAGTGACGCTGGTCCTGTTATTTAACTTTATAACTCATTTGAGGAATAAACGGCAAACCTCGAGAAATTGCTGGTATTTTTCCATACTAAAATTATTTTTTGCACCGGCAAAAAGTCACTGATCTTAGTTAAAATTTGCGTTCTGTTCGCCAAGTGTGTCTTACACGTGGTTCATTCAGTTTCCTATAGTTTTTCCTTCTTGCCAGCTTGGGTCTGTTTGGTCGAATGCATCAGTCATTGTCATGTTTTGAAACTGTCCTCTGGGGCCCCCCAAATCAGCCTTTCCGTTCGTCCCAAACATCCACACTTTAGGCTCCTATTAAAACCAACCGAAAATGCAAGGGATAGTGGGCCCGTTGTCGTGATTTCTTTGCTTCCTGGTTTCCGCCAATGTTTTTGATTCTGAGTAAATGATTAACAGCAGATTTTGTAGTAAATTTGCTGTATATATATCCCAGAAATTATTCTGTTTGATTTGATACTATCACCTACTTACAACCCCACCCCTCCCAAAGAGGATTCATTTCCTGAACACGTGAGAAGGAACATCAGAGAGCACATGACATTTGACATTTAGAAAGCGGTCGCCATAACGCAACATTTAATCAATTGAAGCATGAACACGTACTTTGATGAGTTAATTATTTAAAACAATGAAGTACTTTTGTTGCCCATTTCCATTAACTGAGCATTTGAAATGTGATAAAAATGCAGATTTCTCTCTTTATCAGGCTTTTACTCGTATGCTGCACAAAATTTCCTTTTCCTGCGCTCTTTGACACATGTGATCAACATCACGTGGTTACAGCATTCTTTCATGATAATTCTCTTTTCGTATTGGCTGATGGGATTGCAAGATTCTGAAAAGAGGCGGGAAAAAGCTGGGAGCGCGCGTCAGTTAGTGACGGCTGTGTTCGCAGTACCAAGGAGTACCGAGGGTAATTTCGATTTCCATACAATTGTTTTCAAAATTCTCAGACTAAACGAGACGTAATGCGCGGATACATAAGAGTCTTTAGCATATGGTATAAGAAGGAAGGTAGGTAAAGTTTTTTCAATTCAATAACGTCATCATTTAAGTAGACGTTCCGGTTTTCATTCCTCCTTCAAGGCCACAAACGGGCTCTAATCGGTTTTGGGATATCCCGCTTGGATCTGTGTGGGGCATTTTTAGCGCAAAGTCCGAAGTAGCGATGCGCTTTTAAACGCTGAGTAATCGCAGAACTGTGTCCCGATGCAAAAATGTCACAGTCGGTATGTTTAACTGGGTCAAATGCGTTAACTTTATGTACGAGTGGGCGAGGCAACAGTGTAGATTCTGACACCGGCTGTCGGTCATCCCCTAAAGAAAAGGCAAGCACAAATATGGATCCGGTGGAGAGCTTTGTAGAAAGTGGAAATTTAAGAAAAGGTCAGTAGGACTAGTTGTGCTGTCACTCCCTTCCTTAAGTCGTGGCTTTGGCGATGGAATTGAAGGGAGGGAGACGAGGGAGGGAGAGGCATGCATTTTCGTTACGTATTCAACCCCACTGGCTGTCTTAAGGCGCTGTTACACTAGGCAATTTTTCGTGCAACTTGTCTCGCAATTTTGTTGCGAAACAAGTTGCACGAAAAATTGCCCAGTGTAACATACCCTGCCACACACATCTTTTGCTATTTTTTGTTGCCGCAATCGTTGCCAAAAGTAGAAGTCAGTTGTACTTTCCGCAAAGCGTCTCGCAACGTTGCAAGGAATTTGTCCCACATTGTACAGTGTAATATCTACCCTGCAACTTGTGTCGCAACGTTTTGCGGCATCAGCGAATGAAAATGACCCTTTGACTTCACGTGGTCATTAGACGCGAGACAAGTTGCAAGAAACGTTACCGAGTGTAACGCCGGTCAAGCAACTTGTCTCGCAGCGTGGGAACTTTTATGGCACCAAAATTGCGAGACAAATTGCAAGAGAAATTGCCTAGGGTAACAGCGCCTTTAGACACTCTCCAATATCAATTTGGAACCGACGGTACTTTATTTATTTTTTTTATATCGCAGCATGCCACACCTACTCTTGCCCTCCTTTTCCATAAAACAAATCAACGAAATACTGTCGAACGTACTGTTTTAATAAAGATACTTAAAAAATATTGCTTTACAAGTAAATACAATAGTTTGAATTCCGAATGAAAGAAACTTCAAAACCAATTCAAGTTTGAATTCCGTCACGTTGCCGCAAGCAGTTCCTGTCGCATCTTTTTCAACTTTGTTATCCAGCGAGCTGTCTTGGTTTCTTCATCTTCGTGAAGCTGAAAATAGTAAAAATAAATAAATAAATAAAATAATAATAATAAAATATAAATAAAATAAATACATAACAAAGTGTGTTGGTGTTCAGACCTGGACTTCTGTAACGGGCCAACCATTTGTAACCAAGACTCCTTACCAACGAAGTGATATTACTACCCTTACTCTCCACCAGGATGCATGCAAATCTCATCCATTTTAGTAGAAATCCACTTACTTACTATCACAAATCCTGCAATCTGATTGGCTCACTACTCGCTATCTATTCTGTGATAGATAGTGAATAGCAAAAACAGCTGGCGTTTTGAACAAAAACAAAACAGTTGTGGGTTCCTACAATCTTAGAATCAATTAAAATTGGAATGAATTTTTGAAGGTTGTACGTGAGTGGACTTCTACTTAAGGTGGCTAAAACCAGTTTCAACACTTTCAAGAGCCTCACTTATCAGAAAGATTGACACTATAACACTATCACGTATTAACAACTTTATGTTACCATATGAAACAGCAATTATTGCTGAATAAAATGCGGTCATTATTGTGACGTAATACGCAACCATGGTAACAGGAAAGCCTTATAAAAACCCCCTATATTTCGGCTTTAGCTGCTCGTATCTCAAAAACGAACTTGGTGACCCCCATTTTTTAATGCTTGAAAGTGATCGGCAGACCAAGATAAAACTGTCTTGCAAAGTTTCAAAAATTCTGTGGAGTGGATTCTGAGTCACCTTATTTTTTTTTATTTTTTAAGGTGGCTCTGAATCTGCTCCACAGAATTTTTTTAAACTTTGCAAAAAGTTTTATCTTGGTCTGTTGATCACTTTCGAGCAATAAAAAATGAGGGTCACTGAGTTCGCTTTTGAGATATGAGCAACTAAAGCCAAAATATAGGGGGTTATTACAGGGCGTTCCCGCTTCCATGGTTACATATTACGTCACAATAATGACCGCATTTTATTCAGCAATAATTGCTGTTTCACATGGTACCACAACATTGCTAATACGTGATACAGCGTTGTTTGCTTTGAGCCACCTTAAACAATTATTAGACTACAAGTTTTGAGTCTTCCATAAGTCAATAGATAGTCCATGAGGCGCATAGTGCCAAATTGACTATTTGACTCGTTGAAAACGAAAATGAGTAAATAACAGTTGTAAGTACCAATTATAACTACATTAACTGTCAAATTCATTTATGGACTTCAGCAACTCTTATATCACTTCCTGCGATGAAGGCCCTGCAATTTTCTAATCACCCTTTCTGTTTCATGAGAAACTCTCTAACCCTTCCCTAAGCTACACAGTCCTACCCATGAAGCAAACAGTCCTTCCTTATCTTTTGTCTGGGATGTAATGGCTTGGGGCCCTGCCTTCACTTCAGAAACAACAGCAACAGAAGAAGCTTCTGGGACTGAGCCTCCAGCACCAAACATTGCTACCTCGTGGCTACCATCTTTGTTTTTTTCATCAATCTATTAAAAGGAAAAATTAAATACAATGATTGCAACCTTGTGGAATTCGTTTCCTTTCTGCTTCCTACTTTGTGCCTGTCAACTAATCTAAGGTGAACTACTAAAACTTCACAAGCTTGTGGTTGTTTGGCTTGGGTGATGGCATTTGAGAACTTTTATACATTAATTTTATTTCATTATTTGACTGAAAACACTTAAGAAATTTGGTATAGTGTTTCCCCAGCATTTGCCACTGATTCAAACTTATTAAACCTTTAATCTAGGTGTAGAGATCAATACCTGTTGGGCTTTGGAACCAGCTGATGAGCTGAAGGACTGAGGTACAAACTCATCGCTTTCAATGCGCAATATTGCCTCTTTGTCAGGAGCTAGTTGTCCTGTTATAATGAAAATAAATCAGCCTATTAGTCAATCTTCTGCTATCTGAAATTGTGCTTCTCTTCTTTAGATAAACAGGTTAAAATTTATGTAACAGTAATAATCCAACTTAAGACTTGGAAACAAAATTTTGCAATGTTGGTATTTCATGAACACCTGCCACTACTGATATCTGTTTTGTTCATGTAACTGGGATGAACAAGAAAATATAATGTTTGACGTAAACTTACTCAGTTCCTTTGCTGCTTTATCTCTTTTAAGGACTTCATCTTTAGACTCTGACAAATAAAATTGAACAAACTAATGAAAAATATCACTTTCACTAGAAAGGAGAGAGAGTCATCCAATAACTATGTTAATTCAAAAGAAAGCTATACCTGCTTTTGCTAGAGCTTTGTTCATTTTTTTTCTTGTTTGTTCTTTCTCTTTTGAGACCTTTGAAAAGGCAGAACATGGCACCATTAAAAACTTGAAAACAACAACAACAACAACAACAAACAGCTTATCAAGGCCAGAGTTGTAATTAGGGGCTAGGTGGCAAGAATATTCTTTACCTACCCATAGTATCATCTCTACCTATCCACTTTAAGAGAGTGGGTATGTAATTAAAGCTACAAGTTCACTAATTCACCCAGATACTTCTTTCAATCTCCTGCATTCTGGTAAGGTAGAGGCAACCCGGTTAGGTATGGGGAGAGACAAGTGTACCCTGATCAAGATAACCCGAGTTCTCCAATATGGAGTTGAATTTTGGATAACCTCAACAGCAAAGCCATTAAGCTAGGTTAAGCCTCCTGAAAACATCTTGAATTTAAAATGTTGACGAGTGTCCAGCATTGTGTTTGCCGAACATGTTTGACCATTTGTCATTTCTAAACTGCACTTCACAATCATTTCTTTCATTCACCATTCCTTTCACGGGAAAACATGCATGAGCCCAACAAATTGACCTGCTCTCAACTGCGTGGCTTCATAGCTCAGTTGGTAAGAGCACTGCACCGGCATCGCAGAGGTCGTGGGTTTGAATCCCATTGAAGTCACTTGAATTTTTCAAGTGCATATATGAGACAATTGCTTAAATTGTCCAGAAAGCGTGAGGATCATTTCTTCAATTCATGTTTGACCCTTTAGCCACCTTTCTTAACATATGCTTGATCTAGATCAAACATTTTCATCCAACATTTTGTGCTGCAGAAGAAATGTTCGATCATTTAGCTGCGCTGGCCAACGCAGCTTGCACACATTGTTGGACCATTTAGCCAGGGCTTAACTCTGATTTTATCATCTACCGTGACATCGGAGTTGAATTTGAGTACAATCAGGTGTTTTGTCTTGCTCACCTGACTGCTTGATGTTGAACCCCTAAAAAGAAAAAAGAAAAAAAACCCGAAATGTTATGACAGAACTGTAGTCTATTCACAGAATAAAATAATCTTAATTTTAGAATGCTAAGGTTCTGAACATAGTTCTTTATTAGTTTGAACATATTTACTGCAAAATTGTGCTGCTATTTACTAAATACAGAGCTAGACAATTGGCTGAGACACGCTAGTAATTGGAAGGTCATAGATTCACCTCCTCTTAGGAGCACTTGGATTTTCTTTTTTGCATGCCTAGATTAATAGAGTTCTTAATTGGGAAAGCTTGCCCATCTTGCCAATCATGCAGGTGAAAAAATATAAAACAAAAATATACAATAAATAAATAAACAAATACATGACTACAACACTCCCATAAAGTATGGTGCATAAGAAAAACAAATCAATCAGCACAGTAAAAGATGGGCTCCAAAGCCTGGTTCCCACTTGTGCAACAAGCATTTAAGAAATAGAAAACATTTTCCGTGTTTCTATCGAGTTTTAGTATAAATCTACTAGCATTCTATCACGAATGCCGTTCTCTGATTGGCTACGCTACTCGCTATCTATTCTGTGATAGATAGCGAGTAGCAGTTTTCAACAAAAATGGCGGCCACTTTGTCGCGTTTTCGAAGTGTTTCGAAGTGTCTGCGATGAGGATATAGATAATTTACTTGTTTAGTTTTGAACGACTAGTAGATTTATACTAAAATAATTAGATTATTCGCTCTTGATTTCTGCACCCTCGTCAACTATCACCCGATAGAAATCTCGAGCTCATAATCTAATTGTTTAATAGAAACACGAGTGGAAGTTTGGGAGAACAAGAAATGCTGTGGAACGAGTTCTCCCAAACTTTCACGAGTGTTTCTATAACTCAATAGAAACACGAAAATGTTTTCTATGTCTTTTAGAAAATAGCCCAAGAAAAATAATGAAAAACGAAGAAAACTTTATATTTTATTTATCCTCAAAACGTAGATTCTCTATAGCACGCAATTTACACGTCAGCACACACGGGAATGCCGTGACTCTTGTCCGTGACTGCGTCAACTTCTGTGTTTCTATCAAGTTATAGAAACAAGATTATTAACCAATCAGCGTGCATATTTTCCTTGAGCTATTTTCTAAAGCTTATTGTTACACCATTCTCACACATAAAACCAGCACAAGAAAATGAGGCATACACAAGCATAGTAATAGCAAACGAAATACAAGCTATTGTTCATTTTAGCACTTGTGCTTATGCTTATTTTATACCCAGTCCTACATGAGTTGTCTCTTATGCTTATCACACAAGTGGGAACCAGGCTAGGAGCTTGCTTTACAGTCATGTAGGACTCTTCTTACTTTTTATCTTTTCTACTTCTACGCTTTTCGTTATCACTAGAGTCACTACTGTAACTTCTACTGCTGCTTGATCGGCTGTACCTGTGATCTGCAAAAATAGAAATCAGATTAATTAAAATGTGGTTAACGTTATGTGCTGTTAAAAAAATTAGGTAACACAAGTAGGGTCAGTGAAATTTGCAAGAGAAAAGGGGAATCTCTAAGGGCCAATTTACACGGTACGACTTTGTTGCATGCGACAAGCTTACGACAGGCCTACGGCACGAATTGTTTCGTATAAATCAAAGCTACAACTCGCTTACAACTGTTGTATACGTCACAAAAAATGTGGTAGGATTTTAAAACATGTTTTAAAACTCTATGACAATTGTAAGCACAGTCTGTGCTCAATAGCGAGAGTTGTACGCGACTTTTTGCGTGACGCGAGCAGCGCGCGCAGAAAAAATCGCATACGACAAAAGGGAAGGGATAATCTCCATCGCAGCTGTTTTCAATGTCGTCATGCAAAGTGCCTCCTCTTGTGGGGAAAAGCGTTGCATGACAACACCAAAAACGGCCGCAGGGGCACCAGGGAGGGGGGGGGGGGTATTTAATGGACAATACTAGGGACAAAATGGAAACATTACAAGGTTCACTTTCTATCTGACCAAACATTTCAGTTTGGCATTCTACATAAGTAGACGCACAACGCAAGAAATCAATGCTCACCTTTTTTACTTGATCTGTATGTTTGAAGGAAAACAAGGAAAAATAAAACAGCTGTACAACAACAACAACAACAACAACAACAACAATCTTGATTATGCTCTTTATACAACAAAAGGAGGAAAGTAGAGCTGTTCACAGGTAAATAACGAACAAGCTTCAATTAAAATCTTCGCCCACTTTTCACCTGCTTCGTCTGTAATCCTCGTAACTACTGCTTCGACTTCGTCTTCGATCTCGAGAACGTGACCTTCTTCGACGTTCCCGACTTCTGCTCCTTCTGTCTCGCTTTCTAGACGATCTGTGCTTCTTTCTTCTATCCTCATCCGAGTCTGAGCTGTATCTACCCATTCTAAAGGGATAAGATAATAGCCAATCGCAAATTTCTGCTATCTCGACGCTTTGCTCGAAGCTGTTGCGGCCGCCATGATAGCCTTGGAGGACCGACAAGACCCACGGGAAGTTTTGATTGCTTTCCAGTCTCCAATACATTGTGTGATTTCACTCTTTGCCCCGACGGCTAAGAGAAACGATGGGCTCTGGGAACGAGAACTGAATTGAATTGGACCGTTTTCACTCACGTGACCAGTGGCCATATTGATTTGCTGAAACAATAGGACATATTTGGCATAAAAATTGCATTTCCCAAGGATTGTTTTGGGACACCAAAATACACCTTATTCCAAAATGGCCGCCATTTTAATATTCTTTTGTTTTTATTCAAATTAGCCCTCGTCGCCTCGTTCAAGGTAAGTTATTCTTTTGAATTTTGAGCTTGAGAAAGAGGCATCGAGGGCTAATTTTAATAAAAACAAAAGGATCTTAAAATGGCAGCCATTTTGGAATAAGGTGTATAGCAGCCGTTTCTTTCCTTATGTATACCAAAATGGCCGCCATGACGTCATGTAAAAACAATCTATAGTAACTGTAGTAAGCCACAGTAGCCGTAGTACGTTTGGTTTGTTACTAAATATGTCATTAGCTGCTGGAGAAATCTCAGCTGAGGCTGACGCTAAGTGCGGGAAAATGGTTTTGGTTGTGCTCTTTTGATTGGCTTATACTGCTTATAGCGAGCAAGATTTTTCGGCCAATCACCGAGCTGTGTAATGAAAACGCAAAAGTAGGCGTCAGTCCATCGAAAAGGCTTTGATGGAGCACATCGAAGTTCGCATACAATCATGAATAAGCGAGTTTATTGATTCCATCCAAGTTTTGTCTTCTGTGTTTTCCAAAAGATAACCGCCACGTTGAACTGGATGGTACGCACGAGCAGTGACTTGGAAACAAACATTGTGGCTGTGGAGCGTGTCAAGGAGTACTCGGAGACGCCAACGGAGGTTTGCGTAATGTAATGTTGCAAGGCAACTCATGTTGGTAGAATTTTATCAACTTTAGCAAATATGCATGCGCCAATGTTTGGAACGGTTCACTTCCGGTCTACTCTATTGCGTACGATACGGCGGACACAACGGGTTACAGCTTCAATATACATTGCTCGAAATCCCATAACATGGTAACTGGAACTAAGCTGTGAGTACGACAGGGATGTGTCACATATGGTCTAGGGGCCGTCATTTCTCTCCCACACTGCCGCGTCGGGTGCAGACAGGCTGTCGTGGACGGATATCTGAAAGCAGTGAGGAACTGGGGGTCGGTATAAGCGATCCGCGGGAAACTCGTCATGGTACACCGCTCAGACAACACGTCCAGAGGTACCGCTACTGGGCCAGAGTTTTTGTTTTCTTTTCTGCATTCAGTATGCACATGCGTGAATTCACTGTTGCTTTGCTACGTGCCATTTGGGAAACGCAGTGACTGCATAACAGACAGGCAGGAACTAAAACTCACTATTGTTCCACGAGTGATGGACCAAGATAGGCACGTGCAGCGTGCACAAGCTAGTCGGGAAGCAAAGAAAGTTAAATCTGGAAAGAACTCCTGTAATAGTTGTTACAGATGGAAATTTATATGGCTACGATAAAGCTATTATAGTTTCTGTCGCAAATGTAGTTTTGTGTTCTGTAGGACCCAGTTTTGCTTCGGTACACTTCGTGGCAATAGATGCCTATACATGGTGATATATGGCAATACGGGGCAATATCTGGCAGTACACGGCATTACATGGCTATACAAGGCAATAGATGGTAAAACATGGCTATACAGGTCACTCTACATGGCTGTGCATGGCAATACATGGCTATACATGGTAATACGTGGCAATACATGGCTATACACGGCATTCCATGGCAACACATGGTAACAAATGTCAATCCATGAGAATACTTGGTTTTACTACGGCTACGACAGCTACTAAGGCTAATACAGCTACTACTGCTACGACTACGGCTGCTAATACAACTACTACTACGATGACTACGACGACTATGATGACTACAACGACGACGACTACTGCTACTACTACCACTACTAACCACAAAATCAGGAATGGAGACACAAAGAGAAAAGAACTTGGGAAGGCCGATTGGATGTGAAGGCCGTCTGAAGGTTTAAAATTACGCTTTTGATTTTAAGATTGAGAAATGATCAGGATTTTGTTTGGGACCTGCGAGAGAAATGGCATGCGTGCGCTTTGCTATGCGGCTTAGACATGGTAAGGCCTCAATGTCACAGGTGTTAATAACCTACTCTATAGTATTACCTTTCAATCGTACCTTTTAAGGTAAAGTGATCAGTGAAACCTCAGATGTAACAAACGTTTGGGCAAATAGAACACTTGCCTCACAGCTCATATGCCACTTTTTTCTTGTTACTATATTTTGATGTCATCTGAGATGTGTTATGGAGTGGAAACACACCAAACATGGAATCTATTCGTTAATAACAGAACCTCTACACCAAGAATGACGTATCACCTCATGTGTCTGAGAATGAGAGAAGAATATCTATGACAAGATGCAGATACATCGCCTGATCCTTTGAACTTCATTCAAAAACAAAAATACATCACAAAAATTAATCTTAAATTTGAGAAACTGATTAGTCCCAGCTGACTCCTGATCCAAACGAAATGACTGGACGATCACTGCCTGTGGGTTTGCATGATAAGCTCCACATTGCATTTGTAACAGTCACTGAAAGAAATAAAAGTTTCAGATCTACTATTAAGACCTTTCCTTGACACAGCATAAACCTTGAACACAGAACACCTTCCAGTAGTAGTCCTGTTACTTATGCAGTAGAAGGTCCTAGGTTTTGACTCATCAAATGAAATAATAAAGTGTGACCATCCCAATTAAAGCTACTGAGCAATATTTGTCTAACTTGCATTTAAGGTGGCTCAAACCGGTTTCAACACTTTCAAGAGCCTCACTTATCAGGAAGATTGACACTATAACACTATCACGTATTAACAACGTTATGTTACCATATGAAACAGCAATTATTGCTGAATAAAATGCGGTCATTATATATTGTGATGTAATACGTAACCATGGTAACAGGAACGCCCTAGAAAAACCCCCTATATTTCGGCTTTAGCTGCTGACCTTGGCTGGTAAAACAGATGTAAAAAGATTACTGTAGTGTCAATCGTCCTAATAAGTGAGTCTCTTGAAAGCGTTGAAACTGGTTTGAGCCACCTTAAGAACTGGTTCATGCTTTTAGCTGAACGTATATCGAGTTATGGATGCATGCGGGAAGTTTGGAGAGCACGAAAGGAGCGTAAGGGCCGATTTACATGGTACAACTTTGTTCCATGCGACAAGCTTACGGCAGGCCTTCGGAACGAATTGTTTCGTGTAAATAAAACCTACAACTCACTTACAACTGTCGTGCACGTCACAGAAAATGTCGTAGGATTTTAAAACATGTTTTAAAACGCTACGACAATCATAAGCACAGTCTGTGCTCAATAGCGAGAGTTGTACGCGATTTTTTACGTGACGCGAGCAGCGTGCGCAGAAGTAATCGCATAAGACAGTTGTAAGCAAATGTCGTATCGTGTAAATTGGCCCTAAGAGTTGCTCGAGGCAACAGCTGAGAGCACACTCAATAGGTCATTTCTGAGTTCGCGTCAGCCTCTTTTTCAAAGCAAGTCTAAATGCAAAAGTTTGGTGATGTTAACAAGTTTTACTTTGCATATGAATAAAAGCTCATTTTCATAAGAAAGACTTCGCACTTAGACTTGCTTTGAAAAAGAGGCTGAAGTGAACTCAGAAATGGCCTATTGAGTGAATTTCATGGCTGTGTTATAATTAATTTTGTTGTAGAGTTTAGCTCCAGCTTTTGCATATCTGTGGATGCAGCATCTTATGGTACAATAATAACAATCAATATTTTAATGAGTGAAAGCATCTGGTGAATTTTTCTGTTTCTGTGTTGATGTTTATTTTCAGTAAGTGTGCCTTGAGTTTGGGTGCTAATGAGCTAGTCTATGACAAAAAAAATAATAATTATCACATCCTTAGAATTGACTCACAAATTTCTCCAGGATCTAGCTTCACTGAAATCTTGTGGCAAATATTGCTACAAATCTCATTTGGTTTCAAGACAAATTTACTAGACCCCTTGATCTGAAAAAAAATCAAATATAATGAATAATTAAAATAAATATCATTCACAAAATTGCCTCGATCACTGGCTAAGTTCTCCTCTTGTATCTGTTTTACAATACATTGATATTGAAGGGTGAAATGCACTAGCTATATACCTGAGCAATCCAAGAGGCTGAAGCATCCCACGTAACCTGTGGAAGAAAAGATTATTACAACTGACAGTTAAATGGTTGGAAATAAACTGATTTGCATAACTTATGTTGTGCACTTGTAATGAATGTTCCTTCCTTTATAATTTTTTATCATCACAAGGTGTTATTTTAGGTTTTACTTGGTTTTAAATTTGTCCTGCAAACTTGCTTAGTGCTTAATACTTGTATACATGTAGACTGCATGGTTTAAAGTGCCCATAACCTAATCTTTTTCTTAATCTTCTCACCTAAATCTACACATCATCTTAGGGCCACATGTGAAAAATTTATGCCATATGGGTGAATTATTAGTTTTTAAATAAGTATTGAAAACATTTCAATCAGCCGCCATTTTGGGACACCATTCACCTTAGTCTGCTCTATGAACAATGAATGATGTACTTCAGGAACAGTTGTGACTTAAGACATCAAAACAATAGATTTTTTTTCCTGAATCTAAGTCACAGACAATGTAACGTGAGTCCTCTACACCACTGAGTCATGCGTAGATTCTCAATAAATAATGCCACGGGTACTTAAAATTTATGAACTTTAAACTTACATGCAGAGCTTGATTATCTGCCAATGAGACCATGAAAAAGTTCCCTTCTGTTGCCTCTGCCATGGGTGGCAGAAAGTAAGGACGCCTGTAGTATTTGCGGAAAAGTTTAGCCCCTTCTTTCTCACAGTTTTCCCTGTTTAAGAAAATAATCTATTAGTGTAAGAACTGAACAATGTCAACAATTTTATTGCTGGAGCTTTATCACAGCATTGTGCTCCCTGTTCACAAATTAAACAATAAAAACTTGTCACTTCTTTTCCTTCTTCCAGGTTAACTTAATTGCTTCCCGATGAAGATCATTTAAAGTTGGTAGAGGTAATTTTGCTTGACTGCATTTGGTACATTGTAGATTTGGATCATTTTCTACAATTTGCTCAATTAAATTCAGCAAGTACAACTGCCACAGTTGTGTGAGGATGATATGTAATTAATCATAAGTTCTTCTCACCAAAAAGCTTGGAAGTTTGTGAGTTCACCACTTATAACAGCTGAGAGCAAATGCTGTGGATTTTCATACTCTGGGACAGTGCTCTGAAACTGACATCCAGTGTCCTTGGCTAGTAATTTGTTGCTCTCATACATCTGGAAAAATTGTGACAACGAAAAAACTTGAAAACTTGAAATATCACTGATGCAGCCCGTAAAAATAACGGTGCAGAATTGGGGGGGAGGGGGGAGGGTAGGAATCAGGAAAGGAAGAGATGCCCTCACCACCCCACTCCACTCCAAAGAAGGAAGCAAAAGGTCCTTATTATTTAGAAAATTACCTCTGATAAGAAATCAATGCTGAATTTGTTCATAGCATCCCACTCTCCAGTGGCATCAATAACAACAACAGGTATATTGGTGAAGAGATAGTTCTCTGTTATATCAGTTTGATTGGCACCAGATATGCGTGTTATACTTGATAGGTCTTTGCAGGAATTACAGTCTTCTTCAGTCAGTCCATTGTGGACATAATATGGATTGTCAATCAAGCAATCCTGGTCATAGATAACTGTCCAATCCCAATATGGGAGAGCCTAGAATCAAAGGATAGTAGATTTAAACAACAAAGTGAACAAAGAGTTTAAGTAACAGAAAAGAAAAAAATCAGCATGCATTTAATTACAAAACCAATCATTTTCTGAAGGAAATAGGCCACACTTAGCAAGTAAATGCACCCAACTCAAAGTGCAGGAAAAAAGAGTGACTAAGTTACAACTAGTTTCAGTTTTGCATCTGACTGGCTTAAAACTTTGTGCTACTTTTTTTGATCCAGTCATTGAGCAAAGCTAAACCAAAGCAATTGTGTAATTACTTGCAACAAAGTATCTGACAATAGATCTTTATTCAAGTGTCTTGTATCTATTTAGCATTTCTGCTAACGAAAATAAATAAAAGTTAAATACTTCAACGAAATTTAAATTCTAAGATTTCAATAAAAGCATTAAAAAAGTAAATAGGATTGTATTTTTTAAGGATTATGGTGATGAGCCTGACCTTAAACTTCCAGATGATTCTGCCAAAATAATGCCAACTTAATACACCCATTAATGTTAAGCCCAGGGTGGGAGGGGGGCTAGCAACAGTAGTTTGACTCAGAGAGCCTTCCCCTGGGTAGGTAGGGATTTTGATACGTACACGTTGCCCCAGGGTTGGGGAATATGACAAGGCCGCCCGAGAGAACCCTGAATTTAAAATTCAGTACTGTAGGTGCCTAGGGGTGGGAAATTAGACATTCATGGGCTTAACTACAGAATACAGGGCCACTTATTTCCATATCATTGAATAACAAAAGCTCCCATTGTTGTGTGTCTCGTTCTACAAAAGCTTCTAACTAATTTGCATGTGATGGCCCTGTGTGGCCCTGTATTCTGTAGTTGCTCCATTTGTTGGAAATAAGCTCCAGGAAGGGGGGGGGGGGG
>BLFK01000704.1:5004170-5019513 GCA_014634185.1 Astreopora myriophthalma | reverse complement strand
GGGCTGACCCAGGGAAACTTGACATTTTCATGAGTGGAATTCCTTACCCCTAGGCATAGGGACCTCATGAATGGGAACAACTACAGAATACAGGGCCACACAGGGCCATCACATGCAAATTAGTTAGAAGCTTTTGTAGAACGAGACCAAATAGTCAGACTTATTTATTATTATTTACCTTCATGGCCAGGAACTTGCCATAAATACAAATTTGGCGGTATGTCGGATCGCACACGAACAAAAAGGCAATAAGCCCCATTATTAATGCGAAATAAAACAGTCGCCAAAGCCATTTGATGAGCTCTTCTCTTCTTTGTAGCTCAAGGAAAGGTCTCGCACATCGCTCTATTTGAGGCTGTGTGTAGCCAGCTTTAGAGCAAAATTCATAGAGCTGACGAATCTCGTCATCGATCAAGGTAATTTTGTCCTTTAAACAAAGGTTCTTTTCTTCCTCAGTAGCTTTTGAAGAGAAATTACGAAAGATCAAATCCGTCCCCTTAACCACCATTTTTAACTTGAAAACGTGGAGTAGGCTTGGAGTGTAAGCTGCATTGTAATTGGCCAATTGTTTCTTCTGGCCAATCAGATCACTTTTTTTATTCTCGCTTGACGACTGCCAGTTTCAGCTGTGGCAACGAAATGAACAAACATGGCGGAACGTGTTGACTCCTTAACTTCAGAGTTTCAAACAGCTCTTTTCACTGAATAAGTGATCATAAGTCATTCTGGATAAATACGTCTGTTTTTCAAAAGAAAGACTTAAGAGAGGATGCAGTCCAGGAGGTCTCCTAGTCCAATTTCAGTACATTCAACCCACTTTTCGAAATCTGCTTTGATCCCAAAATCTCCATTGAGTGCCAGAGATTTTGGCGAAAAGAGGAAAGCTTTTTCTAAGGGTTTACCAAACGCCGATGTACAGGCAATTCAGAAGAGTTTAGATGATGAACTGAAAAGAATCAAGTTTCACCCGGAATACTGCAAGCAGGAATCTTATATGGCCCACAAACATGCTTTTGACCAGCTCGTTGAAAGGAAGGCTGTGGTGTACAAGTCTATCCTCTCTCAGATAAAGGCTGAGTATGAAGAGTTTATTGATACTCTAGAAAGAGGCCAAAGCCAGACTGTCTATCTCCAGGGAATGCTTAAAGCTCTTCTCTCAGAGAAAGCAAATGTACGGCATTTTGTGCACAGGGGAGATGAACTTGAAGATAAAATTACCCAGCTGAGAAAACATAACACACAACTTAGACAGAAACTGCACGCCATTAGGACAGAGATGGCTCGCAGACTGGCTTCTGCAGAGAGTAAATCAATGCATTCTGTTGTCAAAGAAACAAGACTATTAATTCCTGGCTTGTCACTTGAGGATCTCACTGACTTGGCTACTCTGAAGAAGACATTACTGAGGTTAGAGGCTCAAGTCAAAGAACTCAAAGATGCCACTAAAATAAAATTTGCAGAGAAAGGCCAGAAGGCGCTCTTAAAACAGCAGCTAGTGAAAAAGGAAAATGCAAGAAGCCATGTCTTTACTTATCATGAGAAATTACAGGAAAGATGCGAGACCCTTAAGGTTGCTGTTGAGGTATGTTATGATTATGAGTTCGTGTGATGAACTGTAAAGCTCCAAAAACTACCCACAACCACACACCCACACACCCACACACCCTGGAAGTGTGTGCAGTGCAAGGGCATGATTAGCATTACAACAACAGGTTTTACAAAGCAATGAGGTTGTATCGATACAAGGTCACCGGCAGCCTCGCTGCCATTCATAGGCCAGGTCACTGAGCAAACAACTGTAAAATGGGTTTGAGTCCTGTTCAAGCCTGGATTTTTCCCAGGCTTCTTTGCAAATGCTCAAGTTGCTTCATTACATGTAACTGCAATGATCACACTTCAATTTAGATCTGATGTCCAATCCTTTGAGGTTTTAATGCTTTCTGTTGAAGACATGGACTTGATAAACTTTGATTGATTGCTTCATTACTTTACTCCATTATGTAATGGTTACAAAATTATGTTTTGTGTACAGGCAGCAAAATCAGTTGCTTACAATCCTGATCAAGATGTCCATATTATTGACGTCATATTCCGTGAACTAGCACACTATGGCAACAGCAAATATGGCAAGAAGAGTGAGGCATTGCAGTTCTTTGTCAGCTTTGATGAGGATGATCCTTTGAAGAAGAAAGAGGCAGAGCGTTTGATTGAATATGCTGATCACTTTAATGATCTATTTGACTTCGGTCAGTTTGAACTTGCTGCAATGCATGCAGCAAACTCACCGATGGGAATCCTCAGAACTTACGAAAGCATGATCAAGTTCAAGCAAGCAGAGAGAAAGGAATGTCAGGAGTCTCCTCTGTTGATATTTTGTGATGCACTCATGGCTACTGCATCTGCAGCACAGCCACTGACTGGCGCTATGTCAACAGAGTGTATTCGCTGTGCCTTACAAGAAGGGCGTCTTGATCTTGCTACTCACTGGCTAGCCCAAGATAAGCTTACCCACTCACTTCCTTTGGGTGATGCATTTCGTGACTATTGCAGATGCCAACAGAATTGTACCTGCACTTGTCTACCCCTAGCACAAACAGTTTACATGAAAGTTGGAGCTCATCATCAAGTTGTTGCTTGCCTTTGTGGACAGGGGAAGTACTCTATAATGCTGAACTATGCAGAAAAGCATGCCAAATTTACCACAGAGGAATACAGAGCGACTCTTTTAAGGAATCCTTCCCCTGAACTGGCAAAGCTGATGCTCAGTACTCCTAGTTCCAGTGGAAGGATTGGTATACTGAGCTTTGCATCGGTCGTTGGGGCTTTTCTAGATCACAATCAGCAAGAGATGCTTTTGAGTGTGCTCCAGCACCTTTCACAGACTAAGTCAGATGACCTGTCTGTTATGATGATGGATGCGTTGCTTAATGAAACAAAAAGTGACAACATGACTACAGACCGGTGGATTCAGGTTGTTGACATGTGCCACAAAGCTGGTTTATTGGAAATTGGTGTTGAAATACTGTCCATGTTAACCATCAGAGATGCCCTGAACAAAGCATCTATTGCTTTTAGCATGGATTACATTTCATAATTTCCAGTCAGGTCTCTTTCAACATTAGACTGTTACTAGACCTAAAAATCTAGTCGCAAAGGTGGTGACTAGACCTGAATTTTTAGTCACCAACGAGAAAATGTTAGGTGCGTGGGCACCTGTATTGGTCACAATTTCAGGCCGTCCATCAACATGACTCCAAAATGGTATTGATAATCAAGAGTTTATAAAATTATGAACAGAAAGGAGGTGGTAGGGGCGTGTTTCAAGCCTTAGTGAAATTAATAATTATGATGTACAAACTAGTCTATATTTTCAAAGCAATTAAGTCAAAAGACTGGTAGTCCACTGCCAGATAATTAAGTGATGTGCTTGACATAACTATAACCAGCTCTACATATGAAGTCTGTAACACTGTCTCTATTGTACAGTCATGACATCATAATTCCTAGATAGAAAGAAGAATTATGAACAATACATTTTTCAACAATACAAGTTTGTTGTGTCATTATGTTTTGACTAAGCTAACAATGCTTAACAGCCATGTTATGCCTCACTTTGCTATGAGGGGTGCACAGAGGTATCAAATCAGATTCTAGTACAAGGATCATGGATGAAAAAAAACATTTCTATATAATGCTATCACACAAGTAGATAGATGTGCTGTGATTAGTTTGTGATACTGGTAAATACTGAGTACACAATGCGAGGCAGAACTATGCCATTTGCCTGCTTAAAACTAAGCTACCAGAGGACTCGCAAAATGTATTGTTCTTTACACATTTCAGGGGAATCTTTTCTCTCAAATCTCATATCTCCTGAACTTGCTGAGGTAAGAGCCTTGCCTTGACCTCCACCCACACCTTCTAATGGGAGTCCTGGCTGGGTGCATCATATCACTAGTTGACTGGAACTGCTGCCTAGCTCTCTTGTCTTCACCAAGGAATTTGTTGATAGGATCTTCTCCTGTAATGTAAACAAATTGAACTTAAGCAAAGTAGTTGTTGATACTGCACTGCTGCTTACTTTGAAATTTGACAGTTGAGTGTGAAGCCAGGCTAGAAATGTCACCAATGGATTTGCAACAAAAATCTTCATAGGTAGAACAAGGTATTTTTGAACAGCTTACCTTTCCTGTAGTCAAGCATGAGTTCCTTTCTTGGTTTGGCTGCCCAGTGTAACGATGTGTGTACAGCACCACTCAGCTCAATCCATTGTTTATATGGTATAGCTATTCCAGATCTGCGCCAGTGGTCATACTTTCTCCGACTTTCTTCATTACACAGAACACTGCGAGCATGTTTTAATCTGCAATTAACACAATCATTCATAAAAATTGCAGCTCTCAGCTACAGCTGATAGTAAATTAACTTTAAAAACACAAATGAAATGCACATTTTAAAATAGATTTCCAGTGTTTTCCTTGGATGCACAGCACAATCACATATAAGGTCAATAAGTGACTCTTGTCGACATTTTCCTGTTACATATTTAAGGGACGACATTACACTTCCCCGACAACGCTCCCAACTTCAATGACGTAAGACCAAAACAAGAAAATTAATCATAGCAGATTAAATTACATGCAATTAACTTGCACTACGGGCTAAATTTACTGTCATACCACAATTTTACGTTCTTTTTCGCAATACTGATGAAATAATCATTGTGTTTGCGACTCACTCTCTATGTAATTATGCCGCCCAACATCCTCTTGTAAACGTATGCACTACTACGAAGTCAGGGAGGAAGTTGTTTTTCACTTTTTTTTTCGAAATGCTTTAGCCACAGTTTTCAATTTACAGATTCACTACAGAATTTGAATATAATTTCAGTACATGCCGATTTAATTCCGTTCTTTGATATTTCACCAAATTTTCGAGAAGTTTGCATTGTTGTTCGAACGTGCTATGAATATATATTAGTGATTGTACTTTTAATACCTTTCGAACAACTTCTCCGCAGCTTTATCTCCTGGATTTTTGTCTGGATGATGAAGTTTAGCCTTTTGACGGAACTCCGCGTTTATTTGCTCTGTAGTAGCTAATTCATCGCAATCTAAGAGAGCGTAAAAGTCATCATCTTTCACTTTGTTGAGCAACACGTCGCAAAGGTCGTCCATCCCGGTCGTCTCGTCCGGTTGAGAGAAAAACAACAACAATGTTTTGTGTTGGGCGAGGGGAGGGTAATACCCACATTAAAAGCTAGACTTCCTAAGCCGTGATCCCTACTTATACGCATCTCCTTTAAAATTGAAAAAGATTTATTTTTGTTTAAAACATGGCCATAGTACACAAAAGTAGCGTGAAGCTGTTGGATGTTAAATGAAAACACAGACATTATTAAAAAATAAATAAACAACAAAAAAGTAAAAATAAATAAAATATACTTAGAAAATCACCCTACCCCAGTTGACAAGGATTAGCCCACCCCAATTGGTTGGATTATTGGCGAGGTCACCAAGCCAACCTATTCAAGCGAGGAAGTGTCTTGTTTGTGCCTTACAAGTTTTTTTGCTCAAATGAAGAGATTTTGAACCCGTAAGAAATGGACGAATGCCCTGAAAGCACCAGTGGGACTGTCACAGTCACCGAAGAAGCAAGTACGAGTCCTACGGTACGCGTTAAATCAGCTCAAAAGACAATCGAATCTGGCATGTAGAGCACAATGCAGAGATTTCTGAAAATCGGTGCCACTTCAGTGTTTATTTTTGCAGTTAAATTTTATTTAATCTCGCCAGAATAATTGTATAATCTGCATCAATTCATTCAAATAATAGAATCGTCGCCTTTTATTTCATTTTCTTTCTTTTTCTTAAATTTTCATCACATGACTACTGTGACAACTTGCTTAATTATAAAGAGTGAATTCTTTAATTATTGCCTAACACGTATAGTACGCCATTCTAGAAGTAACTTATTTCTCTTGAGGACAGTATTGGGTTAGATTCTAGAAGACCCGGACACTTATTTGCACGTGAGTAGCCTGTATTTTCATCAATACAATATTATTATATTTTACTTGAATCCACAGCAACAAAGACTTGTGTTAAAACTGAAGAAAGCTAAGTCAAACAAAAAGGTGCAGTGGGATGAGAGCACTGTGGATAATGAGTTAATGGGAAAGAAAACATCAAAATGTAAGCTATCAAACCTGAGTGGAAGTCACTTGTCTCTGAAGATGACCTCGGGTAAACCCATGCAAATGATCTTATGTCATCAGGCTCTGTTATGTCTCCTACGTAGGTTCAAAGCATTTACAGATGTTGCATTTTATTGTGAGTCAAAGTACCAGACATTTCTGGGTGGGAACCATAACATTCTCTCCAATAGAATGGGGAGGAGGGATGGCACAGTGGTGAGAGCACTTGCCTCCCACCAATGTGACCCAGGTTCAATTCCCAGAATGTAAGTCGTGTGTGGGCTGAGTTTGTGTTGGTTCTCGACCTTGCTCCAAGGGTTTTTCTCCAGGTGCTCCGGTTTTCCTTCCTCCACTCATGTCCAGAAATGCGAATAATTAGATGCATGCTCAATTTTTGATATAAGTCCTGAAGTGTCCTGTTAAGTCTAAGCATCTATAAGTGCCTATTTCTAACAATAAGGTTAGGGTTTCTGTTAGGGTTATTTCTAGGTTAGAGTAAATGCAACTGTTTATGTTTAGTTGAAAAGCACAGTTTGGGGGACACTTTGTGGTGTTTATTGCCAGTATTTCTGGACGCAAGTGATGTTGAAGTTGAGAAGAAATACAAGGGGACACTCTGTGACGCTTATCAAATTCGGCATACATCTAATTACTTGCATTTCTGGACATATCTCCCTCCCTCAGCAAAAAAAGAACAGCATGCAGCTGATTCCAGCTGGCTGTAAGTTGTGCTCCAAGGTCAGTCAAGGGCTGTATAGAAGCTGCCGGGGGGTACCATATATCTGCTTTTGGTTCGACCTTGTTCAGCTGCATCGTTGTTGTGCTTTGTGACAGCAATTAGTGAGATAGTTATTAGAATCATTTGTTGAGTGACAAAGCCCCTTTTCCCAGACAGAACAGTATAATTCCAATCCATAAGCATCTGGTATTTTCCAGTTCATTTCAATCAATTATCCAGTCATGAAAAGAAAGGTTCATTAGTAGTTGTTGGCTTTGTCTATGCCCATGAATTAGAAACGGATCTTGTGAATATTGCAATAATTTTTCTGATCTTTGTCTTTCTCAGGTTGTTGTATTTATTCTAAGCCAAAGATATTTGGGGAATCATCTTCAGATAGTGATAGTGATGATGATGGATGTCATCACAATGCATACTGCACAGGTCACAGAAAGAAAGGGCACAGGGGACATCATCACCATGATCACAGTGAGAAAGGAGATGGAACCCCTGGGGGAAATTCAGAACCAGGGGCATCTTTTGGCACGTAACCTTTGCCTTCCAGCAAAGGAGCATTTGATTACATCTTTAAATATCTGATGCATTATTTTGAATACTTCTTTCAAATATGAATTACCGAGCATAATTTGTGGATCTTACTCTATATCTTTCAATAACACATTGAACAAAATATGTAGGAGGGGGAGGGGTTCAGATCTGGAGGCAGATAATTATGGTTAACTTGATCTGTCTTTCCATCCCATTCGGCCAAAAGATGTAAACATTATAAGGCATAACTCTAATAACTACGCAGTGCACAATTTCTGAATTTAACAAGTTAATTTATTGGCTTAATAGTATGACCAATCTAAGTTGTATTTACAAATATTAGAAGCCTGGTCTTACTATTGAAACACTATTCAGAAGAATAAGCAACACTTCTGCAGTTCTGCTCTTGCATTTTGTACAATATTTTATTGACATGTAACTTAATAGCATGTAGAGCCCAACATCCCATGCCAAAACTGTTTTCCAGATACTCTTGTAGTCAACGTAAACAAGTAAGTTGGCTTTGCATGTAGACAGAACCTGCAACTTACATGTCACCGTATTTAGTGCAAGATTGGTCATGAAATCTTTCGGTTTTCAAAAAGTATATTGATATCTACATCAGAGTGACGGTGACTATGCATTGTCTTTTTTAAAAACTATTACACTAAAGCTATGTAAGGAGAAAGGTTTCAGCTGGTCAGTTGCTCCAACACATTTCCAACTCTATTGTTTGTACATGGTCAAGATGAAAAACAGTAACCAAAACATGTAAGAAAGATGCCTGTTTGGCTTTAAAAAATGTTGACTCCCAATAACTCAAACCTTCAAGGGAAGTCAAAAAAGATTCAAGTCATCAGGAGTTCCACTTGATTATCATGAGAAAAATTAAAAGAAACTTTCCTGAATAGAAAGAAACTGACATGGATTGTTGCAAGCTGTTTTTCCCTTGAATGATCATCAGTCAGGTTTTTGTGGTGAATTTTGAAGGTACAGAGATCTCCAGCTATTTAACAAACACCACTCCAGCATGGAGGTTGCACAAAGAGGGGGTGGGGGGGGGGGGGGGCATTTGCCTACAATAAACACTTGGGATTAGGAGTTCATGGCAATAAACAATACATATTTTTTTTTAATTGATACAATTTGTACAACTGACAAAAATAGAGCCCCCCCCCCAATTAAGTTAAACGTGACTGCTCTGCTCCCTCCCATATTTGTGCGCATGCCTGGATATACTGTGAGTAAACCACTGGCTGGATTACTTTAAAATACCGGGTAAAGTGCTCTAGAATTGATACTTTAGTTCCTACAGTTTGCCGTCATGTTGGCATCTCCATTTTGCACTGATTTAATGATGAGGTTACCAGTTTGACAATAACATTTACAGAGCTGTGTCTACCTAATAATCAGTGCTTTTTCTTTAAAAAGTTACCCTGGCATTTTTCTGCTGAAATATTATTTTAATTAAGATGACGTAACAACCACACTTGTTATTATTTATTTTCTCATTAGAGAGGTCCAGTTGCCTCAATTCTATTGTTGGCATCAATGTGTCATCTAAGATGGGCATAATGTCAGTAACTGTTTGTCCAGAGGATGGCCCGCTTGTTTCTGTCACAACTGATAATACTGGATCCATCAGGGTGCCACGCACACACAACCACTGAAGAGCTAGTGATGAATATAGCATGCACCAGAATTAATGTCATAACCATTTGGGTTCTATTATGACAACTTCAATGAATGAATGAATCAATGAATCAATGAATCAAATTTATTCAAGTATCAATGTACGTAGCTAATGCAAGCTAATTGCGGGCACTGAAACAGAAGAAATTCAAACACTAGTCTTAAGTCTATGATATAAAATGGTATAAAAATGGACTAGATAAAATTACAGGATACAAACATACTGAAATACACTAAAAATCATTGTAAAAAAAATGTTCAAGAAACTCATTGTCATGTGAATGAAGCACTGCTTTATATAATGCAGAAATCTCATAAAAATACCTTAACACCAGTAAATATTGTCTGTGAATTTTTTAGAACTCTATTTATGCATGGGAGAGGGGGTGCATGAGAAGCAAAAGCTGAGAGGATATGGCTGGGGAGTGAATGGCATGTATACAAGAAATGGGAAAAGGTACTGGAGGCAGAAAAGCCAGATATTGGAGGCAGGAGAGATCCTCACACCTCCCCCCTCAAAGAAGCTGATATCACTGATTTTGCCAAAATAATGTAGGGCTGTTAACTTACTTGTGTTCTTTTAAAGTTTTTTCGAGTTTTGCTGTTGAAGCACTCCATACAAATATGCTGCCATCTTGAGAACCACATATCACATACTGACCATCAGGACTGAAAGGGCAATAATTTATGGAAAATGAAAGGTAAACGATTTCACTTCCCAAGACAAAATGACCATTAATTTTTATACAGAGTACATAGAGCAGAGATAGGTACCTGAACGATGCTCTTGTGTAATCCATAGCTACCTTGAAACCATCAGCACTTAAAATGAATAATATCAAATTGACATATTGGGATTAGCAGCCAATGAAATAAAAACAATTGTGCAGGTCAATTCAATTTGGACATGAATGTATGGAGAGATCACTGCTCCTCAAGACATGATCACAAAATAAAATAGTGTCACTCACCTGCATGTCAACATGACCTGATTCATTCTCAAGTCAAGCAATTTAACTGTGTCATCCCTTGCACTTGCTAACATGTAGTTCATATCTGTTATCAAATACCAAAGTAAACTATAGACTTGCACACTTAAATCTCCGTGTAAAAAAATTCCTCTCACACAATATGTTTCTTGAAAAGCTGATCAGTCTAACTTAGTAACTTACCTCGTGACACATCTAGTGAAGTTATTTTTCCCTGAAGTGTTATTTCTCCAACACTTGACTGACTTTCACTTCTAAAAAAAGAGGCAAAAAGTATTGTCATCAAGACAAATCAGGGAAATTAGAAACCTCTGGAGAAGGACAGAGTCTTATCAAATCTTTCTTTAGAAAATCAGGGGTCTGATATTCAATAAAGTGTAGTGAATGGGCACCACAATATACTGTTACTCACACCCTTTCCCTCAGATCATTGAATCAAAATTGCAACAGAAAGGGGTCTTGTACAAAGCTTTGTACAAGGAGGTGTTATTGGGTAATTGGAAGCCAATGGAGTGGGATGTCTAATAATAGAATTATCAAAACAACATCAACAAAAACAAAAGTGGAGGGGTCAGCATACATGGCAGGGGTTCCAAGCAGAAAAAGGTTGGAGACTGTGCAGGAAAAAGTGTGCCACAATCCCCATTTCCCTTCACCTTTGAATGTGCACAATGCAAGCTATGTGAGACATACAGGCATTTCCTGAGACAGAGTGCACTGACCTTACATCCCAAAATCGCACAGTCTTATCTAAATGTCCACTGGCTACCTGTGAACTGGATGGGGAAAAGCAACCTTTAATATGCAACAAGGAAGCAAAAGATCAAATGGTTTAAAATAATACTGCATTCAAAGGTTAACAGAGATAATTAACTAGTAAACATTGAATACTTTCATCTGGGAATAGTAAATTGTAGTAGTATTATGGTGTTACAAATTATGTAAGTATTAAAGAGGACCTGTTTCTGACAGAAAGACAAAAATTGATCCTCACCCATTTCCTTCATTAATTACAATATCATTACAGCTGGAACCGGCAAATATTGTTCTTGTGCCTGCAAATGGAGAGAAAGTGAAGTTATGTTGTGATTGTTTTACAGTGGGTACACTGTCCACTCTCCTCCTATGTCTAATCAAGTAGAAATCAATTAAGCAGTTGATTATTGAAAGATCAAATCAGATTTTCTATTCCCAAGTCACAGAACATGAGATGAAACATGTAGCTAATTTTCAGATTGTGGTACTTACACTGTTTGCTTCTAAGGTCCCAGATTTTTAATGTTCTGTCGTGGGCTCCAGAGACCACTTTTGTGGCACCTCCAAAGAATTTTGCAGCCATTACTTTTTGAGAGTGTCCAGTGAGAGTGTGCTGTGAAGATACAAAATGAAACATAAACTCAGCCGTCTGACAATGTCAAACACTAAGAATTAAGGAGAGTGGCTGGAAGTAAAACATATTGGTGTAAATCAAGTTTTTTTGACCAACTGTTAAAATGTGCACCAAATTGGACAGTAATAGGCATCACATATCTAGATCTCCTTTGAGGTGGTAATTTTAAAGAAGAACACCATCCAAATGTCACCCTTACCCGCAATCTCTGATCTGCTAAGGTCCACACCATACAGGCACCTTCATGAGAGGCTGCTAAAATAAGTTTTTCCTGCAATTAAAAATATAAAGCAGAAGGATTCAAGCAGGCCAGATGTCTTCATCCATTTGAGGTTGGAGCTCGGTTCCACAATTTTGTGGTGTTTTGCATGTGGTATTCATCTGAGTTCAATCTCATACATTTATATGGTAATGTAACACCATACCAAGCCTCAGAAGCCACACAACAGCAAGGTTATGAAGAGTACTTAGTTTTCTTTAACTTTCTCATGCACAAAAACACATTTCATGGACTGATTTATGTAACATAAATAAAATCAAGGAGGTGTGTATCTTACCTGGTGATCAAACTGTACAGACATGATTCCTGCATTACTGCCATGCAAAACACCTTTCATTATATAATTTCCTGCAGTTACAAATAAAATGTGAAAGGTCAGCTTACTATTTATGTATTTGTAGGAAGAATTGACCCATACGTGGGTTTTGTCACAAACTGTGGGAGGTCTGAGAGACAGCAAAACAAGTTTCTTTAGATTCTAAAATACACATTAGGCTGAGACAAAATAAATGACCTGTTGTTTATGAGGTAACAAAATTATCCCTTGCCAGCACTTAGATCTCTCCATCATGATCCATGAAACATCATCTTCATTAACAAAACTACCCCTTCAATTAGTAAACCTGTGATAAGGTAGTTTGAATAATCCTTCTAAGTACTGGTATCCTCACTTTTGTTACCACAAAAATCACTTTTATCACTTTTGTTAACACAAAAGTTAACTAACAGATATGTACAACTTGTTTTCCTGATGGAGGTAGTGGTTGTGGAAAAGAAGATATCTTCCCTCTAAATAGCTAGTACAATCAAATATATTTTGACTTTACACTTACCATTTATCTGCTCCCAGATCTTGACTCGTCTGTCAGCTCCTCCTGTAGCAAACTGTCTTCCTGATAAATTAAATCTGGCTGCATTCACTTCACCATCATGTGCATCCTGTGAAGAGGTAGCCCCAAGCGCACTCGGCAATAAGGGACCAGTCGTTATTTAGAGGAGGGGGAGCTTACTAGGCAAATTGGGGGAAGTTCAATAGCTGTTATGCATGGAAAAAATGGGTCTTTAGGGGGAGGGGGGGGGGTACAAAATAACTTGTGGTTAAGGGTATTTCAATATCAGTTAATTCACCATGAACCCTGATTTGGCATCCATCTTCATAATTTTTCCAACAAAATCATACGTAATAAACCTAAATAAAGTTAAGTTTGGTACAGACTGTGTTGCATGGTAAGGGCAGCAAACAACTTAGTGCTTTGGATGTAAAATATTCTTGATAAAATGCAAGCAATAGTTTATTTTTCACCCGAAGTGTATAAGGCCCATTTTATCATCCGTGAAATGTCAAATAACTATTTTGTTTCTTGTAAAATATGATCCAACCCCCCTCTACCACCCTCTAATAATAGTCATGCATACTTTGAACTTTGAGAGGGTAAGGGTGGAGGGGCAACAAAATTGTGCTTCACATAGGGGAGAGTCAGGACAATTTGAACATGGCCTGCCTCTGTTTTCACTGGCCCTCCCTCCCCCTTTTAAATAATGACCCGTCCCTGATTTGTTAGATTTTAAAGCTAGGAATTCCTATTTTATCAATACACACATACAACAAGTACAGTTTGTACAGTACTTACAAACTTTTTGTCTGGATAGGATGGGATGGTTACTATTGCACAGGGTGGAATCATGGATCCTCCATAAAAACAACTAAAGGTGAGACAAAAAAAAATCTTAAACTTTATTTATAAACAATGATATTTAAAGCTTCAAGCTTGTGGCCCTGTGTATAGAAAGTAAACATTCAAATAAACAGAACAATGCTAAGAATCCCAACTAGAAGGAGGCAAGCAGTTGGCTATTTACAAAGTGTGGCGGAGTTTAAATCTGGATCACCGAAGACAAAATAATCTATTTGCTGGTCAGAGCGAGATTTGAACCTGGAACAACCATGTGCACAAATTCAGCACCCTAACCACTAGGCCATGCTCCCTCCATAAAAGCCATACCAGATTGAAAACAAGCCATTTTTTATGAAATGTGTGAATTTATCAGTAATGACGTGGGCATAAATTTCCGATCCTAAGAGGAGGCAAACCTATGACCTTCCGATTACTGGTTGGGATGCTCTATCACTGAGTTAAAGGAGATTCGTGGGAGGTAAGCCATTCCAGCGCTGTCGCCAGCCTTGAGAATCTAGGAGACCACAAAGATTTTTAACGATTCCTTTCAGAATTATTAACATCTTGTTATTGTTTGAAACCTCTGGGAGATGAAATTTTATTGTAAAGTTTTTATGCTTGTATGTTTTCACTTTTTGGAAGCAAACAACTGGGGGGGGGGGGGCATGTTTCCTCCCCCTTGCTATGGCCCTGCATTCATGTAGGTTCTGGTGACAAACATCCTGCATTCTGCTAGGACTAAAGTGTCGAAATGGTGGCATAAATTTTGCAATTGTAGTAAACAAGATGGTGAATAATCATTATGAGACTGGTGATTGAATGAAATAATGAAATTCTCAGTAATGACGTGGGAATACTTGCACTTTTGGTTTATTAAAGATATGTCACATAACAGCAGTGTGTACTACATGAATGTGGTCACCAAATTTTAAGATGATGCTTACTTTGGTGGATTTACAGGTTCTTTTGCTGCTTCTGAAAGATCTTTTAGAAGCTTTTGCTGTCGTACTCTGGGGAAGGTAATAAATCAGGATTGTTTGCCCAAAAAAATACACTTCAATATAATACATACATGTATACTGAGGGATGCAGTGCAAACAAAAAACAAACAAACAAACAAAAAAACAAAGAATTTCAAACATGACAGTAGCAATACCATTTGAATGGTACTTCAACTAAAACCACAAGCTTTAAGGGGCAGTGTCACATTATTTGAGCCATACTCTAAACAGCCAGAAAACGCTTGTACATCAACAGAACCAAAAATAATGCTAACGCTTCCTTAACAAGAACCATATTGGTGCACTGAAACCATTTTTTCTCCTCTGCATCTAAGGATGGTGAGGATGGACACACACAAAACTGAGATGATCTTTCTTTCATAAGCCATAAACTGTATTAACCCTTTTAATAACACCCGATGGCCACTTTAGAGATTTTACTCGTCACTGGGGTAGCCCTTGGGGCTGAAAGGGTTAAAGTAAAATAAATGTTTACCTTAACTGGCTTTCATTTTGAGCATTTATTTCATCTGCCGCTTTTGCTTTTTGAGCCATCCATCTTGCAATCTGTAAGAAATCAGATATGCCCAGGATTACAAGTAATCCGATGCATACTGTACTCATTTTGATAATGTCATATAATCTGATGTTATTTCTACATTAACAACTGCATCGCTTAGTGGGGGTTGGGTGCCTGGGATATCCAAGGGCTTCCACTTTTGGCAGCCAGCCCCTAGATTGAATAATGTCCCCATGGCTGGCACAACCCCCCAACGCAGCCATGAGCCCCCATGAAGGGAATTTTTAATAAGCAAGCACCTGTCACACTGAAATATCAGTGGAAAGGAAACA
>BLFK01000704.1:4987327-4998840 GCA_014634185.1 Astreopora myriophthalma | reverse complement strand
ATCCATCAATCAATGAATCCATCAATCAATCAATCCATCAATCAATCTATTAATAAATCAATCCATCAATCAATCAGCTAACCAATCAATTGATCAATTTATTCAATGAATCAATCGATTGATTGCTCCGTCAGTGAATGCTTTAGCTTGCTGAAATAAGAGTACTTATCACTACATGTGTGGTATCTGGGTCTTGTTTTTCAAATGGTCAGTGTCATTACAAGAAGACAGTACTGGTGAGAAGTGGCTGTGCTACTGTATCTTTATAATCACTGTGACTGGTAGGATACGGACTAGCTCTCTAGGCAGAGGGGTGTGACACAGAGGAGAGGTGAAAACCTAAAAACCTCCCTCGTGAGGGGTAAAGGAGGATTTGTGACAAAACACCTTTCTCCAACTATTTTTGTCATCAAAATAAGGCAAGAAGCTAGACTCAATTGGAGCATGCTAATTCTTCTGATATGGAAATGGCATTTTGATAGTTCAAAAGGTGATTAAGGCTCGATCACCAGTTGCTGTTTTGGGGAAAATTGAGCCTCCACCTATCCCAAGGAAGACTAGACAAGAGTGAGTAGTAGAAGTTGAGCTTACATTGTAGACAGGGTTAAGTCTTACAAAATTACTGGTTTCCTTAAAGTTGAAGCTGGAAATATATCTGCTCAACTTTTGTATGCTTCATTCAAAATATTATTGGAATTTTTTATGTCACACATCACACTTTCAAGTAGTGTCAACTGGTGGTATTGCAGCAACAAATTTACAACATGTCATATTTATTTCTCTTTCTCAGGGTAAGAGAGTGTTATTTGTAACTAACAACAGCTCCAGGTCCAGAGCAGATTATGCAAGAAAGCTTGAAAAGTTTGGAATTGAGGTTTGCAAAGTGAGTTAAATTTCTTCAGCATTTTTTCTTCTTGAATTACAACTTTATTAGACCAAACAACATTGTTTATTTCTGAATTAATGAAATGCCATTTTCAATTCACAGGACGAAATCTATGGCACATCATATGCTGTTGCATATTACTTAAAGGAGATTCTCAAGTTTGATAAGAAAGTTTTTATCATTGGCACAACAGGAATGGTAGAGGAACTTGATGCTTTGGGAATTCCACACACTGGCTCTGGAGTAGGTTGAATACAGATTGTAAGACTTAACTTTTGAATGGATTGACTGGCCTATAAATCCTATAAATAAATAAACAAACAAACAAATAAATAAATAAATCTACTTTATTTAGAGAAGGTGACACTTCACAGTTTAATGACTGATAAACTTGTGGCCTTCCAAGTGACTCCAAATCCACAAGGGCACTCTCCAGATCAAATTGGAATTTGGAAATGTTGGTTTTTGAGGAGAGGGGAAAACTGGACTACCTGGAGAAAAACCTCTCGGAGCAGAGGAGACAGCCAACAACAAACTCAATCCACATATGGCACCCAGGATTGGAACCTGGGCCATATTAGTGTGAGGCAAGTGCTCTTGCCACTGTGCCAGCCCTGCTCCCCCTATTAATTAAATACTTAAGCAATAGAGGACTTTTCCGATGTTTACATAGCGTCATCTAAACACAAGGGGGTTGGGAGAATTCTCAAACGTTTTGCATAACTGTCTCGAATTCTCCCAACCCCTCTCGTGTTTAGATGAGGCTATGTAAAAACGAAAAAAAGTCCTCTATTGCTTTTATAAAGTACTTCTCAAAAATAACTTGTCGACAAATGAAGGAAAATTTACTTCTGTTTTGAAATAGATTTTCTTAATACATGCTCTGGACAATCATATTTCTTACCAGTCAATTAAAATGTGCATTGGACAACACATAACCAATCAAAATTTGTGTGATGTCACATCTGTGTTTACATACTCTCATTTAAACACAGCTATTGACCAATGAAAGCATGCATACTATCGTGAACATTTTATAATGTACACTGTGGAAGCATAGTGGGTATGTACCAGTACATGCAATGATTTTAGTCTCTATCTTTTTTGCTTAACATCTTTGACTTGTGTCTCACGCAAGAGGAGATAGCAAAGTTAGGTAGGGTATAAAGCAAATTGCGATGATGAAAAATCACACCTGTCAGCTAGCCAGTAAAATTAAATGGTACATGTAATTCCTCTCATCTCATTTACATGGAGCCCCTGCCCCAGGATGCTTTACTTTTCAAAGCTCCTCTTAATACTTTAGGTAGCCAAGAGGCTACTCAAGTGTTTGAAAGACTGCTAGTTGTATTTTGACTTATTTTTGCAGCCAGATCAGTCAACAGGTGGTTATAATATCAAAGAATGGACATGTTTAACGTTGGACCCAGAGGTAGTAAAATACATTTACATTTATGAGATACAATAATCGAATGCCTTTTTGCACATGTTTTCTTGTCAAATTTCAACTCAAATAGATTTGTATTTTATTAGCAATGTTAATATGTTAATTTCAGTATTGAGATTTTAAATACTTTGTCTGAGTTACATCAGGCCAGAGTTTTTGTGCAAAAGCACACCATTACAACTGTCCAATAACCCTCACTATTGAGGGGTGGCTGTGCTTGGAAATAATAAGATAATTCAATCAATCAATCAACAATAATTGTGTCAACAATGGTCTAGTACTTTTTACCCATGCATTTAATGTTATTGATTTCTTTTCTCAATAATATTATTTCCTTTTTTTCTGCAGTACTTTTTCCCATATTTTTAATATATTTTTCCCTGTTTAGGTTGGAGCAGTTGTATGTGGATTTGATGAACACTTTAGTTATCATAAACTTATCAAAGCTGCCAGTTATCTTGCTAAAGATTCCTGCCTGTTTATCGCAACAAATTGTGATGACAGGTTTCCATTCAACAGCAATGAAATTGTTGTTCCAGGTAAAAGTCCCATTTTGAAATCACATGATCAGTCCTTTGTCAATACTTTTGACGGCACACACTTTATGATTAATCATTTTTAATGACTTCTGCTGCAGGAACAGGTTGCTTTGTTATTTCTGTTGAAACAGCAGCCAGAAGGAAAGCAAAGGTTGTAGGAAAACCAGAAAGAATTATTTTTGATTGCATGAATTTACGGTAAGAACTGATTAATTTTAGGTTATTCACTGCCTGTGGCACACCCCTAATTCAAACTCCAGTAATTGTGAGTTCATGGCACTTGTTTTTCTTTTGCTAGTCATGACATTGATCCATCAAAGACCTGTATGATTGGAGATAGGTGAGTAGTGTAGAAGACACATGTCTTGTAAAACTGGGATAAAATTAAACTTGGACACTGTCTTGATTGTGGAAGTGCAGTAGGTGGTGCATCAGGCATTCAATGTCGTGTTTGGTGGATCATGCACTACCGTTGCTATGCCCTTGTGTTGTTTCTTTAGACAAGGAACTTCTCTTCATGTTCTCTGTCTTCCACCAGGCCCCAGTTGTATAACACTATCCACTGGATGCATCAATTGGCTTTGCTGGTACTTATCTGCTGGATAGCAATTTATCTGGTGGAGAGTGTTATTCACCTTTTGAACAACCTACGCCTGGTGGATAGAGTTGTTCACCTTTGGAACAAATGAGGCCAGGGCTGAGTTATTCAAAGCGGGGTTAGTGCTAAACTGAGATAGATACCATGACAACCTGTAGGTTTGTTTAAAAATGCTGAACTAATGTTCATTTAATATAACCAATTAGACTTAACACAGATATCTTGTTTGGCAACAACTGTGGATTGAAGACTGTCCTTGTGCTGACGGGAATTTCATCACTTGAGGATGTGAAGACCTGTCAGACCTCCAGTGAACCCAATGACAGAAACTCCATTCCTGATTTTTACATGCCCAGTATAGATGCATTCAAATTACCACTGAAATCTGTAAGTCAAGCAGTTAGCTAGCTAGTTAGTAACTGTTTGTACCTGGTTGGTAATCACATGTTCCAGGAACTGAGTCTTGAGAAGCCTCTGTTGAAAATTGGTAAATAATAAAGGCCAATGATAATTTGGGCATGATACATTAAACACTTCTGTGCAGTTATTGTGCAAGAAGGTCAATGCCAATATTTTCAATATTTATTTGAGCAAAGCTGGTAATGTTGGATTTTCTACTTTGGTCAACAAACTGCATTTCAGGTGATGTCCCTCCATAGACACTCAAGCATAATCATTATGAATGTGAATTGGTGGTTTTCACCTGAAATTGTTGCAGCCATGTTGGTGTCCCAAACTAATCCTCCAGGAATTGATCTCTATGTTTATACAAATAATATTGTTTTCTTTGTTTAGGTTAAAAAACATGGCTGCTGAACCAATAATACTTGTTGTTGTTAGAGAGAACAACCATTGTCTTCAAACTGGCCTTTTTGGTAGTTTTGAGTTAAATGAAACTGTCCATTAGGTTTTAGAATGGCAAAATGACAGCTTGCTCTTCATTGTGTTTTCACTGTAAAATCGGTAATGTTTTGAAGTCATTTAACTGTTTGATATCATTGGGAGAAGAGACTGAATAGGAAGCTGCAATAGTTAACAGTTAAACATGATTCGTGACAACAGTGGAAACAAAAACAAATTAATTTAACAAACTGTACTTTTTATTACAAAAGGTCAATTGAAATAAAACGTTTTCAATGTCTCTTGCAAGCAATACATCAAGTGTGAGTGGCTTTAAACCATGAGTTTATGTTACAAAGTCGCAGCCTCCTAATAGCAGAATACTGCTCATGTGCAATATACAAGAATTGTTTTCTTGAAGTTCATAAAAACTCAATAATGGCATTCTGTCAATGAGAATGTCTAAGAATTTCCAGGAGTGTCTTTTTATACTAATTTCCAGGAGTGTCTTTTTATACTAAGTCAAATGGAATGTTCTTTTCTTACAAAAATTAATGTGATGGCCTATCAGCAACTTAAGGAAAACAGTTGCTCTTGCAAAAATTCAACAGTCTGGAGAATTACTGTTGTCCTGAACTAGAAAAATACTAATTCACTTGATACGTTGAACATTATATGTAATGCGGCTAATTATAACAAATGCTAATTTCCCTTTATTAATACAATTTTGACTTTGTGGATTTTCATGGAAGTACAGCACTGCTTGATATGCAAGGCACAAGAGACATTTTTTTTTTGCCACCTTTACTTACTTGCACAATCCATTCCACAAATAGCCTTAACTCTTACCGCGAATTTCACATTTTAAAATGAAAGGCTGTATGTTGGGCTCTGTGAGTTTCTTTTTTGCCATCTGTCAAATTAAAGTCAAATTCTAAGCAATTAACTGTGAAATGTCCCATTTTTTTGTATGACTTGCAATAGTTTTGTGAAAAACCCCAGCTCCACTTACTACTTGGAATTTGGCCACAATTTGAGAAAATGCCCCAACTCCAACCCTTCAAATTTTGATTGACTGAGAAAAAATACAGGAGGCAAAGCATCCTTGGAGACCCAGGGGCGGATAGTTGGGTCTTGAGGAAGTCGAAGCGGCCAAGTTTACAACAACAAAACTTGGCCGCTTCGACTTCCTCATGACCCAACTATCTGCCCCTGGGTCTCCGAGGATGGAGGTAAAGAGGAGTTTGGTTGTAAACTCCTTGAGTGTGTGTTAAGCTGTGGCACTTTATCATTAATTTTCCTTGAGCTGCAAATTTGTTAATCTGCAGATGGATCTCATTATATAATTAAACTTGGTTATCTTGCACACCTGGCTACCTTGAACAGACTATAGTATCCCTAGAGCCACAATATTTATTGCCTAAACTTTAATCCTTTTAAATCTTCACTGTATCTTTTTTTTCACCGCTAGAGTTCAAAATAGAGGCATCCTACTGTAGTTCTAAGAGTTAAAAGGTTTTATCGGTTGAAGAAGTCATTTCTAAGACTTATTGTTTCACTTGGCGAGGTTCCAGTTGCTGCTAATTGCTGTTGTTGTTTACGCCTTTTACAACTGGCTTGTCCTAAGAGCACAAAAATTGGCAGAAGGCACAGTCCACAAACACCAGCCATGACATATGCAACAGTGAGAAGGGCTGTGTCGGAGCTTTCTGTTTCAATGTATTCACAGTCCACCGCATCTGGAGGAAAAGAGATCTTAAATATTACTCTCACTGGCCACTTGTTTGCTTCTGATTACATCGAAATGAGAACAAACCAGAACAGCATGGGACAGTTTATTTCATAATTTTAGCACCACTGATTGGTTAGAAAATGGCCACAATTTCCCAAAATAAAATTAAGCAAAACAAAATGAAACATGCAAAACCTTCTTTGGCCTATTCTGCCCTAAGCTCTTCACTTATAAAAAGTTAAGTTCATCACACAATTCGCACTGACTTTGATTAACATCAACTAGAAATCTACAATATCCTTACCTCTGCTAAAAGGTCCCCTTACTTCTGAACTGGGGTTAAGACGCCCCTCAGCTTGTAAAAGAAAAAACAACAACATCAAAATGAAATGACATTCAATAATTACAGTTTCAATCATAAAGAAATCATAGATTACTCCTGTAAAACGTCAACAAAACCTCAATTACCTCCACATGTTGTTGCTGCAAAGCCCACTTGAACATTTTCTCTGTCAAATACCACATAAAAGCCTTCCATAATAACAGCTCCTATTACTGTACCTGAAGAAGAAAAAAATCATCCATACTCTTCTTCAATCTTTCTCATGAGTTCATGATTTTCATGTACCATTCTCAATTGGTCTCAAATGTCTTAAAACCATAATGCAGTAATAGCTTTACAACGCATACCTTTATCAGCTTTGGTGATGGCAAACTTGTAACAGTGTTGCCCTAGGAGAGGACCATGCTCTATAGTTTCCCTTAAGTACAACTGTAATGAAAAAGACTCAAATTAACAAAGATCATGTTCCATAACGAGTAGTTGTACACAATTAAGTTGCTTGAGTTGTCTGCTGAAAAAGACAGTGCATTATTGTCACAGCCATGGCTCAAGAAGTCACGTGCCATACCTGTGGAGGTATCTTGAGCCTAAACTCCTTGGAATTGCTAATTGAAGAGAGAAGTGATATAGACATGTCTGGGAATTCTTCCCATGGAGTCTTGTCGTAGTTCCAACACATCATTTGTCTGCCTATCCAAAAATCATCTGGTACACCAAGCTAGAGAAGACAGAAACACATTGAATTCTTAATGGTATGAAACCAGGATTCACTTCATAACTCAATGAAGTAAGTTTGTTGGAGTGACTGTGATCCTGAGAAGGACTATTATGATGAAATGCAGTGATGTTTGACAACCTGGTACTGATGAACAGTTACGGATTTTAGATATTTTTAGATGCAACATTTATTTACAGTCTGTCGCCTTTGAATGGTAAGAAGTCATCAGAGTCAACATTAGTCAGCAAAATCAACAATTCTTTAATAAGGCTACGCTCTCCCGGACTACGGACAGGCAGCCCAAGCTCAGGGTTAGTTTGCATGCAAAGAACCAAGCAGTTGTAACACAATGCTGCTGCTTCTTGTCACGGTTCTTCACATGCAAACTAACCCTGAGCTTGGGCTGCCTGTGGACTACCTTACTTCGTCAAGTTAGAAGATCACCCAAAAAAAACACTCACAAACTCTTCATATCCTTACCTTGTCAAATTTCTTGAGCCGATCTAGAATTCCATCAAACACTTCTTCTGACACTCTGAGGTTTGTTGTGCCACTGTCAACTATGGTCTTGTCATAGTTATACTAATAAAACGAATAATATTATTGATTATGAAAAGTTACTGTTTTCTGTAGTTTTAGGCTCTTTTTGTGCTAAACATTTTAATTACCTTTTTACAATCCAAATTCAAGCTTTCTCCACCCACTGCTATGTCAGTTATGACAACTTCATAATACCATTTCTTTACAACTGGAGTGTAAAGAAGGTCACCCTCATATAGTTCATCATCAACTTCACCAAAAACCTGGGAACAAGATAGCATTGTACTTTATGGCAAGTTAAAAACAGTGACATATTTGGCAACTGTGAATCATAATCTGCACACTACTAACAAAATGTTATCACTGGTGTTCCGAGATAAACTTATGGGGCAAATATAGGCAACTTTATTAGGCCATCATCGAAAGACCACTGCGACCGCATTGGGCATACCAAGCTGTAGAGACAATTATTGCTAGGTGAAATAACAAGCAAGGTATACATACTGTATGATCCATTTTAAGAGCAACCTAGAATTTGGTGTGACACTGTCTCTACAAACAGATTCCTCTAAAATTCCCTTTCCCTCAAAGCTGTGAATATGTTGTAGGTTAAAACATGAAATAAATTTGAGCAGCTGAAATTAATATTTTTTTATTATTAATTTCAGCTGCTCAAATTTATTTCATCCTTAATTTGATTTGAAACTTCCTTTGTTTGGTATTCATTATCATATAATACATAATAAATACAAAGAAATTTCAAATCAAACCAGATTGAAATTATATCAACCTTAAAATTCATTTTAACCTGCAAAAAATAAGCAGCTAATATAACACTTATGATCACATGTTCAAGGTCAAAGGTTATGAACCTCTTACCATTGTTCCAGCTACGGTTGGCTCGGATGAAAAATCAATTTCACTACTCCCACACAACTGCATGGAAAATGAGTCCTTAACAACACCATCATTGACAAACTGATCAAAGACTGGCAGGACACTTGAATCAGGCTGATGAGGACAAAAACATCATTGAAATTCAAAGTTTGAAAACACAAGAATGATATTAAAAACATGGGTATCAAAAACAATGTTACAGTACGTTCTCCTTCACTTCTTCACTATACTAGAGACATGTTTGTTGGCACTTACTTTTGATAGCCTTGTATACCCAAGGCCAAGGATTCCTTCCCACATTGAACCATTGATATAAAAATTCTCTGATGACAAGATGGCTGCCACATTCACACGCACAGTGGCATTCGGTCCCTCCACAAACCGGAGCATGTCTGAACCCAATTCTCCTTCCCAGTTTCCCTGTGTATATGGCACAGCCACGGGTCTGTTCAGATCTCTGTACGAAGATGATCTTGAAGGAAATAAATATTGTACCAAACATGTTTAAAGCAAAGTTGAATGTAGCAGTTTAAATAATTTGTGGAGTCCTACTGACTCTGCATATTGCTTTCAATTTCCAACTGTATTTAAATTGCCATGTCATGATGATCAACAGTCCACTTTACTCTAGCTGTTCTTGACATGAAACAAAGCTGGAGTTGACCTTGCTGTGATACAAACTTCACTGCTATGATTATTCAGATACAAACTGGTTGTGTATCAAAACTTGGTTAAGGTGAACCTCATTTTTCACCAAATTTAATGAGAAGCCATGCACTGAGCACAAAAGTTTACAGTGAGTTACTTGCCCATGCAAGAAAAGCAAATCTGTAAAATCAAACTTCAGCCTCAATACAGGAGTTACTGAATTTAATACTCCAGCATGCTTAGGTTAGAGTATATTCAGCCAAAAGACATTTTGCATAAATGGCACTAGCATTTGAATGACAATACTGATATATCTTGAGCCTCACAAATACAAGGAAAGCCCTTTGCTTAAAAAGCATCAACCTAGGGCTTAAGATGTATGAGTAGTATTATTCAAATGTTTGTGTCTTTTATGCAAAGGGTATACAAAGGTCATGGGTAACAATCCTGACTTGGTCTCAAAATGTTTATTTCATCTCATGTTTAGATCACAAACTGATTTTTAACATTGAACTATTTTTGTCACCATTATTTGGTTCAGTTTCACTGTCAATTTGAAAGTCCACTTACTTGTCCGTGTGATAATAGAATGGAAGGTATGGATGAGGTGAGGCTGCAACAGCAAAGTTGCTGCTTCCAGTGTCAACAAGTACATTTATCTGCAAGAATTGAAAGGTTGTGACAAAATTTGGGAGACTGGAGACATGAGCCCCTTTAAAAGTGACTAAGAGATTTAACTCTGACTAATAGCAGGTGATTTGAGTCATCAGTGTAGGAACTCTTGGGAGTGAAAGTGCTAACGACTTCTCTGTTAAATAAGCCAACACTCCATTTCCAATTACAGCTTGGATGGAAAAAATTCTCACTTTAAGTCAGTTAATGTAACTTGTTTAACCCTTATTGTACTGGTAATTGTTTTTCTTATGTCTTTTTGCATCTAATATCGTAACGTATTGCACCTGCCACAGGCAGACCATGTCTAAAAATTGGTCGTGTTCCTTTTTTTTTTCCCCATCGTGGTCTCATATGGTAATTAGCCACGTGCTTGTGCTTCTCACTGAAGTTAAGCCCTGTTGGCTGGGGTTACTACTTGGAAGGGTGACCATGCATAATAGCTGTGTTGTTGACTTGTTATTCTTTTTCTTTTCTTTGTCGTGTTGTTTTTCTTCTTAGTCACAAATTATCTTTGTTTTTTAAATTAAATTTCCAGTATCGTGCGGGAAGTGTTAGAAGCAACATGAAAATGATTTCTAGTAATCTAACTTGCACGTTGAACTCGGATCTGGACTAACTGTTGTACTTTTACAATTTCTGTTAACCATTTCTGCATCCCACAGAAACGCCCTTAGGCATCTTGTTTGATTTTAAAATGGCATGTCCAACTTTCAAGGAATGCTACATTGTCATAAAGCCTACATGAAAACTGCTAATTGAATTAACATTAAAACAGGATTATGCTAGTTTAAAACCTGTTTCTTGAACTTGATGCAGCCCTATTAACATTGACCTCACAGGCTAAAAACTTAAAAGCAGTTCTCAATATTTTGAGAAACTTTTTAAGCAAATCATTACCGTCTGGCTGCAACTCAAAAGCTGTCTTAACTGATGATAGCACAGGCTTCAAATTTGTATTAGTTTTCGGCACATAACTGCAACTGGTTTTCTACATGTATTGATTGGCTTCTGAGTGCATTTCTTGTTTATGTATCAGCTGATACGATATGTCTACAAGGAAAATTAGAGGTAAACATCTCTTTAAAATGCGTCGACTTGAAAGAAAACGAATTATTTGACTTTTGTTGCGTCTTTTAAGTCGCTTTATCAAGCACCAAAATGGCTTTAACTTGGTCTTTAAATGGCTTACTATAATTCTAGCACGCGACAAAATCATTTATTTAATCGCCTACTTTAAAGCCGATAAACACTACACCGAAAAATTTTTGGTATTATGACGGTCACGTAAGAACGCTTTTTCCCCAAGAACTAATTGCGTTCGACAATAGGAGAACGCATACTAATCGGGTCAATCCCGCGGGTTTGTGTCCCGCGATTTTCCGATGCCATAAAATTTCATGGTTTGGACGCCATCTTGGACTGGCTGCGTGGCACATATGGCCTCGATTTCATGTGAAATTTTTTGACCGCCGGGAACTGGTATCTTGAACGTGCAGTTGAAGTACTCGTGGTATTTTGGCATTTGCGGTTACTGTTTCCACAAGGTAAGTGAATTTTTTTTTACTTATTCGAATTTCCATTAACAAATATGGCTAAGGCTACTTATCAGAATATCAGAAAGCTTTGCAGTAGTGTGTTTTCTAGGAAACA
>BLFK01000704.1:4925495-4977995 GCA_014634185.1 Astreopora myriophthalma | reverse complement strand
AGCACTTGAAGATGAATTGTCCACTCTTTGCTTAATTTCAGCAACATTCATATGAATTCTGTTCCTGGACAGTTGGTAATAATTATTGTTTTTCATGTGGAATGAGTATGTTTTCAGATGCTGTTATCATAGTGGTCATCATCATCCTTGCTTAAGCTCCCCAATATCTAAAGCAGAGGGTGGGCATGAAGACAGTGTTTATTGGAAGATAACCATTGTTGTTAAATTGTATGCAAGTTTCTCAGGTGAACTGTCGCAGAATACAGACATTGGGGCTGAGTATTTTGGAAGCTCTATTATTTGTTCTGTGTAATCTTTTCATTTCAGGCTTATCAGTGATAGAGAACTTTCTATGTATGATGGAACGAGACTCCTGCATCATCAAAGATATAAAGCTATTAAAGATGAGAATAACTGGACTGATGAAGACATGAACTCTAGGTAACCCAGGAATTACAGCTTAAGTCCAAACTTAGCAATGTGTGTCACTTCAGTAGTCAGATCAGCAAATGAGTGTTACTGTATGTCAAATACAACACAGCATTATTTTGTATTTGTCTTTCTCTGTATAATTTTAATTAGTACTTTCTTTGCATATCGTAGGGGTATCTTGTGCATTCATCCTTCATTCCGCATCATTGGATTAGCAGAGCCTCCTATTGTTGGCAGCTCTCAACAACAGTGGCTGAACTCAGAGCTGTTGTCCATGTTTCTCTTCCATCATGTATGCCCTCTGTCAAAGCGGGAAGAAGCTCACGTCATCTATGACATGGTACCAGGTTCCCCACGTGATGCCATGGACATGCTCCTTGATCTGACTGACAAGCTGCGATCATCAAAAGACCCCACTGTAAGTTGAAGGTTCTTGTCCTCTTGAATATTATCACAGTGCTGGGGTTTTAGATTTTCTCCTTAACTGTTCATAAAGTAAAGTCTTTTCTCGTGAAGCTCACATTAACAGCTAGTGTTTTGACGATGGCATTCAAACTTGTACAACTGGTTGTAGGTAGCATCTATTGCATCATCACTGTCCACCAGACAGCTACTGCGGATAGCTTGTCGCCTTGCCACTTATCCTGGTGAAGACCTTGAACATTCAATTCACAAGGCTTGTTTAGCAAGGTACTGTAGTGCATGGTGACTATTTTCCCATTGTGACATAACTTAATTCATTTCTGTGTGACCTTTGAAAATTACATTACAATTTATTAATATTATCAATTTGTTTTTATAGCTTTTTACCAAGATTAGCTGCCTCATCACTTGAGAAAGTTCTAAATGATTCTGGAATACATGTGAACAAGCAACCTTCTGAGCAACAAGCAGATACAGATGCAAATAACTTTATTTGTAAGTGCATCTGCCAAGCCATTTTGACCTAGTAGTAATTGCAGTATCAGTGATGTACTATTTTGATCAGTCATTTGGAGCATGAAGAGCATTAAGTGCATCAATACAGTTAACTCTGCATAAAGTAAAAAAAAAAGTTGTCATCATGAATCAGGGAGAAATCATGTAAAAAAGTTTGACTTGAAGGGGACAAAAATCACTACTCTTAATTTAGGTTCAAGCGTGAGGAACAGAGGGGTCATACTATTGGGTCAGCTATTGTGAATGGGATGTTAAGTTTAACATGTTGATGTTTCTGATCAAAGGTGAAATCAAAGATGGCAATGTTCACATTGGCCAAACAACTGTACCAGTTTATAATCCAGAAAACAAAACTAAAGTTCCTGATGTGTTATTCTACGAAAACCAACAGGTGAGGATATGGATTGTTTTTTTTCTCATGATTAAAAATGGCAAACTGTTTACATATAGCAAAGCTCATCATGTTGTTCTTTCTTGTTTCACTTTGCAAATGAAATTTCAGCATCTGAATGTTATGGAGGATATGCTAAAAGATTTCATGCTGGGTGAGCATTTACTCCTCATTGGAAATCAGGTATGATTTTTAAAAATATCTAATTTGCAGGTTGATTTGTCTACAGTGGCCAGATTGAATGCATCACTGCTGAGCTGATGACTCAGTGTAACAACTTGAGAGTGAAAACATTTCTTGCAGGGAAAGTTTCTGAGAAATTACTCTTGATGACCCTAATTCAGGAGTCTTTTTTTGTTTTCTTGAAAGAGAATGACTGTTAAGAGTTTCTTTTCTTTGGGATTACTCAAAGTCCATAGGTAACTCCATTTTAAACAACACTCAAGTTTGCATTAACTCAATCTCTGTTGCTATTGTTATTATTTGTTTGTGTCATTTTCTCAGGGTGTTGGTAAAAACAAGATTGCAGACAGGTTTCTGCATCTCTTGAACCGCCCAAGGGAATACATTCAACTCCACAGGTGAGTTCAGAACTTTGGATTATAACTAAAGTAGTATAGGTAGATGTACCATTGATTCCTTGCTTGGTCTTCATAGATGTCTGTGGTAATATTACTATTTGAGTTGGTTGTTCAAGAAACAGTGAAGGCTTTTCAAATTGCATACCTTCTGTATTAAGCCATTGAGACCCAAGGTACTTCCAATCGCTTTGATGCATAAAATTTTCTGATGCTGGAAGGAGTAAAAGCTGTAAAGTTGCTCATGGGGTTGAAAAGGTTAATGGGTACAAGAGAACCAAAACAGCTAACAAGCACCTGAAGGGGAGGGAGGGGATAGCAATACTCGCAGTTGCTTCATTCTGAAGAGATTAGGTTAACAAGGCTGTTGCTACCAACACCACAATTGATAAGACCAAAAATGTTACCATGACAAGACTGTAACTAACAGCCACTTTGCAAATGTTTGCACAGAGATACCACAGTTCAGTCCCTCACACTGCAGCCAAATGTTCAGGATGGAGTGATAATTTATGAAGATTCACCACTAGTAAGTAATCATATTAAAAATGGGAATCAATAATTTTTTTGTAGTAACTCTGTTCTTGGTCCAATCTGCCTGCAGGTTCGTGCAGTAAAGTTTGGTCACGTGTTGGTTGTTGATGAAGCAGACAAAGCTCCAACTCATGTGACCTGCATACTCAAGTCCTTAGTGGAGAGTGGAATGATGCTCCTTGGAGATGGTAGACGGATTGTGTCAGGTATATCACGTGTACTTTGTGGTAGTCTACCTGTACTGAAGCAAATGTCACAAAACTGAAGCTCTGTTTATGTTCTCATTAAGAACTGCATTGCTTAGTGGAGGATAATTAAAGATAAAGTGAAAGTTGATGGGGGTTTTACATCTTGGGCATTTAGGGACTGACCCAAGATTTTAGCTAAGCAGAGGTGCTGTAACTTTTCACAGAATCAAGGCAAAAGCAAAGCTCTTTTTGGAAAACGTAATGTTTCTGTTTTGGCAGGTGATGAAACATCAATTGCCCTTCCAGAGACCATGATCAGAGCTCACCCAGATTTCCGAATGATTGTCCTTGCCAATCGACCAGGATTCCCTTTCTTGGGAAATGACTTTTTTGGATCGCTTGGTAAGTGACAAGTGATAACCTTCAATGTTTGCAGCTACAGACTTCCATCCACCTTGCAAGGCTATATGTAGGGTGATTCAAATAGTATGAAGAAGTTTGTATCAAATAATAAAAAGAACCAGACAATGTATTTTGATGTATTCTTCAGGAGTTATTTGTTGTATTGATTCTCTTTTTGAAAATTTATTATACAAGTTTCTCATTTGCTCTTTTCCTCAGGTGATATATTCAGCTGTCATGCAGTGGATAATCCTGACTTTGAGTCTGAAATGGTTAGTGACTAGAGCTCATCTATGCAACCATTTTCTTGCATAAATGGCATAATTCTCAATGATGCCATAAACATACATGTACCCCAGCAAGGGATATTTCCAGCAGGGTGAGGAAGGGAATGAAAGTGTCAACAGGGTAGTCTTGTTGCTCTTGTTAATGCTATAACTTTGCTTTCTTTTAGTCAATGTTACGTCAGTATGGTCCAAGTGTCCCAGAGGAACTCCTCCATAAACTGGTCAATGCATTTGGTGAATTACGATCCCGAGCTGATCAGGGTTTGATATCTTATCCCTACTCCACCAGGGAGGTGGTCAGTGTTGTCAAACATTTGCAGGTAGGAAATTATTTCCAAAACTGCATGTGACTAGTACCAACAACAAATAGTGCCATAGAAAGTTTCTGCTCAGTAGCTTACATATGAATGGAGGATTTCATCCACAGACTCTAAAGGGAGCATCGTCTTGTACTGTGTAATGCACGGCCTCACTGAAAAGTTATGAAAGTTGATGTTAAAGTACTGCTCAGTGGCTTGCATTTTGAAGGTCACACTTCAGGACTGTTTCACAGAATCAACATTTGAACCACCTACTTTGTACATCATAGTAAACAGCACCCATAAAAAGTCTAATCAGCAATAATATTATTATTCAAATGCTTCGAGATTGTTGTAATTATACATCAGGCTATGTGCTTAGTGACAACTTTTGTTTTTCTTTTAGGCTTTTCCCAATGAAGGCTTGGCAAATGTGGTCCGTAATGTGTTTGACTTTGACTCATATCACCCTGAAGTAAAGGATGTGGTAACAGAAGTGCTTCACAAGCATGGGATCCCTGTTGGAGCTTCCACAAGGAATATTAACCTTTCCAAAGAGTAAGAATGAGACACAAGAAAGCGAAAACTGGAAAATGATCATGCATTGTTTTATTACAAGTAAAATAATTATTTGTCTGAATTTCAACCATCTCTCAACTCTAACCCCCAGAGGAAGAGAATAGATGCCCTCTGGGAGTTGGGGGAAGAGTAGGGCGAACAATTTAGGGTAGGACAAGGTGAATAAGTGTAATCTTCAACTTGCTTTGTGATTTTTTTCTCAGGATTAAATTGTAATTTTAGTCTCCTAAGGCATTTAATAAAGGAAAGAAAACTCTGACTGTTGTCAACGCCTCTTTTCTTTACTCTTTTCTGGGGACTCTTGTGTATGTTGTATCGGAAGTTTTGGGTTATTCAGTCAGTGAGATGAGGGAGGCCTTGACCAACCAGAGGTTTTCTTTCACTATTTTTAAAATTCATTCAATCCTTAAAAAAACTGGGCATTAGTTCAAAATCAGGAGCGTTCAAAGTTGATACGTACCTTTTCAGAACCTTGTCAGGGTAATCTGCACCGTGATAAGCTACACCACAGTAAAGTACTGACCTCGGTTGTTGAAAAGGTGGATAAAGCTATCCAGCGGATAAGCGTTGAAAAAAACCAATCGAGTTTTCCGATGCTTAGTGATTTATACAGTGGATAGCGCTATCCACGCTTCGAACAACTCGACCATGCTCAGTAAGTTTTATACCAACAGCCCACACCAGTGTTTGATTCCTTTGATGTTGTTACTGTCGTGTCCAGGTTTCCTCTGCCTGCCCCGACCCTGGTCTCCACCTGGCAAATCTCTGGTAACGAGAATGGCTTCAGCGAGGGAATTAGTTGCCCTGTGGAAGAGAGAAGACTAAAGATTCGGGTTAGTCACAGAGAACGAGTGGGTGCGTTGTGTAACTGGCACGTTTGAATAAGAAAATTTGTGCCTCTGATTTGGTAGAAATCATAGAAAATTGTCGTACTTAACCTTCGACAATTTAAAACCAAATGTTCTAAAGTTACCTTTCTCCTTTCTCCTTTCTCTTTCTCTATTTTCCTTTCTCGGAACTTGGAAATGGCCTATTTACCTCCTGGTTTATTTGGGAATCTTCCTTTTCACCCCTCTCCCCCCCCCCTCCTGCACCCCCACCCCGGAGCAATGACTCTACATGCAGAGCGAAGGTGTTGTTTTTCAGTGTTGTTCTTGATGGGCATAAGACGTTGTAGATATCTTCGCCATTTATGGTTTTACTTGCCTTTTGTCGTAGGGTCCTGCTACTGTAGCGGTAACTCCCAGAGAAATTGAACGCTTTAATGATCGTTCTTACGGCTTTTCTGAACAAGTTGGGCACTGGAACCTACCCATGCACGAGGGGGGAGTGGTAATGAGTGCTACTATTGGACCTGGTAAGGCGTTTTCATATTCTCCAGAATACTTTTTTAGGCTCATTCAGTTTTTCATCACATAGCATTATTCATAATCGTTGTTAAAAGGGAAGTAATCACCACGTTTTTATTCACCTCAAGGACATAACAAAGGAGACTGGATCCACATCCTGGCATTTAACCCTCTGTCCCTGTACTCACAACAGTCCAATCAGGATGCAGTATTGTGTATGGACCTGTATGACCTGTTTCCTAGGTCTTATTATGCCGTCCCTCAGCTCCAGATCGCCGCCTTGGGAGGGGACCCTCAGGGTCAAGTGCTTATCCACGAACAGGACTCAAACTCGTTATATCTGTTGAACCCTTCGAAAAAAGAGCTTCGAACTTTGAATTTCAAGTCCTTAGTCGACAATACCAAGGAAAAATTGACGCGTCATTTTTCGGTTGAGAAGGGAAAATTTATAATGAGCTCAGAATTTGCGCACGAAAACAGAGTTATTATTTACCAAGAAGACAGCAATAAGATGGACGTGGTGGATTTAGTGGATGGAACGACTCAACATATCACCATGCCATTTATAATTGGAAAGTTTCACCCTTTCTCACGTGACCTGTGGCTCGTCTGTGAGACAGGGACCGACCGGAAGTATTTCCTGAACAAGCCCTACCCAGAAGCCCCTGTACCGTGTGTTTTACATCCGATTGAGAGCAACAGCTTCGACGGAGAGGAAAACGAACATTGGAAATCGATATCAACTCGGAGCTTACCTCCTGGGGCCCTTTCTTTAACTCTTGGAGAAGATAAGCGATCAAGAAGCAATCGGTTACTGGTCGGCTCCGGGGATTACGCGACGATAGCTGTGGTCCAACCCGATCAACTGATTGAGAAGTCTCATGTCAGTTTCTATTCCTTTAAAAGGGAAAAGCACAAGGGAATCAATGAATCAGGTAAACGAACAACTCAGCTCTTGCATCCCTCAATAACCAGGCAAATTCAGGCAAATTGAACCTTAGTTCAAGAGATTTCCTTCGTCTTCCTCATCTGAAAAAGTGATTCCCAAAATGAAGCAGGATAAGTTATGGTCATTGTGGGTAAGCTATGATGTCTCGCTATACTGATGAAACGTCGAATGTCTCGTATGTTGACATTCTTGGTGCCAGGCACAGGTCTGCCCACAGGGAGACAGAATCCCAAATTAGTATCCACTAAAGGGAAGTGTGTTCACAGACGTAGGTTCGGCTGTAGATACGTTTCTCGTCTTTATTTCACTGTTAGAGCGCCAAGCAGTCCCGCCTTTGGACAAACTTATCTCTGAGGACACAGTCCCTCCACTGTGTCTATCCGCCACAGCGCAAGTTGTCCGGCTAGTCCCGGGTTCTACTATACCCAAGGAAGATGACCAAATAGTAAATGAGCAGTCTGAGGAAGAGGATCCCCGGCAGTTAAGAACGCAAAGTCCATTGGGATACCTGGAGGTGGCGGATGTTGGAAGAAGGTAGTTTTTAAAGTAATTTTCTGTAGGACTTTGAGGTGCTGTTCTCATTTCAATTGAGACGTTAATTTTATGTATTCCTTCTCTGGAAAGAATGTACGTGCTTAGTCGCTTAAAGCTTATCTCAGTTTTGAGTTTTGACTTATATGTTTGTCTTCCCATCTTCAGGTCCGTGCGTTACATCCCCTTTCCAGGCCGTCACGATCTTTCGCTGTACGCGCGTTTGGCGGGAAAACCGCTGGTGATGGCACCAACAACATACGAAGGCATTGTGACTGTCGACGCCGCGGGCTGCGTGAGATTGTGGGAGACTGGAGTGTCAAATCTCGTGCGCTCACTGGAGAAGTGGAAGGGACTTATTGGCGAGGATTATCAGGGGCCCTTGCAGGTAAGGTCTCCCGTACGCAGCTTTAACTATGATGTTATGTATGCATCATATTCATCCCTGAGGCTCAAACTTTACAGTGGCCAATTAACCAATCATCTTGTTTTCAGGTAAATTACTCAAGAGAGAGTGGAGAGGACGTCACCAGTCCAAAACACGGCAAGGTATGAGGGATGCACTTGCTTTTATTCATTTATTCATTTATTGTTGTACTACAAAACGGTCAGCCTGCGAACTAGCGATTTCTTATCGCTTCCCTCCGCTTCACTGCTTAATTTACCTACTAATTACGGGTAGGCATCCATTCGACCAATCAGTGCTTCGATTCTCGACCTTCCTCCCTCCGTAAAAGGTTAAGTTACTTTAGTTGCCCGTTGCCGTGTTAACGATTTCTGTGCATTCTAGGTGGACCCTAATAACGCCCCTCACGTTGGAGGGAATACTTGGGCTGGGGGCACCGGGGGCCGGGATACAGCGGGACTGGGAGGTAAAGGGGGCCCGTACCGCTTGGACGCAGGACATGATGTGCATCAGTTGTCTGATGAGGAGAAGGACGCGGTGCCTGATGATGTCAAACGAGCCGCTCGGGAAATGGGACGGCGTGCATTTAAACAGAGGTAAGGTTCTCATACAAAGGCTATTTTACTAGTATGTCTCGGGCCACCATGAAGGTAAACAATTCAACTGAATATTTGTTAAGAAATTGCTAATACAGCGAATGTCCGAAAGTAAATTCCTTTTAAGAGTTATATTTACAATTTACATTCTCAACCCAGTTGATGCCATATTTTACCACTTCACTCCCCACTAGAAAGTCAGCCCAGTCAAACTACTGGCTGCTATGTATTTGCTTTCTAAGAATTTCTGCATTTTATGATTTACTCGCACTTCTCTCTTGATAATCTCAGGTTTCGTGAGATCCATATGAGTGAATACGACGCCGAAATGTATGAATCATTTTCCTCGCGCGTTCGCCGTCAAGTCCAGTCCCTGCGTGTTATCCTCGACAGTCTGCAAGCGCGCGGAAAGGAGCGCGTGTGGCTTCGGAACCAGACCTCCGGCGAGCTTGACGATAGCAAATTAATAGAGGGACTAACAGGAGAAAGAGCTATCTATAAGAAACGAGGAGAAGAGGACCCAGAGGTATGCAAATAATGCTTTCACGGGAAAACCGTTCTCTGCGTGAACTTATAGGCTAGTAAAATTTGCATTTTCTTTTAAATTGGCCTGTTGACGCAAAACGAACAAATTGGTTTATTCGGCTAATCAAACTTGGATTCATAGCCTCTCTAAGTTACATGTACCACAAATTTGTTGTTTCCATTTAGGTCGGAACTCCTCAACGTCTACCCAAGCGACTGCGGTTCGTTGTTGATGTGAGCGGTAGCATGTACCGCTTTAACAGCTTAGATGGTAGACTGGGGCGAGTGATGGAAGCAGCTTGTTTGGTGATGGAAGCTTTTCATCAATACGACAACAAAATTAAGGTAATTGCATGTCACGCAATTGTTCTTTGAGTTGACGAGAGGGCTGGACATTGCTGCACAGGAAATCTCGTTTCGGTCATTTGAAGTTTATCGGATTGGGCAGGGTTTTCATTAATTTTTAAGGTAGCAGGGTACCTGGTGTTGAGTAGCCAGGTACCCCATGTGAATTGGTGCTGATATTATTGAAATTTGTACTTAAAAGAAGCCGGGTACTCCCATTAAAGTAGACGGGTGCCAGTACCTGGGTCCTGGCTTCTAATACAAACCCTGATTGGGGTAAAGGTGTCTGTTTCGTGTTTTACTTTCAGTTCGATATTGTTGGCCATTCGGGCGATTCTCCCGAAATCCCTTTCGTCTCACATGATGCACCGCCAAGAAACAACAAGGAACGCCTTGATATAATGAAGCAGATGCATGCGCATGCGCAGTACTGCTGGAGTGGCGATCACACCTTGGAGGCCACGGATTTAGCGATTAAACGGATTACAGAACAGGAGGCAGATGACTATTTTGTTGTGGTGTTGAGTGACGCTAATCTAGAACGATATGGTATACCTGCTGAGGCTTTTGGAAAAGTACTTACGTCAGACGGACGCGTTAATGCCTTTGCTATTTTCATTGGCTCGCTCGGTAACCAGGCAGATAGGTGAGTACCGACTAGTCATGTGACCTCTTCTCACGATGACTGAGCAGAACGTGGCTTTCTGCCACTCTTCCTTTGTCGTTATTTAAACGAGGCAGACTGAGAATACATTGAAAGAAGAAAAACTTGTAAATTGAAGATTTAAGGGCAACGCGGAGGTGACTAGATTGGATTGCGGGAGTGATTTATTGCAGTCTGGCTGGACCAACACTCAGGGTCTTAAAATAGCTGAGAAGAATGTGGTCTTTGGTCAGACAACTGCAGATGGTTGGACTTTCTAGTCTTCTCGGATAAGGACGATAAGCCGTAGGTCTCGTCTCACAACCCTTGTTCGCAAATAACTTTATGGGACGTTAAAAAACCCACACACAGTGTTCGCAAAGTGTAGGGGACGTAGATCCCGGTGTTGTGGTCTGGCCTTTGTGTTTGTAATCTCATGGTTGGGTGGGAAATGGTCGGAGATATTAGCTGCATAAGCTACTCTAAAATCCGAGGGTAAATAAAGCTACGAGGATATGGATGAGGTTCACGCTTTTCACAGGTAGAGTAAAACCCCGCGTGTAAGAACCTACATTTCTGGAACTCTGGCAAAATAGGTTCTTGTATTTGGGGGTAGTTATTGGCATTTTAGCCTAAGTAGGTTCTTAACTAGGTTCTTAATTTCTATCAAGGAGATATAGTTTTTGATTACCAGAAAAATAAATAAACTTGGGTTTGGTTGTTAAATATACAGTATTTATTCACAGCTGTATTATGTTAAGCCTAACAAAACTCATTGCGGTTAAACTCCTTGGTTAAAATGTTTATCATAATTTAACCGTAACCCACATTTCTGCCAGCAGGTTCTTAAACCACTAGGTTCTTACAGGCGGGTTTTTACTGTATTGGCCACTTAAGATGGCCCTGGCATCACAGATCAGAAATCATTATTATTTTTAAGCTCTAAAGTGCCCATTATCTAATTAATTTAATCTCCTCACCAGAGTCTACACATCATCTAAGGCACGTATGAATCGACGCCACAGACCTGCAATGTGAGCCGTCCGGCCTTCTCAATTGGCGGAACGAGTGCGTCCCCAAAATATAGGATTTAAAAATGTATAAGAGAACATCTCGTTTTGTTCAAATCGGAAAAATTGTCGCAGATGTTCCCAGAGTCATGTGCTGATTCTGCCGAGAAGATAAAAGAAAGAAAGGAAGAACACCTTGGACACTTTAATCGGCAGATGATATAGATTGCGTTGTTTCACTGAGCCCTCTTAGTAATTTCCCTCCAAATCAAGTCATGATTCCTTTTGTTCTCCCAGGTTGGTCAAGAAGCTGCCATCAGGGAGAGCTTTCGTGTGCATGGACACTAAACATCTTCCACAAGTCTTGCAGCAAATCTTTACCTCTGCTATGCTAACTTCAAGGTGACGTCAGGTGGACATATCAAACGATGCAATGGAATAAATTACATGACCTGATTTAGTTATTTGCGAACTAGAAGTGGAGTGTAATCAGACTGAGGAAAGAGACAGTGATCAGAGCGTGTTTAGCCGGCGGAAGTAAGAAGGGGAGCCGTATGAGCAGGAGCAGTGGCGGTAGATTGAAACACAAAGGAATACCTCATAGTGTTTCCATTGCGGTCAATAAATGAAAAAAAGTTTCTCTCAATTTTGAAGCCGTTATACACCGTATCTATATCGGTTCTTATTATGACAAATAGCATTAGCAACGGTAGTAACGATGATGATGATGATGAGTGAGATCCATAAGCAAATTCGCACCAAGTCGGGTACGTTTTCTTCGGGGCGGGGGGGAGGGGAGGGGGCAGCTAAGTAGTGGGTAAGGGAGGGCCAGCCCAGCATGTGCTTCATAAGGGGGGTGGGGGTGGGGAAGCAGGACGATTTGAATATTGCCCTCCTATTTGCATGAGCCCTCCCCCTTGTAAATCATAACGGAAACAGGAGGTGGACAGTAAAATTGAAGAAACCCTAAAAAACAGGTTTTGAATCCACCAAAATCAATGTGTAATATCATTACTCAAGATACAACACGTAAACACATGGAACTTGGAAAGTGGATAGCAAATTAAAAGTGGACAGTAATTAAGGGGGTTTAAATGTACCAAACGCAATGTACAACACTATCTATATACAACACGTAAATACAGCTTCTGGAGATTAACTTGCTGCACAACAGATCTTCGGTCCCGGACCGCAATATTTCGTTTCCGCCAAAAATCTGAAATCAACTTACAGTTATCGATCTGTAAGTCGGATGGCTGTCTTGGTCTATTTAACATTCTGATTATAAGGTAAGGCTTCACGGCTGCTCTCATACCTGATGTGCAAAAGATCCACTGGAAATGAAGGCAAAATCTTCAAAATAGCGCGTGGGAATTAACACTAAGCTCCTCCCGTCTGCGAACGAATTGGTACCCGTGGCCGTTAAGCCCCGGCCAAACGAGAGCGAAAATCGATGAGAGTGGAAACTCTCGCTCTCGTTTGGCCAGAACTCTCACACGCTCTCGGCTGTCGTCTACTCTTTCACCTAATCAGATTTTCCATGGGAGTTCTGTTGGCGAGAGTTTGTCTCGTTTGCCTCAGTGTTGAGTTTGATCAAGAGTTTCAAAGAGTTTCAACTCTCATCAACTCTCGTCGACTCTTGCTCTCGTTTGACCCGGGCTTCAGGGACTGAACTCCTATCAGGTCGTTTCCTGGCAGTAAAGACGAGCCTACCGTCGGTCCCTAATAATTTCGTTTTTAATTTGCTTTCCGATGTTGGTACTCTCGCTGGCCGCTATGCCCTCTGCTGCTTCTTGTTTCGCTAGACTTCCTCTTACTACTTCGTTTCCGTACTGCCGTCATCACCTCCCCTCTCCAGTAACAGGCAATTGAATTAATGTTTATGCAAATGAAGTGCGCACCTTCGTGCACATGGCGCCTTTCGAGGCACCAATCTTCCCGTTTCTAAATCGCCTTTCTTTGGCTTTTATGATTAGTTATCCTACCCCGTAGATTTCAATGTGAAAGCAAATGTTGAGTGCCAAGAGATTGCTCCTACACAGCAAGCTTTGCAACCTTCAGGGATATGAACTTCCAAGGAACATTGGCCCAATGTTGGCGGTCAACATTAAATCCACATTTGCAAGGTAGGTACCTTCAGTTACTTATTTTGTTACCTCTATACTACCTAATAGTTTTTAAGAAAGTTAATTCGCATACAGTTCTTGTGAAGTAGCTTTGTAAAATATTCTGTGGCCAGTCCCTCGTTCTACTCTTCTTGGCCTTACTGAAAGCAACTTCTCCATTGCCGCATAACGTGCGATTTAAGTGCTGTTTTGTTTTCCTCTCATACTTTGTATCAGTTTTAAGACAGAGTTTACCTCAATGACAGTCGTGAGGAGAGCTTTCGCTAAACAAATGAGCAGCCGCTGAGCAACTGAAGCATGATGCCTGCCTTCAACAAGGTCAGCGCCCACCATTTCATCAAAGAAGTTGCAATAACGTTGTGCAGTAATCACATGTTAATTGGGTCACCGACTTCGTGGGTTATGTATCCCGCAGCAAACAAGTTTCATTTTTTTTTCTGTTGAACAGAAATAATTACCTGATTAAAAGGGGGCTGTTGGTTCTTCGTAACTTGATCATCAAAGTTGCGCTATAAAGAAGCTTAGACATGGGACTTCACAAGTGCTATAAAAGAAGTCAGAGTCTACGTATGTTGCTTGTGCTTATGCTAATCTTCTACATGTAAACCAGCCTTTGGTGTAGCGCTCACTCTCGTCCCCAGATGCGGCGATTCTTTCGGTCGGCAGCAAGACCTTGATGGTTCCGAGACCAGGAAGTCCGCGAAATGCGGACTTCCGGCTCGTCTGCGCAGTCTCAGACATTTGAAACAATTAGTGGCTGTCAAGGGTTACTAAAATAGACCCCCATTGCGACTGCGCGTACTTTGGAACCTGTTAGCCGTTATTCCTGGTGCTGACCGAAAGAATCGCGGCCTCTGGGAACAAGAATGTCTCGTGGTTGATTTAACTAACAGCCACTGCGCATGAGTAACATGGAAATTCTCTACTTAAGGCAAGACCTGACTCCAGTAAAAGCACTTTATTTGCGTAAATTAGGAAATCACACTTGAAATGAAAGAGATTGACCACAGATTAAATTTATACAATCTTCATCCCACAATTGCGCGAAAATCAAAGCGGGATGCTATAAATTAGTCAACGAAACAGTATTGATAACGGGTTGAGCGAACGAGGAGCTTTACGTTCCTGCCAATGCCCCTAGGAAAGTCTGAGACGCTCTGGCTAAATCCTACGGGATATCCTCTGGAGTAAGAGAGGCCAACCTGCTGAGATCTATTAGCGAGGTAGCACTTCTGTGTTATAACAGAACTCAGACCTCCTTCGCTCAACCCACTGTATTTTTTTCCTTCGGCAAAAATTGAATGCGAAAATTGTTCACCCATTAGCCTGACAGTTTATATTTTGACGGAGTTAAAAATAAGTGATCATTGCGTTGGTTGGAAAAAATGCGGTATTTTAAAAAGGGCGAAGAAATATTGGAAGGCGTATTGTCCGGTGTTCTCCAACATTACTAACTAAAGGGAAAATGGAGATTTCCACGGAACAACCAAAATGGAACGACCAGTGCACGTCTTTAAGTTTGAATAACGTTTTACGATAAAATTTCCTCTTCTTGTAATCGTTGCGAACTTTTCCGGCCTTTCTCAGCCTTAGCTACCGATGACCATATACTTAGCATCGTTTAGGACAACGCGGATTTGTGTTAGATTGTCTTACACGGGACAGGCGACAACTTGTTTAATTTAATGATAACCAAGCGTTCAATCCTTGGCTATGATTTTCAGAACTTTTTATTAATGGTGCTAGAGACCTGTTTCCATTTCACAAAGACGCTAACCGGTCTTATTATCGATATGCTTCCACGGAGAATTAAGTGTTCTTCAAGGCAAATGAGCTCTCTGTAATTTAAAAAAATACAACATTTCTCAGTGCATGATAATGGCGGTGCCTGTGCTAATGTCTTATTTGAACGGTAAAATTTGCCATAACCTTTTATATTGGCTGCTACGGGTGCGATGAAAAAGTTCGAACTGGGGGTGATCCTTAATACAATTGTGACAACACTGTGTGTGCGTGTGTGTGTGTAAACTAGGAAATTCCATCCTAAAGGAAAGAGCTCGACCACAGAAAGAAATTGCCTCATCTTTTATCAAATAAACCATCCAACAACAATTGAACGACAATCAAACTCTGACACTATGAATTAATTAATAAACAGAGGTTACGTCGTGTTCGGTAGGCCTGGTAGCCGGGAATGGTATAAGGCTGTGAACCCGTAACCGAGTGACGGGCTGTAGGGCAGTTAGCCTGAAAGCCTGGTGTTAACGTTGTATGTTAGTAAGGTGATTAGTGTGTAAGATTAAAGCTGTGAGGCAGTAAGCCGGCTGTAGTCCAGTAACGTTATCAACCTTAAGCTTCGTTTTTTCAATGTGCAACTGTGTCTTAAAGTTGGCTGAGCTATATTTTCGAAAAGCGCAGAACGCCACAAAAACAGCAATTCGAGAAACAACTTGCCTTTTCGCAATTCTTTCATACATTGAGTACATTGGCAGGCAATGTCTTGAGAATTGGACGCTTTTGCCTGCGACACACATATTCATTTTGTGTTATTTTACCTGATTTCAGGCCACAAGGTTGATAGAAATCAGTACTGGCTTTCACTGGACGTTTTCAAACATCGAATATTACACCAGCAAACTAGGTAAGCACATCAATCATCACTATACGTCCATTTGAATTAACATATTTACTCGTGAGCCGTGAGTACTGCCTTTTAAAACATCCGCGGCCAACATTGCACCAACGAAGTTTATCCAACATCTCTAAGGTGAGTGCATTAATTTCCATTAGACAACTATTAGTGGCATACAACGGCAGATCTAAACTCTAAAACACAGGTCACAGGTCACAGGTCATGTCAACAACAACCCTAAACCTTTACTAATACGAACCTTAGGCCTAAACATTGTCTTAGTGTAGTATTTGGGCCTAAGGTTAGCATAAGGAAGGGGATAGGGTTGTTCCAGTATTGTGGTACAACAATGGCCTGACCTGTGGCCTGACGCGTGTTTTAGACCCGCCGGACATCCATTTATAACTTGAGTAAAATATTTACTCGAACACTTCAATTCAAATTCAGTCTTTATTTGCACACTTCTTACATTATCTTTTAACTACTGAATAAAACGGATATACATTTCAACAATGAATAATAGAAGAAAAAAACGGGTATTTTTTTTAAATTGGGTGAGCAGTGGCCAAAGTAGAATACGCTTTTTAGCGGGCAGGTAGAAAAGTCGGACCAGGTCAACTCGAATCACTCGACTCGGATCGACGTAAAAACCGTTTTTTATTAGCAAGTAAGGTAAGATTTGCTCATATTAAGTCGAAGCTTAGGGTTAGGCTTTGGGTTGTTATGATTTATCGAGGACTTATTCATTTTTACATCGATCCGAGTGCAGTGATCTGAGTTGATCCGGTCCGACTTCTGTACCTGCCTCTTTCGAGTTGGCCATTGCAACAAGTTCCACTGCACCACGAAACAGCAATGGGGCAATGGGGAATACTTCATCTTTCAAGAGGCTTAGACTCGGTTGTCTGTATTTTCTTACATTATAGTAGCTGTGTTTTAAGTTCTGAAATGCTAAGTTCCATCCATTAACGCAAAAAAGAAATTTGAAATTTCGCCTATATACTCTCGAATGGGGTCATCAGTGGAAAACGTAGACTTTAGGCTCAGCGAAAGAAACGGCATCGCTGAATTTTAAAGCCAAAATTTTGATTCAAATCTTTTAAAAGTGTAGGATTTCAACGGGACTTTAACTTGTGGCCACCAGTATATAGACATTCTTTTGTTGATTACTTTTTCAAAGTCAATTGAGACCGTAAGCGGCCTGGTATTTACAATTCACCCTTCTAGCTTTCTTTGGACCTAGTCGGATAACAGAGTCTTTCTTAGCATTTCCAATATCTTTAAGATAAACATATCAATTCTCAATCTGCAGCTATTCATTATCACTGCGTACTCAAAAGAACGCTGCCTTTGCACCCACCGCGCTTGAATAAGCGCCGCACCGTTAAACGGCAAGACCCAAGACACCTCATTCCAAGATGGTGGACAGATCACTATTCTTTTGTTTGCATTCAAATCAGTCCTTCTTGCCTCGTTGTTAACTCAAAGTTCAAAAGAATATTTTATCTTGACAGACATTCCAACAACTCTCCCTGAAAAGATCGGGAGTCTCCGGATTTGGCATCGTGCCTTCCCCTCTCCCGATTTTGATCAATTCTTTCGATTTAGAACAAAATTCTGAAAACTTGGGAACAAATTGCTATCCTTATGTTTTTTTGGGCGATCTGTCTGAACCCTTGCCACAAAAACACAAGTTGTGCAGACTCATAGGGTCAGCAGTCTTACTCGACTTGGCAGTTACAAGCAATTTGTTTCATTCTGGAAGGATGGATGAATTGCAAAAAAAGAAAGACATGTGTTTGCAGTAAGAACTTTACACTATATAACTCAAATATGATGTAAAAATGCAGGAAATGGCACTTTCTAGAACGTACATTTGTTAATTTTCCCAAGAGAGCATGCCCACAGGGCCCCCTCGCAGTCCACGCCTTTGACGCTCACTATAGTGCCTATGGCGCTATACACTGCTCCCTATTTTCTCTCCAAAAGGGAATTTGAATTTGAATGCAAGCAAAATAATGTTCATATGTGGGCCATTTTGGAATAATATGGAATGATATGTAATCTCAAGAGACTGTTATGACGAGTTACAGAAATAAATTTTCAAGTGGTCAATATGGAATATTTACAACATTGACTTCATTTTCATGAACCTTGCAGTTGGTGCATGTTCAACTAACATGTGGGAAACAATCACTGCAGCAGCTCATTGTTTTGCAGGTAAGAAGTGTGGCTTAAACTGATTAGGTATTGAATGTGTCATGCACATAACATCACAGGCGGCCATATTGGATCATAGTATGTGATGGGTGTAAATAGAATCCTCCAGGAATAGACCTCTCTCTCTCGATCAACTCGACACTTCAGCTATTTTTCTTTGTCATTTTTCAAAATATTATGGGTTGTTCCAGGGGGGGGGGGAATTTATATTTTTTGCCCCATGGGCATCCCATAATAGCTATTTGAAAGAATCAAATTCAATATAGCTGCAGTGTCAGCAAACAGGTTTATTGAACTCTATTCTTAATATGCAAAAACTTTCAAAGTCTGGTGGATCAATGCTCTACATACCATTAGTCCATTGTGTGTCCATTTTTTGGATTTATAAAATTAAGCCACGCTGGTTGTGTTATCGTTTTAGTGCTGGGGTTTATTGATATAGCTCATTGCATTGTATTTTCAAGAGAAGGGTTTATTGTTGTGGACTGTGTTTTGCAATGTACTTCTTTTGAATTGAGCCAGTTGCATTATTGTTTTAAGGTTGGGGGTTTAGTGTTGTGACAAATGGTTTGCAGTCTGCGTCTCTTGAATTAGGTTGCATTATTGCCGGTTGCATATTCTTCATATATGGTAATTATAATGTGTCTATTATAATGTACTTATTACAATATACTTTTAGTTGCTTTACTTGCTTGAGTTGCTTGGCTTGCATGAGGAGCTTTGCTTGCATGAGTTGCTTTGCATGCTTAAGTTGCTTTTCTTGCTTGAGATGCTTGGCTGGCTTGGGTTGCCTGGGTTGCTTTGCTTGCTTAAGTTGTTTTAGTTGCTTTACTTGGTGAACAAAATATGTGAGGCCTAACTTCAGACAGTGCAAGATTATGGTCCCTTTTTACTTAATATTCTTCTTGTGAGATTGTTTTAGTTTCACACTGTATTCCATTTTAAGTTGTGACCTGTATGTAATGTTACACAACCCTGCCAACCTTTTTCTTTGACTTTCATTGTGTATAAATAAAGCTAAAGGATATGATGGTGATGATCTTTCAATGTGGAATTGAAGTTGAATGGCATACCCTATCAAATTTGGAGTATTAACTAAGGAGGAACTAAGTCAATCTGTCAGGTAATCAAAGTAAGTTTAAAAAATCAAAACAACTCAAGTAAGTAAAGCAAGTCATCAAGCAATTAAGCAACTCAACCAAGCATCTGAAGCAAGCAAAGGGTTTTTTCAAAAAAAAAATGTGAAGCAAACAAAGTAAGAAAAGCAGCCTAAAAATTCAAAGTAATAGAGTATCCCAAGGAAACAAAGAGAATCAAGCAAGAAACTGCCACTCAAGCAAGCAAACAAAAACAACTGCAACTCAAGGCACCCAAGCATCTGAAACAAGCAAAGCCGCTCCAGCAAGCACAGTATCTCAAGCAACCCAAGCAAACCAACTAAGCAAAGCATCTCAAGCCAGCAAAGAAACCTAAGCCAGCCAAGCATCTGAAGACAGCAAAGCAGTTGAAGCAAGGAAAGCAACTCAAGCAAGCAAGGCATCTCAAGGCAGCAAAGCAACCCAAGCGAGCCAAGCATCTGAAGCGAGGAAAGCAACTCAAGCAAGCAAAGCATCTCAAGTCAGCAAAGCAACCCAAGCCAGCCAAGCAACTTAGGCAAGCAACGTATCTCAAGCAACCAAAAAAGGCCAAGCATCCAAAGCAAGCAAAACATCTGAAGCGAGCAAAACAACCCAAGCCATGCAGCCAAGCAACCCAAGCCAGCCAAGCATCTAAAATAAGCAAAGCAACTCAAGCAAGGAAAGCATCTCAAGGCAGCAAAGCAAGCCAAGCCAGCCAAGCAACTTAAGCAAGCAAAGTATTTCAAGCAACCCAAACAGGCCAAGCATCCAAAGCAAGCAAAACATCTGAAGCAAGCAAAACAACCCAAGCCATGCAGCCAAGCAAGCCAAGCCAGCCAAGCATCTGAAATAAGCAAAGCAACTCAAGCAAGCAAAGCATCTCAAGGCAGCAAAGCAAGCCAATTAAGCCAGCCAAGCAACTTAAGCAAGCAAAGTATTTCAAGCAACCCAAACCAGCCAAGCATCCAAAGCAAGCAAAACATCTGAAGCAAGCAAAACAACCCAAGCCATGCAGCCAAGCAACCCAAGCCAGCCAAGCGTCTGAAATAAGCAAAGCAGCTCAAGCACGGAAAGCATCTCAAGCAACCCAAGCCAGCCAAGAATCTGAAATAAGCAAAGCAATTTAAGCAAGGAAAGCGACTCAAGCAAGGAAAGCAAACCAACGAAGCAAAGCAACTGAAGTAAGCAAAACAACTTGAGTAACCCAAGCCAGCCAAGTATCTGAAGCAAGCAAACCAGTTTGAGCAATGAAAGCAACTTAAGCAAGCAGGGTCATTTCATTACAAAGTGCGAGGCATATCTGTGAGGCAATGTGAATCAGCTTTTTTACATTGAGATTAAGAAAATTTAGCATAAATTAAGCCTAAATTAAGGGTAAAGAAAGATCAGAGTTAGGGTAGGGTTAGTTCTAGCTGTTATATATCACTATTTGTTATGCCTCACTGCCTCACATATTTGTAACATTCAAGCAAGCAACGAGCAAAGTAACCTAACAGGACAGACTATAACTGATTGTTGCTAGAACAAAATTCATATCTAACTGCTGTAATTACTGTTCATCAGTAGGATGCCTGAAATGTATGCAAGTCTACAATTGGTTCCGGCTCCATTAAATCCAAGCCAGTTGAGCATCTGAAGCAGGCAAAATACCGGAAGCAAGCAAAGCAACTCATGGAAGCAAAGCACCTTAAGGGAAGCATCTGCAGCGAGCAAAGCAACTTAAACAATCAAAGCAACTCAAGCAGGGAAAGCAACTCAAGCAGGGAAAGCAGCTCAAGCAAGCAAAGCAACCTAAGCCAGCCAAGGATCTAAGGCAAGCAAAGCATGTGGAGCAAGGAAGGCAACTCAAGCAAGCAAAGCAAGTCAACTAAGCAAAGCACCTCATGCAAGCAAAGCAACTCAAGCAAGCGAAGCATGTTCTCAAGGTATATTGTAATAAGTACATTATAATCACCATATATGGGGTACCTAACCAAAATTGTGTTCATTAAAAAAAAAGTGCTATCTAGCATGGCATCTCTAGCAAGCAAAGCGACTAAAGGTATATTGTAATAAGTACATTATAATGATCATACATGAGGTGTTATTCCTTTGCTGTTCTTATCATCTCAAAGTGAAGGTATAAGTTCATTAGAAAATGCTAGCAAGGCATCCCCAGCAATATCTCCTTAAATATAATCAGAAATAGTTGCTCAGCCAGTGATGTCATTAGAATATTTCACTAACATTTTTCATTGTGTTTTGACAGATGCCGCTTGATTTATGACAATGTGGCTTCCACAGACTCTACTGGCAAACATTTACGTGACAGTTGAGGAAAATTGATGAAGAGTTTTAAACTTGAAAGGTAAGCAGACAAAGCTGCTATAAAGAAAATTTCGTTCATCCCTTCATGTTTTTAGGAGTTTTCCCAATAAAATTGGCAAGCAGCAAATTCCACCAATCAGATTGCAGAATTCACGTCACGTGACCAAAATTAGCCAATCAGGAGGCGAGAATTTTTCAGTAGCCATTGCTGCTTTTTTTGGAGTTTCCCCCTAAAAATTAGCAGGTAGCAAATTCCACCAATCAGATTGCAGAATTCACGTCACGTGACCAAAATTAGCCAATCAGGAGGCGAGAATTTTTCAGTAGCCATTGCTATCTTTTTGGGAGTTTCTCCTAAAAATTGGCAGGTAGCAAATTCCACCAATCAGATTGCAGAATTCAGATCACGTGACCAAAATTAGCCAATCAGGAGGCTAGAATTTTACAGTAGGCCATTGCTGCAGTTGTCATGGCAGAATGCAAAATTCTAGCTCTCTGATTGGTCAGTTTTGGTCACGTGACCTGAAATAACGCGATTTTCCGCGATTCCTGCGATCTGATTGGTGGATTGCTGCCTGCCACATTTTTTTATTTTTTTTCCAAAAAAATAAAAAAAAAAACATTTTTTTCTCCCCTATCCACCCTTCTTCTCTTTGTCACCCCTCCCTTCTCAGTCTTCCTCCTTGTGACCCTCCCCCTCTCACTCTGTTCCTCGTCAGCTCCTCCCTCCACATTCTCCTCTTCACCATGAACCCCCCAGTTATTATCTCTTTTTTTTATCACCACTTACCTTTCTTGGCGTCGTTTTCTCGATCTTTCTCTATCTTGCTATCTATTTTGCCTATCTGCCTACTAACACTTACCTTTCTTTTCAGATCCTGAGTTGCACCCGCCAGGACTCGAACCTGCGACCTCTTGCGCCGTAGTCTTTCGCACTACCACATTGCCATCCAGACAACGCTGATAATCTCTGGAAGATTTTTTCTACAAGTCTATTAAGTTGATTTTTACAGTGACTCGAAAAAAGCTCAAAATATTTGTCGTAGCGCCTTTGAGGGGTTACGACAAATATTTTGAGCTTTTTTATAATTTTTATTACGGTTGCATTAAGAAGTAAAGAGAAACCCCAGCAAACACGAGGACAGAGACGGCTCCGAGCCTCGACTTGAAGACGAGGTCTTTCGAATGCAAATGAGATGCAAATAGTCTACATTCCATGCATTCTTGTGTGACGTCATTCTGGCGCGCGCTTTGGTCTGTGGGTAAAATAGTCTTAGGATCCCTTAGAGCAAGAAGTTATTAGAGTTATTCCATGTCTCTGTCTTCATTGTTACGACAGTGACTCCCCAGATTTGAACGGAATTTCACTTGGTAGAAAGGGTGCAGTTGTTTAGGGCCAAACGATGAACAGTCAGGATTGTAAATATTCAAAGCAAATAAAGAGAATTATAAGACAGTTCGAGTGGATGTGCTGGGAGCATTTCATGGGTTTTCGTGTAAATAGCAACGATACTGAAAATGTGTCATTTCATTCCTTTATTCCATCAAGTTCTTCAACCGCAAGCAAACGGAATTGCACATCATAGTTTCATTTGAATTAATATCCGCAGTTCAATATATACATGATTCGTTACATATATCATTTCACCCGTTCAGAATTTACGAAAACATTGAGGGTTAGTGGACGCTAGTGATAAGGAAGCAAAGAAACAGCCACAAGCAACAACTTCTCTGCAATGGTTGCATCCAAGACGGGAGACCTTTGAAACAAAAGCGAATCACGAATCACGACGCGCGCTACGCGAATCACGACGCGCTCTACGCGAATCACGTCTTGCACTACGACGCCACCAATTTGAAGGAGGTGCATTCATTGATACGTAAAAAAACTCTCGCGCGGGACAGGCGACGAGGATGGCGCAGCGCGAGATACAAATCGCGTCGCGCTACGCGAATCACGACGCGCGCTACGCGAATCACGACGCGTGCTACGCGAATCACGACGCGCCCTACGCGAATCACCACGCGCGCTACGCGAATCACCACGCGCGCTACGCGAATCACCACGCGCGCTACGCGAATCACCTCTTGCACTACGACGTCATTGTCGTGTTGCGCGCGATGTTAAGGCCAATAATGTCAGATATCACGCAACTGTTTACAACCTCTAACTTCACTGGATCCGTTTAGGACACAGCTCTATTGTTTTTAGGGTTAGGGTTTATTGTTTCTTTCGTTTCTTTGAATGCTTCTGTGCTTCGTTTCTTTGAATGTTTTCTGAGCCAATCGCGTAGGCTGTTGTAATAGCTCCGTACTGACCCAATAAGGTAGGCTTACAGGTCGCGTGTGATGTTGAGTGAACAGCCTGTGGAGAATCCTGTTGAAAGAACTCGTGTGTTCAAGGCTGAAATGCAAATACAAGTTAATGTACTCAAGGAAAACATAGCCTGCGTAGCAAGCGTTTCCTTGGGGTTTTTGAGCGCTAAAAGGGCCGATTTCCGAATTTTGGTTGCGCGGGAAATGGGGCGAGAGCAAAACAAAGAATGGAGGGGGAGGAAGGAGGGGGGAAGGAACGAAATCGGCCCTTTTAGCGCTCAAAAACCCCACGGAAACGCTTGCTACGCAGGCTACAAAAAACAGGGCTATAAGACATTAGGGACCTTTGGACTGGAGTACGAGTTTTCCGTATTGAGCATGCGCATTACGTTTCGAGGTCGAAATTTTTCCAAGTGCGCGTGCTCTGAACGGACGCCAATCTAAAGGTCGCTATTTTGTTATTTGCAACAAACTGACCCCTCGACAATCGAAAGGAGAACAAGGCGTTTTACTCGCTACACTTTTCTTCATCTGTACCTGTTATATTTTTCTCCGCTATGTATGCAAAGAAAACCGACCAGTTAAAACTTGGCAACGAAATTTCCCTACGGTGGTTAATTTATACCATTATCAACTCGTTTGACCTACCACCTCTACAGAAACTCCAACTTTGCTTCATAGACTCCTTTTTAAATCCTCCCCCCCCCCCCCAAATTGCTAATAACCCTCCATGGCATTGGTATGGATATTTTCTGGAACAGCATGGAATGAAACACTATACTAAGAAAAAATAAGATACAGGAACGGAAACGGGAACGCCCTGTAATAACCCCTATATTTTGGCTTTAGTTACTCATTACGAGCAACTAAAGCCGAAATAGAGGGGGTTTTTATAGGGCTTTCCTGCTACCATGGTTACATATTACGTCACAATAATGACCGCATTTTATTCAGCTTTAATTGCTGTTTCATATGGTAACATAACATTGTTAATACGTGATAGTGTTATAGTGCCAATCGTTCTGATAAGTGAGGCTCTTGAAAGTGTTGAAACCGGTTTGAGCCACCTTAAAGTTGGGTCCATGAATAGTTTCAAGCTTGAAAGGTAAGCAGAGAAAGCTGCTATAAAGAAAACTTTGTTCATCGCTTAATATTTTTAGGAGTTTTCCCAACAAAATTGGCAGGCAGCAAAATCCACCAATCAGATTGGAGAATCTGGGTCACATGACTAAAATTAACCAATGAGGAAGCTAGAAATTTGCAGTAGGCCATCGTTGCAGTTGTCATGTCAGAATGCAAAATTTAATTGTTTCTGTTGAAATAAGCTAATTTTGGTATATTAAAATTCATCATTAGACAAGGCATTATCTTGAGGCTCTGGGGAAAAAACTCAAATCGTCTATTGTTCAAAGTTGAATTTAAAAATATAGAAATTGGTGTATTCAGAGAACTGTTGTACTACCTGCATACTGACACAAAAAAATTGGCAGTGCTGGCATGAATGCAGCCATTTTTGTGCACCTTTTTTGCTTTTTTTTTTGCTCTTTGCTTACCTTGCCTTGCACGTATGCATCGTATGCCTAGCTAATTGTGAAGTAAGGCAGCCAGGCATAATAAATAGCTACAAATAATGGCCAAGATCAACCCTAATCTATCTCTAAACCTTTTTTAGGCTTACCCGTAATTTAGGCTTCATCTAGACTTAATTTTCTCAGCCTAAGAGTAACAAGAGGCTACAAGTAGCCTATACTCTAGCCTCTCTTTTAGTCAATTTTCGATTGAAACGTGATTAAGCATCATTCATTTTATGGTAGAAGGCCGATAGGAAATACTAGGCGACCATGGAGACTGTTCAGTGATCAGAAGCATTCCACAACGATAGCCATAACATCAAGAAAACTCCGATCATCGAATTGACTTCGTCGTAGAGACCTAAAAATTACAATACGCATTGATTTGATTCAAACTTGGAAAACGGATGCTTGACAAGTTTTTGCGATGGCATTTTGATGACATTTGACCAGCAGTCATTGTACGATGAAAAGAAAGTAGCTGGCTAAAGATGGCTGGCTGGTGTCCTAATGCAACCGGATATGCAGAAGTAATGGTTTCCGGTCACGTAAAGAAGGTCTTAACAGTTTTTTCCCCCCTTCGGATGCGACGCTTGCCTAGATGGCCTTGTGGACATCGCTACCGCCTCTGACACAGGAGAGCGTGGGTTCGAATCCCAGGTCGTACACTCATTTGAAAAGACCGCTCAAACTGATATCGATAGTAATCGATAATTGATTGGAAAATCGTGACCCGAAAAAAAAAAAAAAATAAAAGTCAAACACAAAAACATAACTCTAGCCGCCTACGGCTAGAGTAATAATGCTGATTTATCTTGCTTCACACATACGCCTCACATGCTTCGCAGTTTGTACCTACCCACATACCCCAATAAATCCATGTCACATGTTATGCATGTATATGCCACTGTCATAAAATGCAGCCTTTGAATAAATGGGATTCTTACAAACCCACCCTCCATCCCCACCCCCACTCCTTTTAAATACAGACAACAACCACTAGACACATGACCATTAAAGCAGTGAAGGAAAAGGAAAAAAAGATAAGATAAGATTGAATTACCATTTCCTGCTCCAACTCTTGTTATTTCACAGAAAAGTTGCCAGGTCCTTGAATCATGCCATGGTCGTTTTTTACGGGCTATCCTTCCCCCTAATCAAGCTATTCTGTGTCTTTGAGAACCAACACAACGTTCAAATTTATAGTAATGTTACCATACGGGATGATAAACGCTCCATAAAGCCTACATCCATATTTCCTTCTCATATTTCTTTTGGTTCTCTCTTCGTTCACGTAATCCGCCATCTTGAATAACCTGGGAACGAGGCTGCAGGAGAGGAAAAGGAAGCGGGGATAGCTGGGGGTTTTGGGGGGTGGGGGAGGAGTATTAAAAGTCCTCAAAGGTTCCATGCAAGGTTCCAATGGGCTCCGTTTGTAACAAGATGTTAGAAACACAACGTCGGAGGACTAATTTCATGTTTCTTGAAAACTTCATGTTTTTTGCTAATGTTAAAGAATTGGGAAAATCTAATCGCTACTTGCATTTTGAAATAATTTTCGAACGGATTTTTAACCAATGTGGTATGGGTGGGGGCAAATTTGGATAGGACTTCAGAGGGCAGGGAAGCAAACCCTCACCTGCTCCTATGTTGTCATGCCCACTTGTAGATCAATAGAGAATCTCCTAGTGCCTGCATCACCCCTCAGAAATTGGCAGATCAGACAAGACTTGACAGGATTTCTGAGTTGGAATATTTAATGAGAACAAATGAACACAGAGCTACTCAGAACAACAGAGTGAGAGGAGCCCAAACATGTAGGGAAGTGGTTGGCTACATTTTTTTAAACTTACATTTTATTTCATTTTTTTTTACAAAATAAACTATTTTTGTTTACAATTTCCTAGACTGCAAAACAGTCGGTTTTGACCAAGGCAAAAAAATATGGCTGTTTTGCAGTCTAACAACATCCCTGTCCTCATGTTTGCATTTAGTGAACCAAGTTAAGATAAACAGCCACATTCATCATGAAAAATTAAAAGGAAATATAAATGTTTCAATGCATCCAGTATGGGAGTTGAATATTCGTTAAATGGCATTCCAGTGTGCAGTGTTATGCAAGTGTACTATTGGTCACAGAATAGGTGCAAATAGAGTCCCCTTGAATGTTTAGTGATGGTTTTCCATTGGCAGGGTAGTTAAGTCTATTCATGCAGTTTCCCCACATTGGGTTGAGAAACCAAAGACCAGAGACATCTTTCTCTTCCCAAAAGGTACAAGAATAAATTTAACTACTTTATCTGTGAAACCTTGTATACATATGAATGCAAACCACTGCTTACCATGAAATCAGACTCAATTCAGGCAAAGTTATTTACAGATTTAGATGTTTTTCATGATATCACGCACACAAGAATGCCCTCTATCTGATGATATTCAAACCTTTTTACAACTTCGTGAACACTAACCTAGACACCAGACAGATGTCAAATTAAACTACAGCCACAGGCCATGTAGCCTCATGTTATAAGAATCGTCAGAAGTGTGGTACATTAATCCCAGGGAGAGACACTCTGGAATATTAGTGACAAAGAGGTGCCAGTGATTCTGCTATACGTAAGATGTCTAATATTCTGAATGTGACCTGAAAAAGGGACCATAAAAATAAGAGCCTGGAGCTCGTTTCTCGAAAGCCCTGAAACGTTTTGGGCATATTTCGGATGCCATAACTTTATCTGTATCTTGCAACGCAAGACGTTTTCAGCCCTAAAACTTTGCAGTTAGTTTTGTCTTTCTCATCTTGAAAGCAAGTTAAAAGACAAGATATTCAGAATAAGTGCATCGCAGTTTTGCAAATTGCATTTTGGGCCTGTAGACTTTTCGGGGCTTTCGAGAAACAGGCCCCTTGACAGTTAGAGACAGTTGATGTGTCAACCTGTTCCCCCATTAAGGCACTTGTAGACAACTCCATGAACTGTTTGAGACAAAACTGATCACCCAGATATGCTTTTCAACTCTAAATATCCATGCTTAAATCTTCAGACAAAGAGAAAGTTTAGCCAAATATTCTTTAGAAAAAGCAAACTATTTTAGGTTGCCAGTACCCATTGTTTTTCTTTGTGTAGATCTTCAAATAAAGTCTACACTGTAAGTAATGTCAAGGGTATTAATAGAGAATGTGTACGTTGATGTCAAGGTTAGAAAAAACCCATTTCAAAGCCCAAAACGGAGAATAATTTGTCTTAGCCTGTCACTAATATTTCAAAAGCCCTCTGCTGTTTCAACTCTTTCAATTCTAAATTAATGCAAATTAAAAAGAGAAGTGTGTTGAGGGTATTTGTATGAAAAACAAGTTTGAAAAGCCTGTTTAAGCTACTGATGTTTGCCCTGAGGACAGGTAATGAAAGCAGAAGCTCCAGTCATGGTTGCCTCTGAGGGCAGGGGACCTCACCATTTACACAAACTACCTGGATGTAAACTTAACACGTAAATATTAATGATGTAGCACTTGCTTTTAATGAAAGATGGATAACATAGAAACTGTACCACTATCAATTGGAAAGCTCATAAAGAGCAGAAGTAAGACACCAATTAAGTCAATGCCCCATAAATTCTGAAACATTCCAAACCAAGTGGTATGTAGCATTTGACATTCCAACTGGAATTTCCAGATTGTCGGTGTAAATGGTAAGGACCCCAGGTTTCCAAATTCTCCCCTAATTAATGCAACCTTTTCCACAGCAGACTCAAGTAAACCTATAATAACACATCTACATATAGTAGCAACCTCTGGGCTCTCAGTACTGCTGTCTCTCAACATACCTCCCTTGTCCAGCAGTACCTTCCAGAATCTCATTAAATATAACAGCTTTTATAATATAAGCCGAGAAATTTTGGAGATTTGATTGGTTGATAGTATTGCCATTTCCGCGTAATAGTGGTATAACAGCAAAAATGGTATAACAGCAGTGGTATAACAGCAAAAATTTCTCGGCTTCCATTATAAACAAATAATAGCATGACTTGTACGTGGTGTTTGGCAATAATACCGCCTCGTGATATTTCAAAATTCTCCAAATACATTTTGGACAATTTTGAAATATCACTGCCAGTATTATTGCCAAATACCACTACAGGTCATGCTATTACCTATACTTTAATCATGGTATTCCAGGTCCTCACTAGTAGTGGCTGTTATGGTGGGGGGTGGGGGATTTACAATGACTGGTTGCATTAACCCTTTAACTCCCAATAGTGCCACTTATAGATTTTACTCTGCCTAACGCCAGATGATTGTACTCGTTACTGGGGGACCCCTCAGGGCTTAAAGGGTTAAGGCTACACTAGGATTATGTCACCCTTATCCATATAGGCAATGGTAAATTTGTGCCCTGGATGTAGAGGCTTTTTCTGCAGAAGGTTGCGCCCATTGTCTGTAATAAACAATGTTAATAAGAGCAAATACACTTCTATACAAACTTCTGTAGTTAACAAAGAAAAGCCGCACGATAAAAACTTCTTTGCGAAAGATTTCCGTATAAGCCCATACATTTACTATGCATGCAGAATTATTATTATGATAAAATTTAAAGTTATTCAGTTCTCAAAGGAGCACTATTGTTTCCGCTATTGTTTAGATTGACAAGGAACTGTATGCATAATAAATGCATGGGGTTATACGGAAATCTTTCCAAAATACATGACAGATAATCTATACTCACGCTGAGCATTCCCTCGCTGAACGATCCGGTAATTTATCGAGTATCAAGGCAATTCCTTTTCTTAGAAGAACCACTTTGAGATACGCCTTCTCTTGCTTTTCATTAACGGTCCGCCGAAAAAAACTAGAACTACCACCCACAGTAAAGCATTAGCGTTAAAAGAAGACAAGAAAAGGGCGTAAAAGATGACACCAGTTTACTTTCCGCATATCCGCCATGTTTATTTGATTTAAAGCTTCATATACCATACTTAATGTATAGAGGCCGGCCACGGGATCGGATGTGTTAACCATGTGTTGCTACAAAATGGAAATGCGCACGCGCCAACTCAGTAATACTGCAATGAGTAGCCCAGAACGTACTTATGGAAGACACGATGACTACAGTTCCAAATATATATCGCTCGAAAGTATTATACCTGATAGAATGGACCTGAGCTGCGAATACGAAAGGGATCTGTCACACATAGTCTAGGGGCCGACATTTCTCTTCCACACTGCCTATCGGGGATAGGCATCCGAAAGTTGCAAGGGGCCTCGCAAGGACTGGTAAAAGCGATCTTCGGGCCGAAATCTCGGGGAGACTCGTCATGGTACAACGCTCTGGCTTAAATGTCCAGAAGTACCACTACTGGTTCTGGTTTTGCTTTTACGGTCGCTTTTACGTATTTAGTGTACGCATGCGCAAATGCCTTTGTAATACACTGGGTACCATGCAGAAGATACGATGATTACACTTTAATAACAGAATGATCATCTCCGTTGGCAAGTCGCTCCCACGTGCACGCGCCCAGTCTCCGCTCGTTGTCCCTTTCCCATCTGGGAGGATACCAATGAAAAGGTCCTTAGTACGGCTTTGAACAATACCAAAAGGAAAAAGTCAAAATGTATTTTTGTTGTTGTCGTTGTTTGATAGCCCAATTCTCGAGAGAGCAGCTCTTATTCATCGATTTACGTAAACCAGGCGTTGCCTTTTTTGTGTGTAATCCCTCGGCTTTTTTGATGCCGTTTCGAAAAAGATTCCTCGCATACCAATGAACGCCTTCAAAGTGATAACGTTAAGTAATCTAATTTTGTCACTGGGCAGATGAGCGGGTAGTAAAAGACGTGATGAGTGATAAAAACAAGCGTTCGGTCTTTTGAACAGGCCCATTTTAGCGCAAATAATACTGAGACCTAGGGGTAACTACCTCCGAAGGACGCGGACAGATTTTATCAGGCTTTGTTGAAAAAATTGACGATACTTACAGATGGCTGATGCAAATGAAGACATCAACAACAACGTTTTCTTGATGGATAATAGAAGCAACGGACGCAAAGAAGTGCAAAAAGTAGAAGACAAGAATGTTGATGAGGTGAGCTGGGTTCTTCCCTGATGGGTAAAGTTGAAATCCTTGTCGAAGTCCGTTATGTTTGACGCGATGGCAGCACACACTAATCCACAATGTTCTCGGGGCAGGCACAAAGGTTCGACTGTAAACTTTCTTTGCACAATTTCTCAAGTATTTCAATGGTTATAAACAATACTTACAAGCCATCCTCGTGGAGCAACATGTTGGAAAAATCGTCTGCCCCGCAGCTAATTCTCTTTTGAAAAGTTTGTTCTTGAAGCTAAATTATACTTGATTGGTGTTATCCTGTACAGTTTGACGAGTATGGAGATCACGACAAACTAGTTAGGTATTTTTCGCTGTAGTCATCAGTAGTGCAACGCTACAAATCAATCCAAATTTTTTATTTAATTCACAGCTTTTAATTCTACTATCGCTTGTTAACTTACCGGCTTCTGATCTGTCAGTTGTATCACGAAGACTCGATTATTTGTTGATTTTCTTAATTATCACTTACTTATATCACTTGTAATATTAAACGGAAAGTGTTGAATTGACCAAGGATCGCGTTACACTGTTAATGATGCACATAATTTATAAACTGTGAAGTTACTTCTCGGCTACGAGTACGCTATCAATAATCTCTGGATTTGTCTGGAAGATAATCAAAGGATTAGCGGAATTAACGAGCGTCCATGAAACGAGTAACAAATGAGAGCTTTTTTTCGGTGCAAGATTGCTGGATTACTCATTTCTTCAGTTTTGACAAAAAAACTCCCGTAAAACCAAAGCTACGAAAATTTAAAAATTCAAACTTTAGGCCGAGAGGAGCAGTCGTGATTTCGGCAAATGTCAAACTTTTGTTTAACCAAAGTCGTTTTTTGCCCACCATGCATGTTAAATCAAATCGAGTTCAGTCAACAAGGTACACAGCAACTACAGCAATTATGATGCCAATAGCTCTATCTTCCGCGATCGGCTGCGATCAAGATCGCGGACGATCGCAGGCGATAGCAGCAGTGTGTTTTCATATAATCGCAGACGATCGCAGATCTTTTTTGCAATGCGCGATCCGCGATTGTGTGCAATCATATGGAAATCAGGCTTATTAACAAGGGTGTCGATACCTCGTTTACTTACGTGAGCTTAAAAAATTGCTTCCCGGCATAAATCTGGTGGCTGCGGGTCAGCATTGAAGTAAATCAAGCCAATGTTGTGCACGGTAAAATCTAGGGTATTCTTCTAGACCAAACTTGAAAACATTAATTTTGCTATTGTCAGATTGCCCATCTGGAAGTGCGCATCAAAGAACTTACGGAACAGAACGTGAGGCTAAAGGATAAACTTGTGGAGAGCCGAAAAGATGGTGAAAAGACGGAGCGGGCACTACTCTTGAGTCAGCAAAGGTGTGCGGAGATTGAGAGATTGAATGATGGAAACAAGGAAATGAGAGAAAACATCATAAAGAAATTACAAGAAGAAAAGGAGGAACTGGACAAGGAGGTTCAAGCTCTGAAGAAAGACTTCTTAAATCTTAATATGACTGATACCAATTATGATGCTGATACAACAGAGATAATCAAAGAACTTTCTCAAACTAAACAGGAACTTCAAGAGAGTATGGAAAATTGTTCATCGCTTCAGAAACAGAACGATTCGTTAAAGCAAGATTTGCCAGCGGCTGCAAAAAGGATACAAACCATGTTAGGAGAATGTGAATTCGAAGAAAAGAGCGAGTGGGAAAACAGTACCTTGCTTCATAAGTTAGATCGCATCCGAGAGAAGCTTCAAGAGTATCGCGATATCTCTTCTGGGTTAGAAAACGAAGTCCGGATTTATAAAGACAAATTAGAGTTTTCCAATAAGCAACTAGAGGCTCAAAAAGTACAGATAGAGGAGATGAAAGAAACTTACGATGTCATGCATAAAGACAAGATCAAACTTGAGGGACAGTTGTTAAAGATACAAATTAAACTGGAAAAGTCGCTGGGAGGGAATTTTGATGACTTAGAAGCCGAAAACCAGCAATATAAAGAACGAATCGAGGAGCTCGAAACGAAGATCTCTGACCTCAGGAACGACAGAGAAAATAAGAGAGGAGTTATACCCAAAGAAGATACACTCGATTTAGAATCATTGAGTAGTGTTGCTATTCTCCGGAAACTAGTTGAAGATTTGGAGAAGAAGTTATCTTTAGTGAGTCGGAAACTTTCTGAAGCTGAGGCTTGTCTCTGTACCAATCAAACACAGGTACAACAGTTAAACTTGCAGCTCAGGGAATCCCTGGACAAAATCGTGGACCTGGAGTCACGCTCATCGGGGAACAAAGACATCGTAGGAATAGTTAATACGGATTTGCAACTGCAGCAAGCCAAAAGGCAGGCGCAGGAAATTCGCTTCCAATTACAAAGAAAGGAAAAAGAGTGCAAAGACCTTGAAACGAAGTTAAAGGACACACGAGAAGAAATACACAAGTGGGAAATCCAAACAATTCTTGGAGAAGCACAAAGATCCCAACTGACAGGGCAGCTTGAGAACGAAAAAGAAAAGTTTTTAAAATTACAAGATGACTATTCAGCCTATCAGAAATGCATTTCAGAGCGGATATCAAGCGACGAGTTTTATAAACAAGAACTTACTAACAAGGATACCATTATTGCCGAGCAGAAGATTACAGCTGCCGACATGGAGTTGAAATACCATGAGCTGAGTGAACAGTACAATGAAATACAAGAGTTGCATGAACACCATAAAAAGGAAATCCAAGAATTTGAAGATGACCTGATACAGACTCAAAAAGACATGGCTGATATGCAAGTGGGTGTAGCAGAAGCAGAGAGTCAAATAGAAGAATTCAAACAACAACTGCAGACTGCGAACAAGACCATTGTTGATCTGAATTCGAAGCTTCGGATCGCTGAGCAGGATGTGAAGGAAAAAGAACACCAGATCACGGCTTTGACGATGCAACGACTGACAAGAATGAATGAAGACCTAGAAGAGACATCAAGAAGGAAATCCGGTGTAGAGCATAAACTCCAAGAAAGAAGTTCAAACGCGAAAGCAAAAGGTATTGAGGATAATGCCATGCGGAACCAAATTGAAGAACTCCAGAGAGAGTGTGATGCACTCAGACAACAAGAGGAAGAAAGAGAGCTTGCCCTGGAACGACTCAAGGACGAGAACAGCTCACTAGAAACCGACTTAGGTGCAGTGAGAACTGAGCTCTCTTACAAGGATTCTCTAAATGAGACAAGCGTGGATGAACTGAAGAGACTCGCTTTGAAGCTCAAGAACTCTGAAGACGAAATCACACGCCTAACAGACTTGTGTGAAAAGGCACTTGGAGAGAAAGGAACACTTGAAATCGAATTGTCAGTAGCGCACAAGAAGATAGAATCGATGGAATATAACGTGAAGGAGAATGAGGATAAGGAAAATAATCTAGTGAAAACTCTTCAGGAAGAACGCAAGCAGTATGTATACAAGGAAGCAGATATGGCCGCCTATCGTTCCAAGATTGCGTCACTAGAGTTACAATGCGAGGGTCATGGGAAAGAAAATGGTGAGCTTCGCCGTAAAAATGCAGATCTTGAGACGAAGGCAACCGCGTTAAGAAAACAACTGGAGGAGATTTTTAAGTCACGAGACGAAACAATTAGAAAAAAGATGGAATTGGAGGAAAAAGTATCGGAAATTCAACAGGACCTTGAAGAATCTAGCAAGGCAAAATCACAGCACAACGACGAACTGGAGAATCTATGTGGTAAAGTGGCCAATTATGAGGTGCAGATTGAGACGTTGAAAAGGACAAACGAAGAACTGAAGGAGAGAATTGTTGAAGCAAATATTCGAGCTGCCAACCAGAGGGACGAACTTATGAAACTGGAAATTGCAGCAACGGAACATCAGAAGGTACGACAATCGACCCAGTTGGACTTGGAACAAAAGAGTAAAGACTACGAAGACATGCAGAACATGATCAAAGGATTACATGCAGAGTTGAATGAAGTGGAAAACGATTTGCTTACAAGTAAAATGTCTCACGAATTTGCCCTCGACGAAAACAGCAGGTTAGCTGGAGAGGCACAAGAACAGAAAACTAAACTGGCGCACTTTGAAAAGCAAGTGTCTGATTTAAACGAAGAAAATCACAAGGTAAACGTCGATTTAGAAGCTCAAACCTCGAAATTGAATAACCTAAATCTAAAGTTAGCAGTGGCAGGGAGAGAAAAAGAGCGTTGCAAAAATGATTTGCAAGCTGTTCAAAAGAAGCTACTTAAGATTCAAGAGGAACTACTCCTAGCTCACAATCAAGTACGAGAGAAAGAAAGGATTGTCCAGAGCTACAGGGCAGAAATAACGGAAAAGGACAGTCAGATTGAACAACTCAAAGGCATGAAGGCATCCATTGAGGAAAAGAACCTCGCTTTGAAGAAGGAGTTGCAAACCACTGTATTTTATTACGAAACCAGTGAGTCAAAACTAAAAAGTACTCAAGATGAAATTACGAGCTTGAAAAAAAAGCTGGATCAATACGAGAAAACCGTAGATAACCTTCTCAAGGAGAGAGATGTTAAGGATAAAGGAAGTGATGATTCTGCCCATCAGCAATCCAATGTTTTGTTAGAGAAAAATAGAGAGCGACAAGCCGCCCTTGAAAAGGAGATAGCAGCCAACAAAGGCAAAATCTCAAGACTGGAACATGACCTCAAAATGTCACGCCAAGACAGCCTTGATTCTCAAACCGAACTGTCAAAATGTCAACGACGGCTGGAAGACCTAAAGGCTAGCCAACAACTTTGGGACAGGGAACGACGGGCCCTGCGAGAAGAGGCGGTGGAAGTCGACAAGAAGATGTCAGACCTAGAGATAAAATACGAAAATGAACAGAAGGTTAACTTGGCATTGCAAAGCCAAGTGGAGGACGCAGCGAAAAGGGGAGATTCCAATAGAAACGAGATATTAAAGCTTAGCAAGCAATGCGTAGAGCAAAAGATTGGTCTGGATGCAGCAAGGAAAGCGATCGAAAAGAAAAACAGCCAGATAGAAGACTTGAAGGCTGATAAGGCACATCTGGAGGAAAAATCGGTAGAGTTAAGAAGCCATCTTACTGCTGCCATTGGTGAGTGCGAGAAGCTTCGTGGAGGACACCAGCAACTTCAGGACGAAATCATTACTCAGCAGAAAACTGCCTCTAATCTTAACGATCGCCTGCATAAAGCGATTAAAACTCAACAAGAGACCCAAGAAGAGCTCAAGCTCAAGAGCAGAGAAATCGAGTCACTCAATGAGGAAATAGAAGAAGTCAATAATGCCAGAGATGAGCTAAAGAACAGAGAGAAGCAACTGGAAAATTATCTCAGTAAGCAACATGAAGATCTCACCGCTGCTGACAAGCAACTTTCAAAACTCCACGACGAACTATTACACAACAAGAAAGAATTAGCGAGCAGACTGAATGAGTTGACGGACTTAAAGGCTGACAACTGTGAGTTAAAAGAAGAACTCGACCACAATAAAGATGCATTGAAGAGGTTGAAAATCGAGTTTCAGTCAGTTCAAGAGAATATGGCTGTCGCAGATTCGTCTTTGCTGCAAAGTAACTTGTATGACGAAAATGATGTCGAAGCGGAATTGGAATTACAGCAGGTGAGAGACAATCTTAAAAGGGCCGAAGAGAATCTTCAGAAAGGAGCACAAAGGGAAACTGCTTTGCAAGTTGAGTTGGAGAGTCTCAAAAACACCACCGCTCAGCTGCAGAACAGTTTGCAGTCATTAAAAGAACGAGAGGAGGACTTAAAAGAGCGAAGCGATGAATCAAACAGAGAAGTCCAGAACGTTAAAAGCGAATTGAAGAAATCTAAAGAAAATTTGAACGCAATGACCAGCCAATTAGAAATGGTACAGAAAAAGGTCGAACAGCTGGAGACACAAAATAACCGACTAGGGGATGTCAAGGGTCTCCTTATGGAAGAGTTAAGAGATGAACGAGGGAAGACAAGAAGAGCTGAAGATGAACTTCTTCAGGTACAGTGCAAGCTGCAAGAACTACAGACTGAATGGGATAACCTAGAAAAGGAAGCGGAAGATAAGGAGACTGCTCTAGACACAGCCAAATCGGAAAAGAAATGTTTGGAGAAAGATGTTCAGACGCTTCGAGATGAGCTGTCTTCGATGCATGCCTTGATGAATACAACATTGAAGAAGGACCGAGAGCTCGATGCAGAGAATTTTAAATTGAAGAAAGCCGTAGCGGACTACCAAACACGAAAAGGTGGATATGGCCATGAAGAGGGCGAGATCAGCAAGGTTACAGCACAGCATCAAAAGGTGACCAAAGACCTTCAACGCCAAATTCACCAGAAACAAACCGAAATTTCTGGATTAAAAGAAGAACTGGAAAACGAACGCAAAAAAATAACTTATGTTAAGGAGGACAACGAAGACCTTCTTAAAGACCTCAGAGGACAAGTTGATCATTTCAAGAGGACGTTGTCTGCACAAGAAGCACGTATTTTGACCTTGGGCAATGCAAAAACAAATCTGGAAGCTGCGCTAAAGAACGAGGCTTTAAAAAGCAAAGAGGCGCAAGACGAATTTGAAAAGAGTGAGCAGAAACTGAAAGGAGTCATCCAAGAGAAAGAGAATCGGATCAGTGAGCTGGAATACGAAACTACAAAACTAAACGAAAGAATTTGCAAGTTACAGGCAGAACGAGCGGAGATTAAAGCAAGTTCAAGCGAGCAAGCGAGTTGTCTTGAAGATGCACGGAAAGAGATCAAGCTACTTAACAATGAGCTTCTGTTACAAGGCCGAGTTATCACCACACTCAAAACTAGAAATGCAGTGTTAGACGAAGAAAAACAAAGGCTTAAAGAGGACTTAAATAAATTAAAGAGGCAGTGTTCCGAGCAAGTAATCCAGTTTGATGCTTTAAAGCAGGAAAATGAGAGATTACAAGGAGAATTAAACCAAGCTAGTACTCCCAAAAGCAGCCCTGTGAAAAAGCCAAAGATGTCACAGAATACAGTAGAGCCTGACTTCAACAGCCACAAAAAACTCCTTGAAATGGAAAGCGCTTATCGGGATATCGTGCTTGAAAAAGAGGATGCAGAGGACAAGAATAGAAGCTTGGTAGAAAAGTGTGAAGAACTGGATCAAGAACTTAATGTATCCCTAACAACAAAAGATTTTCTGGAAAAGGAAAATGCATGCAAAGACAGACGAATAAAGGAGCTTGAAGATTCGTTACAAAAAACTGAATACTTTGCACAACTAGAACGGAATGAGTTGCAAGCCGCTGTGAAAGCCAAGAATGAAATGGAATCCGATCTTAAATCTGCTCAAGACGCCAAACGTGGACTAGAAGAGTGCATCGCCGCACACGAAGAAATGATTGAGGAAATGAAGGACAAAGTAGCCGAGGCTCAGCAAAATAATGCACAGTTAGAAAACGCTTTAACTAACAGCCAACACAAATTGAGCTGTCAGATGAAACGAATGTCGGAGCTGCAGAAGAAAGTTTCTGATTTAGAGAACACGAGACAGTCCAATGCAAGCAGCATTGATGAGCTTACGCGAGACTTACAGTCCAGTAAAAACAAGATGGCAGCGCTCGAAGATCAAATATGCGCCTCTACAAGGGATCAAGCCAAAGCGAACTTAACAGTCAAAGAAATCAAGGATAAAAATGCACAGCTAAAAAAGGAATTGCAACAGTTGCAGAGCCGTTTGAGGGAAGAGAGCCACGACCGAGAAATGCAAAGAAACGACATGCGCGAAAAAGAAGAAGCGCTGAGGAGAATTCAAAGACAAAACGAAGAGCTTGAGAGCGAAATCTGCGCGGCAACTACGGAGATGAATGCGAAGACAACTGAATTATTAACATTGATGGATAAACAGGAAGAAACACTAAAAGAATTGGAGGCTTTGAAAAGGCAGATTCCAGAACTCGAGTCCAGTTGGATGCAGGAGAAAGGAGAAAACGAGAGGCTAAGGTTAGAGATGAGCGCATCAAAAAAACTATACAATGATTTGAAGATTGCCTACGATAATATCCTTGATGAGATCAACAGTTCTCAGGAAGAGATTGACGAGAAAGATTTAAAAAAAGATGCGGAGGTGCAGAAATTAACAACCGATAAGGAGCATTTAAACACAGAAATAAAACGACTGAACAAAAGAATGGCGTTGCTGAAGGAAAACAATGAAAAGATGAACAAAGAAAAGAAAGACGTTGAACAAAAGTTGAAGATGATGCAGCAACGATTGTTGGTTTTGGAAGCAGACGCAAATACCGTTGATACCATAAAAACGCTTCAGGGAGAACTCGAAGAAAGCAAACAAAAGATTAATGACCTTAATGCGATGTATGAAGCTGTAAAGGTGGAACGCGATAACTTACGATCTGAGAAGATCAAACCGATTTCTCCGAGACCGACCAGTGCATATCTCGATTCACTGGCCCAGAAGAGTAAGATCGAGGAGCAATCTTCAGCTCAAAAGGACATGTTTGAAGCGCAGGAAAGAGCATCGCTGCTTGGAAAGAAACTAAGGATCGCAAGAGAACGGCTGGAGGGATTAAAGACGTCTCCATCAAACAGCACAAGCGAAGAATTTGGATCATCAGAAGACGGAGGAGTTCCCGAGGTCTTCGGAGAAGGAAGTGAAAACCCAGAAATGTTACAACTTCGTATGAACTCCCCGTGACTCTATCAGTGCATTTGAACCGATGTGACTAAAAAGACAGATGAGTCGTGGTGGTTCCATATCATAGCTTTTGACTATTAAATTGGTTCGATATCTTAAATCTCTGAACAGACATCGAATCTTGATCTTTTCTTGGTCGAACAGAAAACATAGAAATTGTTGTTCGATTTGAAACAATTCACTTCCCTAGAAGAATTAAGAATCATAACAGAATCGGCTTAAAAGATAAACACCACGCTTTATAGTTCAACTCATTGGTTCCTTTTTGGAAAAAATGTATGTACAATCACGTACAATGAACCATCAGTGAATTTGCATAAATTACCACCCTTTTTGAGTTGTTTATTTAAGTATTTTGCAACAGAAATACCAAACTAGAAATTTTAGTGACATTTTCTTTTGTTTGTAGAGGATGTTTCCCTTGGGGAAAACACCTTGTCCACAATTAGAAATAAACTAACAAGTGTTTCTACCACTCCACACCACCCAATCAATTCCATACCACCCAATGAATCATAAAGGTATGACCAAAGAGGTGACAAAGCAATTCAGTAAGAAAGGTGGACCAAACAGAATGTATCAAGTTTTTTCGAAACAAATGAATTGTATTTTCACACGGTCCAATAACTCCACGCTGCAAAGAATAAGGACGCTACTAGTAGCTCCGTATTGAATTAAATGTCATTATAAGTGTTTCACCAATAAACGCGCACGTCTTATATACATACTTTATGTTTCGTTGTTTGTTTTTGAAAGACCATAGCATTTGAAGGGAGTTAACTGTGAAGGTATTGTCTTCCTTAGACATCAGTGAGGTGGGAAGAGGTCCCTAACCAGTCTAACAGACACTACAAAAAGCTTCCTTCATCCAGAATGAAAGATAGTATGACCTGACCGCATCAAAAAATGATCCCTTTTTAAAATGCTTTTAGCCGATAGTAGTAGACCCACTGTAATTCAGCCTTTGCAGCTGAATTGAAAACAAATGTTCAACGCACCAGAAGGAGAGCCTTATTATCTATCACACTTTGCCCCATTCGAAAAAGAGGCAGGCGAGACGGCGACCTGAATATAACTCCACCTACAAGTAAACTCGAGTAGAGTACTTCTCGAGAAGGTTCATAAACGAAATAGCGGAAGTAAACACTACCCTCGACTTTCGGTAATGTTAACTTTCTTCCAATCGCGACCTTAGGGTGAAGCATTTGCGGGACAGATGTACTTTTTTACGAACCGACAAAGCACTATATAACTGAACGCATGCACCATTTTTCGCGAGAAAAAAGTCGCCATTAATCGAGTGCTTGATGCGATTAAACGATTATCAGCAGACGCTATAAATTCACACATTTCAGAACGCGAGGAAGTGACTGGACGAACATGTACATCTTACAGTGACTTACTAAGAAGACAAGTTGGAACATAGGCTGTCCTACTCATCGCGATATATATACCTAAATACTCCGTGATAGTGCGTCTTTTTCAAGCGGTGGTAGCACTAATAAACGAAAGCATGGTTTTTACGTCGATAAAGACACCAAATTTGTCTGGATTAGAACACCAGTCTTCGTAAGACACTACCCCTGCGAGAACAAACTGTCCACCAGCCCTTGGGCAAACTAATGGTGCCCCTTTTTCAACAGAGCAAACTTGGCTCTCAGCCATAGAGGAGTTAACGCAGCGTTCGTACTTGCTGATAACCCCGCCATACGATGTGTTACAAAGTTCTGTGGAGGCTAATTCGACTTGTGCTTGGATTAACACACCAGAGATGTTTCCTTGCTTTTCGTTAGATTTCCAACCGGTCACAAAGCACGAGGATCCATTAACTGGAAATTCACTGTCTTCATCTGGTAAACACACAGTGGTAACACGCTGATGAAGTACACCTATTCGTTCCATCTTCAACAATACAATACGGCTTTGAGGGTTGACGACAAGACGCTCGACCTTGATGGTCTCTTCGTACCCTTCAAGAACCGTTCTTCGGTGTTCTCCAAGTCGAACTGCCCAGTCTTCGGGTCTTTCACTCGCGTTCACACACCCAGCAGATGATATTACCCAGTCCTTGTCGATTAGAGCACCGCTACACGCGTGCGTGCTTCGGAATAGCAATTCAACTTGCCAAGGCCAGGAGTAAGGACGGGCCTCACCTCCGCTGACCATCAGAGAGCCGAGTGCAGACGACGAAAATGGAATCCCACACTTTGGATAACCTACAAATTATAGCAAGAAAAGACATTGTTTAGAGCTCTCTTATTTCGTAATGTTATAAGCGTTTTCTCTGGAAAACGAGAGTAGTGAAAGTACTCAAAAACGTTTTCGGTACAAAAAGTGTAATATTCTATAGCTACTTCCCCACAACGGCCAGCTCTGTGAAATGAACGGTCAACCCTGTCCCATCATTTTTCAGGAGACTGTTTCACAGAAAAATGACTACCACTAACACAATGCTTACCGTAGAGAGTGCTCTCAATGAAGGGTAGCATGTACCGTACGTCTAAATACACTCCATATTTGTTTGCTCGTGCGCATCCTTCACCCCAACTAACCACGCCCGTCAATACGAAACTGCCATTTTCGTTCTCACAGGCCAACGGTCCTCCACTGTCGCCAGAACACGCATCTCTACCACCAGCTGGAAAGCCAGCGCACAGATATCGCTCATTTATAACGCCCTGGTATGAAATGTTACTGTTACAGACTTCTTTTGATACCAGGTTCACCTCGACTTCGCGGAGAACCTCAGAGTACTCCCCAGCGTTCTCTTGTTGCTTTCCCCATCCAGTTGTAAAACAGGTTTTACCGGCTGGGAAACTGGTTTCCACATCTGGAAGACATATGGCGTGCACTCGTTTGTGGAATACCGCTGGTCTCTTGAGCTTGATTATCGCTATGTCGTAATCGCCTGGGTCATTGAATCCGCCCAATATAAACCCAGGATGAATCGTTATATTCTCAATATCGATCATTTCTTCAAAGCCTTCGAATATCGATTCATTGTGTTCGCCAACCCTGACTTGCCATTGGCTTGACTTGTTGTACCGATAAAAGCAATGTGCAGAGGTCACAATCCACGAAGGGGCAATCAGAGATCCTCCACATAAGTGTGCAGTGCCGTTGAGAAGAAGATCGACTTGCCAAGGCCAGGAGTTGGGGCGAACTTCACGTCCCCCAACGATGCGTGATGTTGGAGGAGCGACTGGGCGCATTCCGCAGGACGGATAACCTGATGTAAGAAGAGTGTAGTTTCACGTTTAGCATGCTACCTTGTGTATGAGAGCGCCCTTTTATAGTTGGCGAAAAGCAAGTCTGCTTAGTGGGCCCAAGGGTTACACAAAGAGTTCGTGTTAGAGTGGAGCACAAGACATAAATCACCTCTTGCTGGCGTCTCCTCCCTTGCGAACTTTTGTCTTACCCGCCTTACAGGTATCCGGCAGCTCATACCAACGTCGGCCAGATTTAATTTGATAAAAGAGCCCTTAAAACCTTGATTAGAGCTAATAGCGAAACCACAATCCAACGACAATTAATTTAGACGCTACATTATACCTGACTAGTGAATAGGTTTCTTTGCCGGCTTTACCTTTCTCAGAATATGTTATAAAAATTCACTTCACATCATTGATACGTCAAGCCGGGTAACTTTACAGTCTTCAACCGACTAGGGATCAATCTCCCTTTAAGATATTACGTTGGCCCAAGTGAAGAAACGCAAATGGTATGCACGTTACAATTGAGCCTTGTATTTAAGTCTTTGTCTCACACAATTTCATACCAAGATATTATCAGAATTATCATGACTGCGGAGGCATTCCTGCGGGAGGCATGTCAGCTTTAAATCTTCCAGTGTGCATGGAAGGACATTCGGAGTCCCTGTTTGTCTGTCGAGTACGATTGCAGGGTCCTAAACAAAGATTTCCCCTAGAAATTAACCAGGAGGGCCTTCAAGCCTGATGGTAGGTGAATCATTGACCTCATGGTCAACGACGACATTCGGTAACCGAGTAGTAATAGGGACTTGTGTCACTGGTAATACAAGAAAAAAATATACCTCACTAGCTGAACGCGGGAAACTTACCGTAGAGAGTGCTCTCAATGAAGGGTAGCATGTACCGCACGTCTAAATACACTCCATATTTGTTTGCTCGTGCGCATCCTTCACCCCAACTAACCACGCCCGTCAATACGAAACTGCCATTCTCGTTCTCACAGGCCAACGGTCCTCCACTGTCGCCAGAACACGCATCTCTACCACCAGCTGGAAAGCCAGCGCACAGATATCGCTCATTTATAACGCCCTGGTATGAAATGTTACTGTTACAGACTTCTTTTGATACCAGGTTCACCTCGACTTCGCGGAGAACCTCAGAGTACTCCCCAGCGTTCTCTTGTTGCTTTCCCCATCCAGTTGTAAAACAGGTTTTACCGGCTGGGAAACTGGTTTCCACATCTGGAAGACATATGGCGTGCACTCGTTTGTGGAATACCGCTGGTCTCTTGAGCTTGATTATCGCTATGTCGTAATCGCCTGTGTCATTGAATCCGCCCAATGTAAACCCAGGATGAATCGTTATATTCTCAATATCGATCATTTCTTCAAAGCCTTCGAATATCGATTCATTGTGTTCGCCAACCCTGACTTGCCACTGGCTTGGCTTGTTGTACCGATAAAAGCAATGTGCAGAGGTCACAATCCACGAAGGGGCAATCAGAGATCCTCCACATAAGTGTGCAGTGCCGTTGAGAAGAAGATCGACTTGCCAAGGCCAGGAGTTGGGGCGAGCTTCCCGTCCACCAATGATGCGGGAGACCTGGGAAGAAACTGGGCGAACACCGCATTCTGGGTAACCTGATAGGAATTTGAGATTATGGGAAATCAGATCAGCACTGGATAAAAATAAGACGAACTCGCGCGCTCTAAAGACTGCTGCACATAATACAACGCCCGATTAATTTAAATAACTTCTCAATAGAGAAACAAAAAGGAGCTTGCCTACCAAACATGGTGCTTTCAATGAATGGGAGGAGTCTCCGTACATCAGCATACACTCCATATTTGTGGGGCCTGGCGCATCCAATACCCCATGTCACAACACCAGCAAGTACCCATTTCCCATCGCCATCTTGACACACCAATGGTCCTCCACTATCGCCCTGACAAGCGTCCTTTCCTCCTAATTCAAATCCCGCGCACATGTAATGCTCGTTAACATGCCCATCATACGAATCCTTCTTATTGCACTCCGCGCGCGATACTATCGGTACTTGATTCTCTCGTAGAACCTCAGAGGAGTTCCCATTTTCCACAGTGTGACCCCACCCAGTTACGACGCAAACCCGACCAACATCTTCGGGAAATGTCGAGTCTTCGTCAGGCATACAAACCGGGCTTACCCGACTATGAAAAGTCGCTGGTCGTTTCAGATGATAAAGTGCAATGTCGTAATCTCCAGGGCTATAATAAGTGGGTCGATCGTGTTTGAACCCTGGGTGTATATAAAACCTGTCACTCTCTGCAACCTCCTCGTATCCTTCGAGTATCCCGCTGTTGTGTTCTCCAAGTCGTATTTCCTTAAAACTTGAACCATAAAACGGATCTGCGCAGTGTGCGGCTGTTAGAACCCACTGTGGGTGGATAATTGAGCCGCCACACCAGTGTCTGTTCCCCGTTAGCGCAAATTCCACTTGCCACGGCCAAGAGTTTGGCTTCGCAATATTCCCGCCAACAATACGTTTTTGGCGGGAATGGTGGTGTGTTGCGGGACGGTCTCCACATCTTGAAAATTCTAAGGAAGAATAAAGACTACTTTGAGAGGTAATCACCAGTTGAAAAATACTGGCCGTAAGGGAAACACGATTCTTGCCGGACCATTGTTCAGGACAATAATTATGCAGAAGGTACTACCGTGACTTTGCTCAGACCTCTGGTGAAAATGCTTCGACACTTAATGTTGTAATGTCGAATATAGACGGAAAGCCGAAGGTCTGTTCCCACAATAGAGCTTTATCGTCCCACAAAGTAAATTTAACTGACTTAGATGGATTTTGTGGGGCGTTTAGAATCACTAACTACAGAACAACAAATCTCTGGCAGTGACCACCACTAGCTGTTTTAAATAAGAGGCATCTGTGAACTGTGCGCCACAAATGGTCTGGCAAAGTCCCTCGCAATACGTTAGAAGGCGCACTTGGGCATGTTCACATTGAAAATGCGCTATTTAAATGTCATATCCATAATTGATCATTAAAGCAAGAGCATACTCTACTAGAGGCATTGAGAATATGATTATTGCATGGCTTCATTAATCACCCATCACAATATTGTCAGTATTGGTTTCCGGAAACCAACCATTGACTTCAGGTTAATACAAAAGCCCACTGACCTTTCATACAACCATAAATCTCTATTCTCATAGCAACTGCACCGTGCCACTCGACTGGCTTTAAACGTAAAAACCTTAACTTCTTTAGCTCAGGCAAATAAGCAGTTTTGACCACGTCCTTGTTATTGCTTCCGTTAAAAATCTGCAGAAGAAAAATAATGCTTTTGTAAAAGAACAGTACAGGCCGCATAAAGATATACTTGGTCCTTTAATTATACCGATACGACTCACAAGTAAGAGGAGAAGAGGGAAGGTCTCACCTGACTTCAGTGAGATCGCGGAAAAAAACTCCCATCGAAAAATGCATTGATATTGGAAAATATATCACGGGCACTAGCTGTTGAGTTAGACGAGCTTAAGTAAAAGGAGCAGGAGTCCATAACCCGGACGTACAACTTCAATATGCGTTTTCACAGACCGAGCCATTTTTAGATTGATTTTCCCGCGAATTGAGTCTCCCACCGGGGCCTTGGTGTCCCACAGGAGCCTTGCTGACCAATCGTAAGCCTTCTTAATTAACTGCTTGGACGCGTGCGGACTGGAACTGAACTTTTCACGGGAAAAACATGTCTATAAATAGCTTGGTCTGTAAAAATGCCGTGACATAGCCCTCGTATGCCAGTTGTACGCTGCGTGTTATGAGTTCCTGAAAGGAGTAAAATTTCAGCCAATGTCACGATGATCAGGACTGATGATCAAAACATTTTGACCTCTTTTAGCCAATAATTAAACTTCTAATTGTACATTTTATGCGAGCGCCTTTGGCTTAATTCGTTGCCTTATTTCTACGTTGCAGCTGACTTGGGAGTTACCTCAGGTAAATCATCCCATGCCTTGCCATCCAAGCTGAATGACAGGGAAAATTTCGTTACCCAGTACTCATAACTAGGATGACCCTGGACAGCAACAGCTGACACATTAGCCTCGTCTTTGAAATCGATCTGCAAAAAGTGCTTGGCATCTTGGTCATGTGGCATCCAAGCGCCGTTTCCATGGAGACGTGCCAGCGCGGGATCGTGGAACGAATCATAAGATGAAGCGGTGATATCAGCGTTTCGTGTCCAGTAGCTTTGCATCCCTAATTCTCTCTCACATACTGATCCTGTAACCAAAATAAAAAAGTTACTTGCAGCGGATTACTGTGACATTATTGTCATTTTAATTAAGTTTTGGTGAAATTCTACCGAACGTCCCTTGCGTGGTTCTGTACGTTCTGAAATCGGAAATACTAAGGTGGGACAATTCAAATGAAGACAGCTACTGTCCAAATAATGTTCTGTACAATTGTTAACTTTGACATAGAAATACTCTACATCTATATCTCTAAAGTAATATCGTGAATATTGTAAAGTTTGACAATACGCCAATAAACGAAATGCAAGCTATTGAACAGCACTTTCTTGTTGTGTTGTTTATTATGAGGGGGGCGAATAGGTTAACAGATCGACGGATTTTGGAAATATTTTTGGCCGGATTTCGAATTTAGCTCGAGATTTTAACGGATTTTCGGATCCTGCAATTCCAGCGGATTGCGGTTTCATCTTTCTTTTTGGCCCGGATTATGGATTTTGCCTGTAATAAAGTTCGGATCACTGATCTCACGGATCTCGTTAGGATCACAAGCTATGTGACAAATATTGAGTGGATTCGGATCTAAGGACTTTTTTAAACGGATCGACCGATTTCGTTGTTAAATCCTAACGGATCGGCGGATTTGCATATCCCTATTCACCTCCCTCTATTATGGTCTACGCTATTGCTCTGATTTTTGAGGGTAGATGAAGGACGTGCAAGTGATTCTTAAAATCACAGCTACTAAGCAACCCTTTCTGTTGGTGGTTTTTACTTTACGAACTGTCACAAACTAACAATGAAGAACAAGAGCCGGAGCCTTTCGTCAATTTCGAACTTTACCACTCTAAGAATGTCATGACGGGCATGTCACGACAGTTCAAGGAGATAAGACAAAGCATTTCACTTTGGTAAATTCAAGTTAATCAGATTACGATTGAAGAAACTAAAAACCAAAACTGCAACTGGTGCTATGAGCAACTCCGTCAATCACCGTTCGGTTTCCCATCATCTCTGATTGGTTAAAAGGAAAGAAAGTTGAAATCCAAGGGATGTATCCAAGGGCTAAGGTCAGTCGGAAACTCAAAACTACCAAAAACATATTTAGAAAACCGCTTCAATCATTTTGACAATAGCTCGTTCAAATGTCAGAGAAAATGACGCTTTTTCTTCAAGAACTAAAACAAAGAAATTTCCGGCTAAAGATAAGTGCTTTCCAGCATCTGTAACACAGGTCGTAAAATCAGCATACGACCTTCTTAAATTTCGTTACTTTTTGAACAACACACAAAGAAGAATTGTCTGCTTCTTTCATCCCTTAGTCTCACCTGGGGATGGCGCTGTGAGTTGGGCTGAAGTACCTGGAGCAAGGAAAGAAATAAGATCAACATTTTGCCGCAAGTTCATAAATACCATGACTTCTGCCTAAGACAAGTAAACAATTTGTTTAATTTAATAATCTGATGGCATGAAATAGGACTGCAAGACAACGGATCTACTGTAAGAACGTAACATCCATGCGATTAGGGCTCAAAAGGGAGGTAGATTTTCAGGTCATTTTTCCAAAAGGTAATGTTCCGGTGATTCACAAATAAGCACAGTTCAATTTTACCGGTCCAAAAGCTAAGACCTCTCTAAGAACAGCATATGGCTTCTTTTAAGAGCATCTCTATGCAAACAAGCTCGATGAAATTCGTCCACGCCATTCACACATAGATCCAGCCAGGCCCCAGTTGTTCGAAAGGTGGATAGTGCTATCCACTGGATAAATTACTATCCACGGGTAACTCAATTGGTTTTGCTAGTGCTTATCCAATGGATGGTGATTTATCCAGTGGATAGCGCTATCCACCCTTCGAACAACTGAGGCCAGAAGTAGTGAGTCAGTATTAAATCAGTTCCGTAGGTGTTTTAGTTACAAGTTATCTCAATCACGATGAATGTCCGCTAGTCATGACTTACCGTTGACAGCCAAAAAGAGAAGCACAGCTAAACTCTTCTTCATCATCATCAGTCAGTGTTTGACAACGAACTCGTTGTTAGCCGCTTGAGATGGAATGTCAGCAAAGGTGTATGACAGAATTCCAACCAGAAATCACTGAAAACTTTGGCATGCTTTGTTAGTCCTCGGGTTAGGCCTAGTGGTAAAACAGAAATCGGGCTAGGATGCTCATGTACACCAGCAAAAAATCGTTAAAGTGAAACGGAATACCAAGGAACGCCAAAATCCATATTCAAAACTCGTTTTACAAAGGGATCATCACAATTAAGGTGTCTGTCATGCGTTAAGGCTAACAAATGCCGCACGTCATCAAGCCTTCGGTCTATCCGGGGACTCTAAAAAAGGTAATATCATGTAGGTCGGACCCTCATTCAGCCATTGAGCCTGAGCTAGTATGGCCAGTTTTATGCCAAACTGGTCTGTGAGCAAGCAATGGAATTATCAGCATTAGATAAGCCACTCAGTTTTGCTTCGTTGATCAACAGTTGATATATGCGGGATTCGCAGAATTCGGACGCGTTTGTTGCCACGAAACTCGTGTCGATTTTCGTTCGAGTCGGTAACCAAATCAAACTGATCGTTTGAGTTAAATCATGACTCTTATTCGCTATTTTAAGACAACGGGCGAGATAGAGAGATCAGTATGTAACTGTGGACCGGGCGAGATATTTTCTGAGATGGTGGCATGATCAAGTTCTCCAATGTTTTTCCACAGTTTAATACTCCTAATTATGGTTTTTCGCATAGAAGGACCATGATTGCATGTCCGATTAGTACTTTGTATATTGACTGTTCGCACAGTTGACTTGTCTTCCTGTCCATAAAACAAGTAAATGTGTCAAAATACCGTCCAGCTCTGCTGCAAACGTTTAAATGCACTTATAATCCCCCCTTCTCTCGCGAAGGTCTCCGTGGCGCAATCGGTTAGCGCGTTCGGCTGTTAACCGAAAGGTTGGTGGTTCAAGCCCACCCGGGGACGCAACTTTTCATTTTCGCCAACTTCTTCCTTTTAACCTCCTACTCATTGAGAGTCCATAATCAGGTTTAATAATCTAATAATAAATTTTTCTGAAAACCCCTTTTACACCTTCGTAAAAATCCCGGACTGAAGCAAAAACCTCTTCCTCACAAGTCAACTAATATTTTTACAAATTTGTTTGCAGGTCATGTGATGAATCTTAAATGTATTAAACTATAAGGAGATTTAAAGAAGTTCGTTCAAATCAATGCTCTTGTGTAAAACTGCAGTGTCCTGAAGGTAGTCCTGATGGCAATCCTGTGGGTTGTTCTGTGGTGAAAGAGTTGGTGTTTCATTGGCCAGCGGATAACGGTATAAGGCATTATGCTATGTATGTAATTGACATGAATGTCTCGCATTTGCGGCAAATTCAAAATGGCGTTGTTCTCACGAGAGTCGTGGCGTTTTTGAGGCAAACATCAAGACCCTTCTATTATGGATTCTGAGAGTATAAGATCGCCTCCTAAGCCTACGAACCAGCATCCAACTACTTTATTCAAAAGCACTCAACTGGATCTCACTCCCGAGAAGAAATCAGCCAGGTCAACAACGAAGCGACTAAAACAAAACAGCTGCAAAATAGCTGCTAGTACCACGGAAAATAGCACCGATGAAACAAAGAGCACATACGCATGGTAAGCCAAATAACAATTTGTAAAAAGGTAAAAAGTAAACAACAGTTTCAGCGTTTGCCTTAATGTATAAAGTTGTAAGGGTACGTTCCAAGTGTGAATTTAATTTCAAGAGCCGAGATCCTGCATGCTCGACCTTCGATGACAGTAGTCGCCCCAGTGCTTAACACTTGGCACTTTATCAAGACGAACGCTGTTCTTGCCTCTGGCACTTGTACCACTGCACCTCAGGAGGAGTTGTTTGAGTGTACGTGTCCAATCATGTTATTGTCTTTGGATTTTTGCAGTCTGGCTCAGCCATCTATGAACTCCAGCAACCGAGTGAGCAGAAAACTGGCAGCTCTTCAAGGGGAAGAATTCAATGCAGCTGCAGCAATAGCCGAAGAGCTTGGACAATCTGAAATTGTCAGAACAAATATTGGAGAGAAAGTTGCTCAAGCTGTCAATGTTAAGAAGGGAAGTCATGTTTACACCGAGTTGGTGCCTCTTAATGTTGACGACAAAGATTTGCTTGCAGAGTATGCACAAGCAAAACCTCGAAGTACTTTCATTAAGACTGCCAAGCCTCAATCACAGGAACCAGATGTCATGGCCTTTTTCTCGGAGGATTTTGAGACACAAATGGCTCACTTTGATTATGACGACTTCTATAGGGAAGAGCCATTGCCTAAACCAACATCAGCTCTAATATCCCATGTATTTGATTTGCATCAACACATTCAGTGCTGGCAAGAATGATTGCAGACAGATAATAATTATTGCATACAAGAATCATACATTACCACCTTCTGAATACCATAGTAATTCCAAGAGATGTCAAACAATAAGTGACTGGGATCTCTTTGGGAAAAAGATGACATTGTTGTTGTTTTGAACCAAACCTGTGTGTTGACCCAACTTAAGGAAGGCTAACTCGGGCCTACTGTTGTACGACTAACACGAAACTGCAAAATTCAGTTGGCTGTGAAGTAGCAGCATAATTTTGTATTGGTATCAAAGAAGCAGCATTGCCTTTGGGAAGAATAGGAAATTGTGCATGCCTTAACAAAATCAGTCACAGATTTTTACCTCTTGTTAACAGGAAAGAATATATTTTTTCAGAAAAAGAATCAAGGAGTGATTGTTTCCTCTTATGTTTAAAACACTTGGAGCTTTTTTTCTTAGGCAAATGCACTTGCATTCAAATACTAAACAACTTATTCCCCAGAATGGACACCTATTCTTATGCAATCATTTCTTTCAATCCCACTTCAGAATCCCAATGCAGTCAAGGAATTCAACATATCTTACTTTGATGACCTTTGAGACAAAGTCACCTTTTGTGTATGTGTGTGTGTATTTTTTTTTGGGGGGGG
>BLFK01000704.1:4885895-4921491 GCA_014634185.1 Astreopora myriophthalma | reverse complement strand
GGGGGGTGACTTGATCGTGCAGAGAGTACAGAACATTAGTGCTTCATGAGAACAAACTAATTTCCTCTCCCTGAGAACTCCTGAAAATATTAGACAACTCTTTAAGATCATTAAATCACCACTCATTGTGAAATACAAAGAAGAAAAAATGTACAGAAAATATATTAATAATAGCAATGATGCATTAAATAATTCTCACTCGTTGACACCCCCACTCAGTTGCAATAAAACAAAACATCATTTAATAAAACAGTAAAGGAAACTACAGAAAGTTAGTTTGACCACCAAGACAATCCCTGTGCAAGTACGATAGTGTCTATGCTGCAGACCTGTAAATTTTTTCTCAATCTAGTATGATTTCCTTTGACTGGTATTCCATATTATAAATGGGGCACAAAGAGATTACAAAATTTAATCAAATTAGCATGAACAATTATTGTTACCCACAATGTCTATATTGTGGCTCAATTTTTCCTTATTAAAAAATTTAACCCAGTTTAACCTTCACTTGCAGCTGTCTTAAAGTCATTACTATAATCTGGAACAATGGAACACAAAAAGAAAACTGGTTGAAACAAAATCCAACCACAAAATCTATATTGCTGCTTAATGAAAGGAAGTTTGATTGCACTGTTCTTGTCAGGGCTTGTCTTGTAAAAACAACAAATATACAAGGTTATGAAGCAGTAAAGTGGACAATAATTATGGCAAACACGAAGGGTTTCATACTGTAGCTGTAGTTATGTTTACAAGTACCTCTCTCTAACCTCAACGACACCAATGAAATCTACCCTGGTAAGGAAGTAGTCAATCTTCACATTCTCTCACCTGGGCACTCTGTTATCTTCAGTGTTGGCTGAAAAATTACTGCTATGCAATAGCACATGGAAATCTTTTTTCTTGGCTTTTGGTAGCTGTGGTGTTCTAACACTAAAAGAAATAAACAGAACATCAGGAATTCAGGAACAGACATGGCTCAAAGAACCAAAATGCATATAACTGTTTTCAACATCAATGATGATTATCATTACTCAAACCTTATATTAATCATCACAATGATATTGGTAAAATGTAGTTACATTGTACAATATCAAAAATATCACTACTAACCTCATAAGTGGCCGTGGCACAGTGTCTCTAGTAGGATTTTTTCCAACTAAAGCAATCAGCCTCTCTGTCTCCATTTTACTCTGGAAACAGGTAAGGTAAATAGGTAACATGTAATATTACTGTTTTGAGCAGTGATTTATCAGTACTGCAAAAAGGGAGAGCATCCTACTTATCTTCAGATGGAAAATGACTTTGTTTTTATTTCCCAACTATTTTTTGGCCATCTGTCTGTTCACAGTGCTCTATTCATGGACTATCTTGTCTGTCTTGTCTGTAGTTGTAGTTACTAATTCTAAACTATCTTTTGTCTTGTCTATCTTGTCTGCCGTGAGTTTGGTGATCTGATCCTTACCTGTTGCTTCACCTTCTTCAAGTAATTAACAACTGTGTAACTCAGGAAGGAATCCAAATGGTCAGGGATGAAGGCTGGAGGAATACCCATGCGACGAAAGGCATTGCGAAGGGGCTGATAAAAATGGAACAAAATGATATTAATCTTTACCAACAAAGAATTGTAAAGACTTTTGAAAATAAAATTGTAGAAAAACTACACCTATCAAGCCATGATTACTGTCACAAAATCAAAAGCATGTAATCACAAAGCAAAAATTAACATCTACATACTCCCGCATAGTAGTTCGGCATCGTTGACAGGTAATTGTCAAATTTCTCCTTCCACTTTGATGTTGGTTTCATCTTGTGAACTTTCACCAGTTCATCTAAAAGATGTCAAATGCAAATGTATCATACACCTAAGTCAAAACATTCATACAAGATATTACATGGCATACTAAAAATGGTTAAAGTGAATGAGAAATGGTTGTTCTTACCTATGACAGGAAAAAGAACGGGGAAATTGTATGGCATTACAAACAGATTAACAGTTTGAAGATTAGAACTTGCTTTCAGATAACCAAAGGGAAATCCCATGTCACCAAGCTTCTTGGAACTATTTACAATGAATGTCTGAAGAAAAAAGTAGTAACAATAACTACACCAAGGCCTCCTTTAAACCAAATGATAATACTTTGTGACTGTCACCAAGTATGATAATTATATCTGACAAGGAATGTGAAGGCAAGTGAAAATATGAAATCAAGTTTTGAGATGATTCTTGGGTTCAAACCATTACCCAGTATTATTTTTATGACTACATTTCATTTTTACAGTGTTGTTTTCATTTGAGAAGAAGATGAGAAAGAACATATTTTTACATCTGCCAGGCGTTAAAAAAACATCAGCAGCACACCTGCCAACAAGTAGATGGCGATTTCCTCTCCAGGATGTACTGAGTAAGAGGTGATGGTTCCAGCTCATACTTGTCAAATGGCAAGTTATCAAGAACCAATGGTTCTGAATTATTGCATGAAAACATCACACTGGGGTGTGCATCGCGGGAAGGCTGAAAAAGGAAAAAAAAAACGGAATTATATTTGGCAAAGAGGTTAGACTCTCTCTTTAAAGAACAAATGGCCAACTAGGTTTCTGTGGAACAAACAAAAATGTAGTCACTCTCAAAACACTATGGGATAAGGTACCTGCATATATCGTAGTTTAACTTTATCCCTGGTTTAAACCAGTTTCCTTTTTATGTTCCATTGTTGAAGATTATGGTAATGAATCTAAGACAATGGAAAATAATAGTTAAACTGATTTCAAAATTTTTGAACCAGGAAAAAAAATTAAACTACAACATATATCCAGTCTGAAAGATAGATAAAATAGTTGTTGTTTTTTTTCATCTGGAAAAGGGTACTTTTTGGTGTCCCTCCAGACGTCATCATTTCAATTTTGTTAGGTACTGTCTGGTGAACCACTGTTACTTGCAGCTTTGCTACACAGAAAAAAAACATGGTTTATTTACTAGAGACTGCATTGATGGATCTGGCCAGAATGACTCTGGCACAGGCCAATGCCCTGACGGTGGATTGCTCTTGATGTATATCATCCTGCGGCAACTCATCCATGCAGTGGTCTGTGTGGTTTGTGGCCCAGGTGAACTTGTGGTTGACCGTGAAATCCCCATAACACCTTGATTATCATCAGCCTGGAGTGAGTTTGAACTTGCTATGGAATTATCTCCTGACTGGTGCATTCTGCAAAAAAACAAAAATTATATTCAGTTGTCAGGGGTTTCAATAGAAGCCGGTTACTGGTGGTACACCACCACCTAACTTTACCTCTCACCGCCAGCTAGTTTGTCTTGATTTTCACTAAAAATCCTATCATAAACTTGTCTAACTGCCACCCACAATGGGTTACCATAGACAGCTATTTTCAAACGTTATTAAAACCCCTGAGTCAATGCTTCGTCAAAAAAACTGATACTCTGATACAAAAGGAATATTTAAATTTGTCACTAATTTTGTGCACCTTACCTTGCACCTGTACCTTCTGTTTTCATAGCTATATGATTTTCATCGTGAACAGAATTCTTGTCTTTTACATCCTCCTTGTTATAGTCCACATTATTCATGATATGGTTATGGATAGGAAGAGGTGGTGTTGGTGAGTCAGTATCACGTATCTCATTTCCACTAAGCTTGGAAACTGAAAATGACCCAAAAATAAGTCAAACTCAAGTACATTTAACTCTTTTTAAGTCCACTAGCTTTACAATCTAACATCCAACACAGAACATGACAGATATATGTTGCTTTAATAACCTTTACAATAATATGTCTCATAATGTCCTGCAGTTTACATACCTTCAGGGGGTGGAGGAGGGGGATTAGTAGCTCCCCCAATCTTCTCAAAGTTTAACACCACCCCACATTGCACTTTCTGTGCAAGTGATTCTAATGCTTGTCCCAACGACTTGGAGGATGTAACTTTATAACATCGCCCTGGAAATGAAACAACAGTTGACAAAAATTGCTTCAATATAACAAAATGGATAAAGGCTTTGATAACCCAGATGCATCCATTCTTTTTCCTACAGTTGCACACTTACATAAAATTTTGAAGATGAACTATAATATAGCCTTCTGGTTACAATTCTGAATCTGTAATGAATGTATGGTACCAAGACTCAAGTCTGAAAACTCTATCTTTTTTCAAACATTATTGGAAGTCGGCCATGTTATGTGCAAAGACTGCCAACTGGTTACCAGGAATCCCTACCCACAAAGGGTTCACTGAGTATGACTCCAGGTTACTCTTTCAACTGGAAACTTTGCAAGTATTGTGCTCCTGGGACTAATGTATTAGCTTTGGTCTAATGTCGACAACCACAGGTTAACAACCCCTTCAAAGAAATAATAATAATAATAATAATAATAATAATAATAATAATAATAATAATAATAATAATGCCAAAGGCAACCGTCACCTAAACACACTTTTACAACACAACAACATGAAAAAGACATAAGACACTGTTTCCTATTACCTCCTGTGACTTCACACATGGCTGCAATGGCTGGGTCACTGCTATGTATTCCCATCTTGTTTGGTAGGGAACTCCTAGTTCCAGGCATACGCAATATAATAGAGAACAGTCGCTGATCCCAGCGGAATGGCTCTGAGGTAAGCTCATGCCCTGGTAATGTAGTATGCATAGGCAAGTGAAGCTATAAGAAACCAATCAGAGACATGGAAGTTCATCATTCACCGTTAACATGGACCCGTTTTCAATCAAGTGTAGTAAATACTAGAGTATACCTAAGAGTTTTACAATTTATACCTTAGTATCCCCCCCCCCTTTCTCTTCGTTTTCAATGAACTACTAGCTTGATAGCTACCAGCGGGTCTCAAGTTGTATACTTTTGCTTTTGCTTTAGAAATAAAGTCGGTGTAATAAGCAATTATTGCTTTGGTTTCAGTTTGCACTTTGATTGGACCAAAATGCTTGCACAAACTTTTCAACAAATCAGATAAGAAACTAAAACCAATTACTGTGACTTGGTCACTCTTGCTTTCCTGTGATTGGTGCTGGCAGTCTCTCCTTGCTTTGTGTTCCAATTGGCTAGCAAAGCCAAGTTGTGAATTTTCTTGAATTTGTGGTTTGCTGAAGGGTGTACATGTGTTCCCTTCAGAACATGATTGGTTCTTCTTAGGGTCAGTAAGGGCGCTTTCCATTTGACAGAACTGAAAGGAAGGACCGGGCATTTGGGTGGGCTAACTCTACAACCCCTTCAAAATAACACTTCTTGAGCATGATAATTTTTATATACCGGTACCCATCTAAAAGAATGCAAGGGATATCATGCAACTGTTTGTTCCAATTGTTGCATTTTCTTTGCAAACTGACCCGTCTGGCCAAACAGTTCTAACAAAAGGAAAGTGCCGTAGGACTCATTTCAGGGCCTTGAGACCCTACTGTATGATAACTAAATGTCCTAAGTGACTAAGTGGCTTTTGGATGGATGGAATAACCAATTTCTTATTTTTGTTCCATTGTTCCAGATTACGGTAGTCTATCCAAGACAAAGGAAAATAAAAGTCAGTCTGGTCTGAAAAGTTTTGAACCATGAAAAAATGTAAAGCACAGCGGATACGAAGGATGAAGTAGGTAGCAGCATTAATTTTCTTTACTTCCTTCTTCTCACTGGCAAATTCAGAACCATTACACTGAATATATTGATTGTAAACTTAAATTTCCACACCTCATCCTGGATGCCATTTTGAGAAGAAAGCTTGCTCCCGTCAGTAATACAGACAACCATTGCTGGTTCCACATAAAAAGGATTTCGTCCCTGAGCAATGACAAAGTGCCTTAGTATTTAATTTTATTGGAAATTATGATTAACTAAAATAATACAAAAAAACTGGCAAATTAATGCTTGTAGCACAAAGGTAAATAAAAAATTACTATTACTGTACAAGAACCAACTTATTATTTTCTCCACTCTTTGCAAACATTATTTGCTGCAGAAATATCTCAGCCCTACAGTCTTTGGATCTTGAAAATCATTTTCCAAAAATGATCATGCTAAAAAAAAATTAAACAGTTTTTTTTTAATTTTCATATTTTATAATTAAGTTCTGAAATTAATTTGAATGTAGAATAGAATCTTACCATTCCATAGTTGTCAATTCCAGAATGAAGACGATACAAATTTAACAGATCAAATGCTTCTTTTAAAGAAGTACCCAAAGTTGATAGACCAATAGCTTGTAGATTCTTTAATTCATTCATGAATGTAGCTTGATTTTCCCGCCAGCCAGCCTTTGAGAAAATGGCAATGTCACAGATATTAGTACCACATTTGAAAGGAAGGAAAGATTTCCGTACAGGTCCCTACATTAATTATACATGCATATTCCTACTAACCCTCTTCCAAAAAGAACGAGCGTGAATGGAGTTTTGCTAGGAATATGCATGTATAATGAAGTAGGGACCTGTACGGAAATCTTGCCGAAAGGAATTTTTTTCCTGATTTAGTTGAAAATGTATTGCATTAATTTCTTTCAAAAATGGTGACAAATAAAAAAAAAAGGTCATCCAAGTAATTAAGAGACAAAAATGAAATAATAAATACACGAAATTCTAAACATGAAAAATGGACACATTGCATCCCTTCCCCTCCCCACAAGGGCAAAAATTATGAGCTGATCACAAGGGATCATCATTCAATAATATCTCATAGAAAACTTTCATTTCTCAAGAAAAGAAGAAAGTCGCTTTGAATGCCTTTAAACGAAACGCAAATGCACTTTTGTTTACTAAAGATGCGATTCCAAACAACACCCACAATCCCTTTCGGTCCATACACAAGAAAAACAAAGTCACAAAAGACGAAAAATTATCGTAAATTTTAACAACAACAAACTAACAAACTTATAAAATGCATTTTTCATCACACCCATCTCCTATTTTTGCGATCTCTATCCGTTGACAAGAGTTGTCAGAGAAACGAAACCAGCCAAAGATCTCGGCCGACAGGACCTTCATTGCTGCTCACAATAGGGCCTACCTTTATAGCTCCTGGCGGTTCCTCTAACGTCACCAGCATGTATCGGTCTGTTCTACTCGCCTGATCACGCTGACGCAGCTATATCAAACAAATTTTATACGTCAGATAAAGAAAACAACACTTGTTCTATGCCTTCATTTAAAAAAAAATGGCCAAAGCCTTACCTTTGTAAAGGTTTCCACGGCATTTTTGGCGACATCAAGCAACGTAGTGCCTACAGACGTTCTCTGGTTCATAGACGCAGAGGTATCGACAACAAAAACAAATATCACCATGTTCGAGGGACAACTCTTACACATTAGTTCATAGGCTTAAATCAAACAAAACTTCCTTCGTTTACGAGAACGACTATGAACTTTTCTTTCGTTCATTATGGCGCCCGTACTCGAGCTGCTTCGGGGCGCAGCTCAAGCGCCTTCGCGATGTGGCGGGATCACGTGACCTTTCATATACCATAATCCTCCACGATAATGTCTATAAATGTCTATTGTTCCTTGAAACTTGTGGAGACTAAAGATACGATTTTTAATTGAGATTTTCGGGGTGTTCTGTTGTGAGCTAAATGATTTCTTTCGCGTGGTCAAGTCTCATGCACTAATATGTTCATGTTTTTCTTCCTTGGGTAAGCTTTGTGTTAATTTCAAAGTGCGGATCGATGTAACTTTATACACACATAGTGCAATGTATGTTAGTTTCCAATGTGATCAATTTCATGAGGAAGCCAAAGCCAAGGTTTTAATTACTTTCCAACACATTTTATCAATAACACAAATAAATAGCGTTGTCTACTACCTAATTTTTATTGATTTAATTTTTTTAGAGTTCCTCAAAATTACTTTCAGCCGACATAAGAATTGTTGATCACAAGCCTTACCATGCCTTTAGTGTTTTTGTTTGAGATTTTCATGGATTTTATTTATAGCCTTGTTATGTTGATCCCCCGTTGGATCCAACCTGTCGAAAGCACGTAAAATTATGGTCGACGAATTGCTTTTAAGCAGTTGTAGATGCGCCAAAAATTAGTGAGTTATTGTTGAATTATATATTGAAACAGCTGTGGCAATCTTGTGGATGCCATCACGAGTGTCTCATCTTAAATTGCAAGTGAAAACTTTGCGAAATAAAAAAAAAATGCTATGATTCCCTCACTGATTCTCTATCGAGTGCTTTCCCTCAAAAGCATGGAGGGAACTTGTAAATTGTAGAGATGGAAGATATTAGAACAAGACACTATTAACAAAATTAATATCATACCCTAGAATGCCATCTGAGGGCAGTCTTCAGAGCCCACAAGATGGCTGCAAAGGAGCTTGAGACTTCCTGAATATATACTGCATTTCTGCTGTGGATGGATGCTAATTGTTTATACTATCATGCACTTATGGTCAAAGGTCTCATGTTTTGAGAGTAGTAGTGGAACTGGTCCCTCAAAGGATGTAAAATTCCTTCACCCCCCCTCCCCCTTGCCTCATACCCCACTGGCATTGGCTGCTGGTTTCTTATATAAAGGTAGTGTTGCCTCTGGAAGTGACCAGTGGTAAATTTATACTTGGCAAGATAGAGAGGGTCAAAGATAGGAAGAACTCACTGTAGTGGTGGTGGTTGGGGAGGCATCAGTCGTTGTTTGGGCAACAATCACCTAAATATCATATTGCAGGAATTACATCCTCATCCCCTCCCCAGATTCCCCTTCCTGTATTTATTTACAGCTCCATTAGCCAACTTTCCCTAGACTTGATTTACATGGAATCTCCTAAACAGTTAAGCACAGTGAAAAATTAAAACTCTTGAAATCTGAACATTCTAATTTTTAATGGTGTATCACAGATTTCATCACAGTCCACAAGATCACAAGGTTTCTTAATGGAATAGAGATGAGCATTACTGTCATGTTGGCAACAACATAAAATTGTGCTAGATCATAAGGTGCATACCTTAGTCGTAGCAGCTTTTGTAAAGTTGTAATTCTACTACCCCTCTAGTGTAGCGGCTGCTATTGTTTTTGGGGTTAGATGCATTGTTTCTGTTGTTTGTTTTATTCTTGACTGGAAGGATAGGATAGCATTAGCCAATGATGCGAGACCTTGTGAGGGCTGCTACACCCAGGCTCTATCAAGTGGTTTTCAGTTGACTGTCATAAAACCAAAACCAAAACCAAGCTAATTGCCGAGTCAATTGTGTTTCTGAAAGAAATAAACCCTTCATCTAATGGCAAATCAAAGTAATTCACAGCTTAGTTTTACCAGCCAATCAGAATGCAAAGCAAAACAAGGCAGCTGGTGGCAAGTGCGGGAAAACCAGAGTGACTAAGTCGCAATTATTGGTTTGAGTCTGCATCTGTTTAGTTGAAAAGTTTGTGCAAGCTTTTTCATCCAATTACAGAGTGAATCCAAACCAAAGCAATAGACCAAATCGGCAAACGCAATGTTGTACCCAATTCAAATGGGCATAAAATGTTTTGTTCCAAGTATTTCCATATCATTAAAATGTGAATGCTGCATTATAATGCAAATACAATAAACAAAGAATCTATACCCCAGGAGATCTCAATTGGGTACAACATTGCGTTAGCTGATTTGGTCTATAGTTGCATAATTACTTTCGACAGTCAGTTGAAAACTGCCCCATATGGGTGTAACTACCCATTACTAATGATTACAACTAAATATATTATCAATAAATAATGGTTAAATTATTTTAAATTCTTAAATAGGCATTATATTTTTTTGCTACATTAATCCAGCAATTGTAGCACTATTGCTGTAAATCATGATTAGTTTACAAAAATTCATGTTGTCCTACAAACAGTGAAAATGGCTGGGAAATATGTTTTAAATGAAGAAAATCTTTCAAAAAGGCACTTATAAAAACAATTTAAGAAAATTTGTGATATTAGACCTATTTACTCTTGAGACTCTCCCAACCCTCCCAAATTAAGGCTCTTCCTAAATTGAACACTATTACTTACTATTATGTCAACTGATCAAATAAACCTGTTGCATATTAAACGTTTTAAGGAAAAATTAGCATCATAACATTTTCCTTGACTGTGCTTGCAACTTGGAATTTCTTTGACAGCTTTATAAAAGCTCTTTCAGTCACAAAGTTCTTCTCAAGCTGACACAGTTTTCTTTAATGCTCTTTTGCGATTACTCTCCGCATAATTTGTGGTTTGTGTTTGATGTAAAATTCCCACTCTGACCAGCCTCCTGAGAAATTACTGGCCCTAAAATGGAAATTATAAATCAAAATGATACTGATTAGTCGATAACATACGACAATCATACAAGTGCTCAACAATGGTAATGCAAACAGTTGAACAGCTGCAAACCTCTAATTCATGGTTACCAAAGATTTATTCTTATAGGTGAAAATCACAATTCCACCTTTAATTTACTTGTGGAAAAGTCCATAGCTACTGTGTATGTTATGAGTTTTCATCATGTGACATTCAAAACAAAATACCTACTTTTCAAAGCCAAGTTGCTGAACTCTATCCACAGCTTTCTTTGCTCTTTTCCCTGACTGACAGTGGAAGATGAGATTTTCATCTGTGACTTTAGGTTTTGGGACACCATATTTTGATTGAAACTCTTCTGGACTTAGCTTAAATGCTGTAGCAACATCATCCACTAGAATGAATTCAATATAAAATGGATTTAAATTAATTTTATACAACAAACATGACCAAACCCTCAAATCACTTGCTACAACCCCTCCCCCCCCATCCTCCTTCCACTCTCTGACCCACATCCCACCCCTCCAAAAAATATGAAATGAAAAAATTCCCTTGCGTTTACCTAATTTGCTATTTTTCCTTTCCCAAAACCCTATTTGCAAACTGCGATTGTCCTCCAGACACCATAAAATCCACTTAGAAAGCGCGAACCAAAATTATTTTATCGCGTCCAAAAACGTTAATCTGAAAACGTGACAAGAGTCATTTGTAAAAGTTGTCGAAGAAATAGGACAAAATTAAACGCTTAACTTTTAACTCAATTTTTACCAGCCAAATCAGATGTAAAGATAAGAAAAGAAAAAACTGTCTTTATTAACCTTTCGGTACACAGTCTAAACCATCAAAGCTTGTCAAATAACGGTACGATTTTTTCACCGTTTGTTAGAAAAGGCCAAATATATTTCTGAAATATATATAGTGGAAATCTAAAAATAGCCGGGAATATCACACGTTTCAATACTTCTCTTAAGTCATTTAGAAGCAGGGTGTCTTTTCATATTTCATATTAGACAATTTCTATTCAAAAACAATATTGAGCCGTTCACAAAAAAAGAAGAACAAAAAGAAAGTAACGAAAAATGACCATGGAAAATGCATTAACTTACGAGGGATATTTGTGGACCTGGGTATTCTGCCTGTAGAGGCAAGCTCGTGTGGTTCTCGCACATCAAACAATTGTATATCGCCCTCCACCAGCATATCCTTCAAGCAATCCAGGTGAACTTCGCCTACCGTCTCTTTCGAACAATTCCAAATCCGTTCTCTCGGACCGGCATTAGCAGAAATCGCTCGTGCTAACAGCAAACGAGGCACACTGCTTTGTGATAATACAGACGTCGTTAATTTTCCAACTTGCCGAAGGGCCATCGCTGAACTATTTCGTTTAACTTGTTCTTAATCTTCCGAAGTTATCGTGGTAATGCATGCCTTTCTGATCGTTCCTTTCGTATTTGTATGCAGTCTTACCATTACATCATGAACGTGACGCTCATTTGACGTCACAACAGGAAAGTGCTTTTTACATGTTCATTCTCACGGTTTTCGTCTTCGCAGAAAAATAATTTTTGTTTCTCATATTTGTTCTAATTGTAAAATCTAGAAACCTTTTGATATCCATCCCTTTTCAAAAGTTCCCACATCCCGAATGTTCAAAGTGTGACCAAATGCAGCGCAATCTCCATGTGTAAGCAAAAACACCCAAATCCTGAAATGCACCTGATTTGTTGCACGCAATATGACAAAGTTGCAACATACAAGAACGAGGGGGTGGGACATTGGAAAATATTACTAGCATCACCACTAGTAAAATAAATAGAGCTTGTACAATAAAAATGCCCAAATAATTTTGAAATAGGCTTTTATCATCGGTCTACTCGACAATCCCTGACGTACAATGATATGTTGCTAGTCTCTCTTTCATTCTCGCGACGATTATATCGGTGCTCCACAATCTGTTCGCCTAAAACAGGCCAGAGATCGCTGGACTATGAAATTATTTCCGTTGGGAAGTAGCTGATAAAAAGACCCGGAAGGAACGAGAGAAATTTAAGACATTTTAAACAGGTCGTGAACTCTTTCATGATTTTAGTGCTATGGGTGCGGACAAATTTATTCAGTTAATAAAGTAATCAGTTAGATAAAAGCCTATGAGCCGTCCTTTTCAACCGAATGTTGTTGTTTGTGTTTCGTTTCTTGACACTAGCCTCCTGAGAGAAAATGGGTTGGTTGGATTGCTGATGTATTTTGTGTATAAGTTATGCACCTGTCAACCATCCTATGCTTTGCACTGTCAATTCCAGACAACAGCTTAGCCACAGACAATAGCCAATTTTTCTAAGGGTTCCATGAGGAAGTCAGCAACCGCACCATCTCCTCACTTCTACGTGACCAGCAATCGGATGCCTGCCAAAATTGAGACTGGGAGCTGCACAGTTTGCTTACACTCCTACTTCATAGTTTCCGTGGACCTGATGCGGAAGTTGAAGGCATTTTGGAAGTATAACGAGGTTTAGCCTAGGTTAGGGCGAAATCTCGGTCGACAGATTATTGGATTATCCACGTCTTAAGATAGCACTGAGGGCAGCGGTCACATTTCGCCCTAAAAAAAGTCAATTACATAAACTCATGTCTCGAACCACGCGTCAGTGATTCCCTCTATTGCCTTGACCGACAATGTCTTTATATGTCAAAGTCAAATATACTCACACCACTGTTGTAAAAACACGTTTTGATCCGAAGAACAGCAAATATTAACCCTTCGTGGATGGTAGAGAGACTTAATCGTTCTTCCAAGGTTTGAATATATATTTTTGTAACATAAGAAAACAGAGATGGTCGTTTTGGGGGTTAAAATTAATGGAGGGACATAAGGGGTGAAAGGAAGGAAATGTGATGAGGGGACTTGCAACCAAATACTGCCGTTTAAAACAGTAAAAAATATATGATCCCTTGTACGAGAGACAGACTGTCCAAGTAAAAACATACAAAAAGAAAAGAACGGCAACATGTGCTTCTCCTGCTGGATGCCAAAGTCCAAACAGATTCTATCAAATACCGCTCACCTGATAAATACAGCTGATATAAGCAAGTAGCCAGGGTAACAAATGACTACTATTCTTGACTCACCTACGAGGGATATCATACTTATTACCTGATGGGAGCAAGCACAAACAACGAATGCTTAAATCTTTTGAAAATAAAGTGTACTCAAGTGGAGATAGCCTTACTGCAGACCAAGAGTTCACAATTAAAACTAGTAAGAAATATATTTTATAAGTTAAAGAGATAATTATTTTTACATGATGAAGTTAACCCTGTGCAATTTCTCCCAAATGAGAACAATCTTGTAATAATTTATCATAACTCTTTTGCATAACTTTTTAACATAAAACAAGCCAGAAAAGTGATTCAATTACAACATGCAAAGTTCGTCTACATTTTATCAACAATGACATCTCAGCAATGGCGCCTAAGCCTTGGATCTTTGTGCATGATCAACAAGTCTGGACCACTCCACATAACCACCTGGATAATGTCTTGCTCTGAAATGAAAATTCAACAGACATTTTGTTTAGAGAAACTGCCAGAAAGGTACATACTTTCCTGCTCAAGTATTTTACAGTCACTGCTTTTCCTGACTTTTCAAAGCAGCCCATCACAAGCAGCATTGAAGACTGAGCTTCCAGACATTTTTTAACCTTTTATTCACAGCACACTGAATCAAACAGAAAGAGAAGAAGGTTCATAAAGATTTAAGGGTAACTAAAAATGGCAAGTGATCTTACTTAGTAAAACCAATCTGATGAACAGCTTCCATAGCAGCTCTGCTCCTGACTCCCGCCAAACAATGAAATACAATATTGACATCATTTTTTTGTGGCTGTTTAACATGGTACTCCTCTTCAAATTCACCAGGGTCCATTGTGAAGGCCTCAGGGACTTTTCTTACTGAAATATGCAGATAGTTGTAAGTTGATACTCTGTGTACGGTGAATATTATACCCCAAACTGATTGCAACATCAATTCATACTGAGACTGATGATCACAAAAAAATGTTCTCTCTTAGTGTATAGAACAAGAGAGATCATTGTTAAGCCCCAGGGAGGGGGGGGGGGGGGGGGGGAGGCTGACCCAGAGGAATTTGACACTTTCATGGAAGCTAGAGTCTGGCACCTACTGAATCATTTCAGTCTTCCAAGATGGCAGTGATGTCAACTTCCCACCTCTGGGGAACTGTGTATGCGTCAAAATCCCTACCTAGGATAAGGATCTCTTGACTCAAATTCACATGGGTTCCCCACCTCTCCTACCCTGGAGGTTAAAATTGATAGGCTCATTAGTTTCACTACTACTTTTATCAGTGACCATTTTCAAGATTGTAGCTCATGACAGCTTTATGCTCTCAAAAAATCTTGACACCTCATAAGCTCTGCTCAAAACCAACCCACAGAAGTCTTTGGGTTGATTTCTTACTGAGCTTCACATCATCTTTTAACCGTTAAGCTTCTATACCACAACTCTAGGAGCGATTGTAGAATACCCGGCCCATTATTACACCCTATTCATATGCTAATAATGGGCTGGGTATTCTGCAATCTAGCCTAATTTTGTACCAAAAGAATGCAAGCCGATGATAACAATAACATACATGGGATATTCGTGGCACAAGCAATCTTGCCCATCTGCACCAACTCATGTGGTTCTCGTACATCAAACAGCTGTATATTCTCGGCTTTCAGCATTGCTTGCAGCTCTGTTAAACTAATATCAGTCCAGTGTTCTAAAGGAGTTGTTGTTGTATTTCTTTTCGAGCACTGAACGCTCACTGCAGGCTTTGCAATTCCGGCAAGCCGCAAAAAAGACCTGCTAGCGTATTCTGTGCACGCTCTCTTCACGGGCAGACAACTTCGACTTGTGGAAGCTCCCATGAATCGCGCCAACACCATCATAGTGACGATGGCGAAATTCCTTACCACTACCGCTTTCTTCAGGTGAAAGTCTTTCAGCATTCCACCGAGGGGATATTCAACGAGACAGAGAATTCAACGATCGACAACAAGTCACAATACGTGAATGTTGTCATGATTGCTCCTTTTTATCGTAGCAAAAAACTTCACTGCACCCGCGGAACCCTGGGAAAGAGCATCTCTTGCACGCCCGCGATACACACCACTGGTCACTGACGTCCGCCATTTTATTGAACACTGACTCTGTTGCAATATGTGGTACGAAGCTCTGCCTCCGTTTATTATTATGGCAGGGTGTATAGCAGCTACTGGCTATGGGTTGAAGATAATCGATAAACTGTTTTTGGAAGGCAAGGTAGATGATCAGTCGGCATTGTTGGTCCAATAAGTCGACAAGAAACATCCGTTTTGGGTCCTATATATTTCACACAAATGAACAAGTGTACGATTTCAATTGCAGCCCAGAAGGTACAATGTGGATGATTTTGACAGAAGAATGATTGAAAGAGATAAGCAAATTACTGGATCTGCCAACAAACAAAAGGTAAGTTTTCACTAAATTGCTTAAGTGCATATGTTTGAATAATTTATTCAATGTCCATGAAGGGTGGAAAGTCCTACTCCATAGGGTAGAGAGGGTGGTGGTTGGGGACCATGGTGGATGTGATGTGGGATGGGCTTAACTACAGAATACGGGGCCACTTATTTCCATATCATTGAATAACAAAAGCTCCCATTGTTGTGTGTCTCGTTCTACAAAAGCTTCTAACTAATTTGCATGTGCTGGCCCTGTGTTGCCCTGTATTCTGTAGTTGCTCCCAAGTATAGCTGAAGTAGTTAACTTTGATGAATGTCTAGTATGAGTGGTTCAGTTGGAAGTATACGAGACCCATTTGCAGTATTGACGGCCTGTATATCATTCCTTTTATCTCACAGGCTTTGTAAAGCATTACTGGTTGAAGTGCTGTGATCAAATGCCGATCATCAGTCATTGCTAAAGATGTCATTTGTTTGTACTGAAAATCTGTATTCACCAGGATTCGAGAAGCTTGAATGTATGGGAAGATTTGTAAATAAACTGAACGTTTTTTTAGTTGAATGCTTGTGTTGGCCTCCCTTCTTTATCAAATGTGCAAACAAATTTATACAACTAATACCCTTAAAATTTTATGGTGGAAAACACCTGTCCAGTTAATGCTGGTGTCTGCTATCGAAAGCTGGTCCTCATGGTATTTGTGTTCACCAATGTGAAACGGTGAATAGGATTATTGCAATGGATGTAAAAGATCTGAATGGCAGCTTCTTTGTTTAAAATCAGCTTTCTCTTGATTCAGGTTTAGAGATTATTCTTGTTTGATGCATTAAGATACACAACCTATCCTGCATAAATAATTAAACAATACTTGATTAAACAATCTGTAACCAAAGCAGACTGACTTGAAAAATACATCTTTTAATACAAGTATGAACCTAATAAATATTATTGCTATTAAAGACAAAAATGTTTGCTGGCTTTGAAATGCCTTGTATTGCTGATAACTTCAAAAGCAAAGGTACTCTACAAAACATTAAAATACAGCAGCTCTGGGTATCCTTGCTGACAGGAGAGGGGAGGGGAGGGTGGAGAAGGGGTGGTCATAGTTATAGAAGAACTATCATGTTTTCCCCAATTTAAAGTTTGCATTTTCTATTACAAATGTCCTCAAAAAACAACATACACATCAAGCAAAATCTGTAGTCACGCAAGCTATATACACATAATGCACATTATTCACTTGACTTGGTTCTTAAACCACTGGTCATCAGTAGTCAAGACTCATCAACAATGCTGTGCCCCTTTTAATCCAGTGGTCTGAAGTCATAGCTCCTGCCTTAAGGTCCACAGCCACTACAAACGAGGCTCTGCCAGAAGTGCCCGCTCGATTAGGGTAGTAGTAACAAGGGCATGCGTATATACCTGCAATACATGGATAAGAAAGTTAGAGTTTGTAAAACAGGGATTTATGGAAACAACCAGATAGGAAGAGTAAGGTGACCAGTTGTGAGAGTTAAATGAACAATAATTATTGTTGAATGGAATCCAAGTTTAAAATAAAAAACAGTGGGATGTCCTGATTCTCAAAATTTTTGGCCCCCAATGACCTCAACAGGATGGTACCAACCACCACAAACATCAAAGAAAGACTGTGAATGGCGCAGTTGTGGCAGTCTAATTCTTTACGATATCATATTACACAATCAAAACTTGCCAACAATAATACAGACCTTTGCCACTTTTCTTCTTGTTCTCCACAGGTTTAAAATGAATTGTGGGCATGGAGCTTACAAGTTGCATAGGTTCTGCCTCTATGAGGCATGCATTCTTCTTGTCCCAGCCAGCCCCCTCTAAAAATAACCCACGAATCCACACGCCATCCTGAAACAAAATGTAACAGAAACTTGTAGATTTATTACATGTAACCCCCTTTCCCTCCTCTCTTGGAACCTAAAATTCTGCGTTACAAGTCCCTAAATTCAGTTCTGGCATCGACTTTCCGAAAGCGAGCTCAACATTACATGTTCTTGTTAACCATTTGTATCATTTGGGACAGGTTACGATAAAAACTAAATTTGTTAAAATAACTGACCTATGGACAACTGGTTTGACCCATTAGGGATGTTGTCCTAGAGCACCAAGATACAGTGCCCAAAAGATGCTATTAAAGTTCTAGCCACCAAGTAGAAGGTTGCCAATTCTATGCAAGAAAAAGAAAGTCCCAAAGTCAAGAATGACCATGTGGACTCCATTGCTACACAGCCTTGCCATTATTTGGGTGGTCACAAGAAATTAATCCTTTTTCTACAAAGTGCCCTGTGATGTTTGGCTGTGCATAGCTAGTCCCAAAGACTACATCATAACAATCTCAGACATAGAGCAGTGAACCTATGATTGACATATCAACACTACAAAGTTCACCTTTGGCTGCTGAGTAATGTTACTGTCATCTACAGTAGATACAACAAACTCCCATGAAAGCGAGTCCACTGACACATTGTTTTGTCTTGCACATGTCTGCAGCACAGCGGTCAAGAATCCTGTTGGGAAGGTGAAGCCAGACATCCAGAATATGACTGGCTGGTGTGCTGTAGTGGCCCACTTGGCAAATTGCTCGACACGTAATACAAGGTCACGTGTCCAGTTACCAAGAGGCTTGTTAGATGGGTAGGCCTAAAGAAAAGAATTTCAACGGTTGTTTTAATGTTATATTCGATTAATAATAACAACAGTTATCACAATAATGATAATAGCAACCTTTCGATTGGAGTACGAGTTTTCTGTACTGAGCATGCGCATTAGGTTTCAAGGTCGCAATTTTTCCAAGTGTGCGTGCTCAGAATGGAAAACTTGTACTCCAATCTAAAGGTCTCTAATGACAGTAATAATGATGATGACACCACCGACAACATCACCAATGACAATGATATGGGCACTGACTAACAGCAATATTATAAGGCAGTACCAAATGCTTAGTATAGATTAAGTATATAATGCTGAGATAAGGCAACTTATAAGTCCACTAACAAGTCATGCTACTACCTTTTCCTAACTAACAAAATGATATATGAAATGAATCATATATTGCTTCACTTGACTTTCCCTAACTGTTACATGAGTATTATGACTAAAACAGTGCCTCAAATGTTCCTCACCTTTCCCCAGAGGGGGGGCACTCTAGCATCGTAAATACAATGGAATGTCTCTTCCAGATCAGATGACATCACAACAAGACCTTTGATTCCTTTCTCCAAGTCAATCAATGATGATTTGATGATACGTAACAATGCATTAAAACGTTCAATCTGAAAGACAGAATTGCATAAGTACTATAATTATAGTACATATCTGGGGCAATATAGTTACGTGTTGGTCGGGTTACAAAGGATGTAAGTGTTGGACTAATTATTTTGTTGCACTACAGAGAATGATGTTGTTTTTTTTTACTTTTGGCTGTATTTTTGGTTTGTTTTAATATTTTTTTGTTTTGGTTTGTTCATAATTATATCTTCTGCTGTTTTTAGTATTTGACATTTTTTTCCAGGTGCACATGTACATGAACGCGGTTTCATTTGTAACCGTATCTTTTTCGATGCGGTTACGCCTTCCGTTTACACGACACTGATCGAAACCGTTGACGAAACTGGGTCAATTTGAAACCGCTGCCAAAAGTGGAACGTTTTCAAAACGATACGGTTTCATCTGTCGTGTAAATGGCGAAACCGCATCGATTTGAGTACGGTTACCATTTTGGCGGGAAATTTACATTGTTCGATTCAAAATGGTGGATTCTTTCTTTACTCATACCGAGATCGCTTTGGTCTGTGATGACCTCAGCATGATGTAAAAAGTACGAAATAAGTTCTGTGTAAACACTTCCAAACCGCATCGATTTCGATGCGCTTTCGAAGTCGTGAAACCGTATCGATGTGAAACTGCATTCGTGTAAACGCAGCCTAAATGCCTATAATTTTATAGAGCCCCATGCAGTATCCCTATGATCAGCTATCTCAGAGAAAATAACAGTAAAGCAAACTTCCTTAAGTTGTCACCTCTTGCAGTAGAACAACGTTCAAAGGGCTTGGATCATCTGACATGATTTTTGCTGTCTGTTCATAATCTAGTTCTTCAGGAACCCTCTTTAACACATCAGCAGCAAGCTCCAGGACCTAATCAAAAAATGACCCTTAAATTCATAAAGGAAACCAAATAAAAATGTATGTTCTCGTTGACAGGTCAAACCTTATTACCTTTTCTTCTCTGCTTTCCCCATGCCCAGCAGAGGGGATCTGAGGTTGTAGTGACAGTAAGGTGCCAAAAAGGTTTCTGTAAGAAGGAAATTCAACATAACATAAACAAACCAGTAAATTAATTTGAAAAAAAAAATAAAATAAATAAATAATAATAATAATAATAATAAACAAAGTAAATAAGATATTAACTTTTGTTATGTTATATTGTTGGGTAAAGACAGCAACATCAACGTGAACATCATCATCATCATCATCAACAACGACAACAACAATTTGTTTGTGCACCCTGACTCAGTTGCAACAAACTCGATAAAGAAAGAGGTTTTCTAGACAATGTAGTCATTTCTTGTAGGGAGTTTACCAGTGGAGGAAGATCAACTATTACCTCACAGATTGCTAACCTCATTTAGTTCTAATCTAACCTTGTTTCAATGATCTGACTGGCAATATCTGCATTAGGATGCTGTCCAAATGCTTCGGGGTGATCAACATTGGGCAGCATGCTGATGTAATCCTGTAAACAAGGAATGACCAACTCTACTCTAAGTTACAGCATCATATAAATTACACTGGTATAAGTTAAACTGGAATAGTACCAAGGCCTCAGCCCAATGCACCTGTAAACAGTTGTGTGTTTGTTCAAACTACTTTTGGTTATGATTTAACGACAGAAACAGAGTTCTCAGAATGACTACTGTTGGTGACTCTGACAACTTTCAAGTAACATTTGGTTTGGCTGAATACAAATGCACACATGCAAGTACCTTACTTACCCTGTATGTCGAAAGAGGACCATCCTTTGGAATGTAGTACGTCGGCAAAGAAGACAACCTGATATTATTAAAAAATAATAATTTTGGAAGAGATTGTTAGAACTCCCTTACAAGGATGAATATTTTAGTTTACAGGTTTCTGCCAGAAAACCTAATGAGGAATTAGTATGAATCATCCATTCTACTTACTTGTAGTAAGGAGTTTGGATGGCAATGTCACAAAACAGTTCATTGATATATGAATGAAGTAGTCGCCTGTCAAAGTCATCAGTCACATGACCACCATAATTGACACCTGCCACCTTAAAGAGATCAATCAACTTGTAAGCTAATAAGACTCGCTGTTGAACTTTGCTTGCAGCCATGTTTGAGGTAGGGATGGGATCACAAGGAAATATGCAAAAAGCCTCCTAAAAGCCCCCTAATTTCGCTTCTCCTTCCCTCTTCCCACCCAAAAAACGTGAAAAGAAAGAAATCTTGTTTTACCAGATATTTCAAGGCATCCCAAGGCGTCTCTTCGTACTCGTCCAAGTAGATGCTCAGTAAGTTCTCAGATACTTCAAAATCGGAATCATTAAAGCCGTACTGAATGTTCCACCCAAGCATGAGAAACTTTCTTCTCTCTAATAACACACTGTGAAAGAAACACAGAGCGAAGAGCAGCTTCTTATATTTATCCTGCTTGTGACAGCGACTGAACTGTTGCTCAGTGATGAGTTGGTACAAACGCTTCATATTTGCCTTCAGGCCCTGAAAAGAAATAATTGCAGACAAAATAATCCATCATTGCATGTTTAAGCTTAAGGTGCTGGCTAAGAGCTTCTTGACGTTATGACCCTTTCATGCACACATTCTTTTACTGGAGACACAATCTCCATGATAAGTATGGGCTAGTTGGAGACTGTCATATTTCTACTGCAATACAGTGGCTTGTACAATGTGATCAAACATCATAAAACCAACACCAGATTAATAACAACAGCCAATCACAACAGATATAAGCAATCAAACAAACCAATCAGAACATCAATCAAATACAGTGCAGCCAGTACGGGAAATGCAGGGTATAAGTCATCATTGGATTTAACATTGCTTCTGGTTGGTGAAAAATGTGTCATGAAATGTACAGTAGCACAGGAATTGCAAAATATCCAACAACACTCAAATGAAAACCCTGGGAGCAGACTTTTACCTTGGGAGGCTCTGTAGTCATCTTGATGCCGACCTGCAGGATAGAGATTGGGAACTCGGGGTGCGGGCTGCTGCTGAGCCACAGTCTGAAGTCAGGGTGAGGTTCCTCTACCTGCAGCTGTTCTACAAGCTTATCCAGCTGAGGCATCCAACTGAGGGACAAGTGACAGTTGGCCAGGAACACCCAATTACCCTGCAAAAAGGAACAAATGGAGAGAAGATAAACAGGGAATTTCCACCTGTTACAAGCATATGATACAGCATCATGAATGAAGACAGAGCTTGCTGCTTTTATTTGCAGCTCTTATTTGATTGCAGACAGTTTACATTTTTTCCATAGGCAAGAATTAGACACGAATTGCAGAACATAGTGCAGAATTTAATGGTTACACAGATTGAAAAGCAAGAGCCATTTATTAGTCATGGATGGAGCCATTTATCTTTCATGGACAGTGTTGTATGGCACAAATGATATCTTACGTCTTTTACTCCTTCTTTGATCATGCGCGTGGCTATAGGTGCCTGGCCTTGGCCCAATGAGAGGGCATGGAAACGATTTGACATCCCAGAGTTCTCAGAAAGTTGTAACAGTGCACTGGTTGGATCCTGCAAGTAAAAAATACAAGTACACACTTTCTCTTGATGTTGGTTTTTATTCAAACCACCTGAATAAGGAGACTTCATTGGTGAAATACAGGAAGAATTTTTTTTAAGCAGCTTAACTCACCACTCCTGGAGAAAGCACAAAAATTAAAGGCGTGCGAGTTGACGAATCTTCCACGACAGCTGCCATGTCAAGCACTGGGGGTTCCACAAACCTGCATTTCAAAAACAAGTTGTAAATAAAGCCTATACCCTAAAGCTTTCAATTAGTTGAAATGTGTACCTTACTGCAACTTACTTGGATCCCAGGTTGTTTACAATAAAGGATGTAGCAGTGAAAGATACTCGATCGGGACGCAGAGATCGAACAACTAACATCCTCTGGAGCTCATTACAAGCATTTTCCCATTCACCTGAATGAAAGAACGGAAACAGCAGCTGAAGAAGACTTACTGAAACCATGACAAAACTTAATATACAGAAAGATAGGTTGAGAGAAAAATGTCTGTGAATGAAGTCTATTGAGTAGAATTTACACATGATGTTGCCTCTCAACATTTAGCCAGTGATTACCTGGTAGTGGTGTGTTTTCAGGCTCAGCACTAGTGTACCAAATGTTCCAGTCTCTGGGATACTGCTCAAATGATGTTACAATTCCATGGAAGTTAGGAAGTCTGACAACAAAATGCCAAATAAAGTTAAGGTGCATTCAATTGGCCTTATTCCAGAATAAGAATGTGAACGTTTACTTCTAAAAATCACCCCTAAGATAATTTCGACGTCACTGGAATACAAAGAAGATTTTTAGCATCATTTCCCAACAAAACGTTATAGAGACATCTTCTGTCTATAATTTGTTATTCCAGAATAGGGTCAATAAAACGTGTCCTTCACAGCTGAATAAACTGAATTCTCTCTGATTTTATAAATTTCCAGGAGCAATCTAGGCAGACAAGCTAGGCCAAAGTACCCTTTAACTCATTCTTTTCTTGTGGTTGCACCAACAATACACCCCAAAACTATTTTAGTGCCAGTTTGTTTAGGCTGTTTAGGTGCTTAATCCCACAGAGGGCCTAAAAACTTACTTATCAAGCTCTGTGATGTTATCCCATGAGCTTTCATTAAGCCACTGAGTACAAGGGTTGTCCATCTGTCCTTCCCTGTCCAACACCTACAATGAAAAAAGACTTTACATGCTCCACATACACAATGTTTCATTTTAATGTTAAACTTTGGGCACCACTAACATCACTGATCCTTGCAGTGTGTACGACATATATCACTTGTGATAGTGGCTAAATTGATAGTGAATGAGATGGTGAATTTTGGTAACTAAAACAAATAAGGAATTTGTCTGCTGGTGATGCAAAATAAATACAGCCACCCTCTCCCCACAAACTCCAGTCGAAGTGATCATTCCCTTTGGAGAATTCTCAAATTTATATTACCTAAATGAGCAACACCACTTACCACTCCTCCTCTGAGAAAAAAGTTGTATTCATCCATGTTGAGCTTGCCAGCAGCCTCAAGTATCTTAGAGCACATTTGGAAAGAGAACAAGAGCTTATGGCGTTCAAACAGTCCACGGCAAGTAAACCTGGATAAACATAAAATAACACCAGTCATTTTACATAAAGGCATTATTTGTCATATGTAAGGCTGCAACCTTCAGTAGTCAGAAGCCTGGAGGAAATTTAGCAGAGAACAACAAAATTATGTCTCAGGGTGCAGGGACTAATATTTGCTCCTCAGAATTTTGATATTGAACATTAATAGTACTGTCACAATAGGTTCTTACATCCCACTTACTTGTATACAGCATAAGTATGGTAGTCATTCAAGTTCTGTATCCGTATCTCCAAGTTGGGACTCCGCTGACTCTTCTCAATAGAGTTGTTGAACAGATCTATGTACGAGTCGAGGGAGAACTGGTACATGGGATCTATCTTACCCATGTCATTCAAAACAAAAAACAGGATTGAAGCTCTTTGTGCACATGGTCGGTAACCCTGTCAACAAAGTAATGCCAGATTAGGATACATTGAGGACACAGCTACCAAAACAAAGTCTTTTTTATTTGTTTAATTTAATTATTATTATAATTATTACAAATATTAATACAAAGTCATTTTGCATTGCAATCAACAAACTAACTCATGTACTCTGGCTTCAAATAAATCTTACAAAGTTTTCGTGGCTACTGTTGTTATGGCAACAGTATGCACTCTGCTATCATTAGTTAGGGAAGTTAGGTAAGAATCAGAATGTGTTTGCAAATCCTATCAGTCAGTCAATGACTTGATTTTCACATCTCACCCTACTTAGTTCTGGTTATTAGTTCTGCATACTTACTGTTGGAGCAGTTTGATCAGTAATGTAGAACATCATTCAAGCTCAAAAATTGTGCTCTTCAATCGCCTTTTGTTCAGAGACACACAGCAGGCTTCAAAATAGCAGCCGGCTGCCGGCAACAGCTGGCAGTTTGGTCACACTTGCCGGCGATTTTTCACAGAAGCAATAGAAAATTACATCTATTGATCGGCAAAATCAATGTCACTTGGGGGAAAAAAGCCTACAAATTCAGGCTAAAAGCTCTGATTTTATTTTGAACCCTGCACAGAGTTGGCACTGAGACAGTGAGTTCTTTGTACACAATAATTTTGCGTGTTATATCACACTAATTTGGGCACAGCTTTCACTTTGTGTTTCAAGTGCTTCTTCGCAAAGTATTCTTGGGATTTTAAATTGAACAGGAAAATGTTGATTGCTACACTGAGCCATGTTTGTTTGAAGCGACAATGAAAGGTCAAAAAGGTTGAAATGTGGTCGAGTGCTTCTCACCTGATTGAAAGAAAAGAGGGTCTCCTTTTTGGATCCCATGTTGTGTGTGACCTCTTCTGGTTACAGTTCTGGTTGAACTGCATGAATATTTGTTGCACAATCAGTGGACTGATAAGCATTTTTCTCACAAGTTTTAAGTTTGAGGGTAGGAAAAAGTTTTTGTTCTGTACGCTGGTAATTTTGGTTCTAAGTTCTATTTCCAACAGGCTGTCTTTGTTAAGTAGAACTATTTCTTTCCCAAGGATCCCAAGAAAGATCCTCTCATTTCTTTAAGGAAACAACAATTTGATTTGTGAACCGTCTTTAATATAACAGTACAATTTTACTATCATGATTGCAACATTTGGACTCCCTTTCATTACATTTTTGCTAATTTGCTTTGGAGCCATAGCAATTTTAAAAAAATGCTATAAAAACTGTATTGATAGCCAAATGTGCACATTGCAGGCTTGTTTTTTTGTTTTGTTTTGTTTTGTTTTGTTTTTTTAAGATCTTCACTCTTCTTGAATAATACTTTAACAGTTGTCACAAAAATTATGAACAATTCCAGTATTGTTTAAAACACTGGTTACTTTGTTACTTTTATGTTCACTGGAAACCAAATTCTTACCTCTCTGGCAGCATCAATCTTGATCTCAGTCTGTTCACTGACTTGAAGCTGTTCAGCAACTTCCTGTGATGTGGTTTTGGATGAATTCAGTGTGTTTACAAGCTGTTCATCATCCAGTAGTGAGCCTTGAGCTGTTTGAAGTAACCTGGCATACAAAAGGCCATTTTATGATGTTGAATACTATGGCCTTTCAAATGTCAGAGTAGATACAATGAGAGTGCAATGCTAGCAACTAACCTCAAAATCTCATCTTCTAACTCCTCAAGTTTCTTTTTATTTGCAGCAATGTTAATAACAAGTGCATCTTTCTGTTCCTCCAGCTCTGGCCTTTCTTTACGGACGACGATACCAAGCAGCTGTGCCTCAAGACCTGTGACGTAGAAATAAACAGAGTGATTTTCATTTTAGAAATGAAAAGAAACCATGCAATCACAAATGAACCAAGCCCAGAACTGGAAGCAAATACATGTAGCCCACTGCCAAGCAAAGTAAAATGTGTGTACATATGTCACAATTAGTTTCCTACTGACTTCTATTGCTTGAGACAGTTGTGCAATGTGTCACTAAATGCAGCAGCATAAAACCAAAGCCATGGTGAATTTCAATAAACTCAATTAACACATAACAGGACAACCTACTTACGTACTGCAAATTGTGGTACAAAACCGATGGACACAATTCACACACCTTGTTCTTTAACAGCAAAGTTGACAATAGTTGTCTTTGTTGAGATCTCTGGGGTGTAGTGGGGGTTGCTCAGTTTAGTTGTGATGTAAAAGTGGAATTCAGGGCTATACTCGACTTCCTTGTCACCAAGTCGCATCAGCCAACGACCACCTGTGAAAAAGGACAACCATCAATCAGTAAATAAATTGCTTCGCTCACTATACAGTTCTGCAAAAGGTAATACAACCTATGACTGGGACACAATTGCCACACATTCCTTTCTGTAGGTGTTGATGAGTACAAAGTGTTAAAAGAAAGAGTGTGGAATGCTTTCTATGGTTCTATGAAGTACCATACTTCCACAAAACCACCCCCATAAATGCCACTAGAGGGAACAAGGGAGAGATAGTGGGTGGGTCTCTGAGGGCAAGCTCCTGATAGGAAAAAACATGTTCAAAGTGGAATTTCCTGAGGGCAGGGGGTGTGGTGTGGAATTTCAGACACAAACCTGACTTCACAATTGACTTGTTCAAAATTGGGGCCAATGATGGATCCAATTCTTCCTGTAAATAAAACATGAAGGAATGATTATGAAATACTCAAATAAACCCAGAGGAATAAAAGACTGGGAGACTAAGACTAAGTACCATGCACGCCCAATCACTTTAGAACCATTCAAAAAGACAACTGAAGCAAAGTTGTACATACTTGAACATTCTGTAGTAGAACCGGATTACCAAACTGAATGGAGTTTTCCAGTGTTCGAAGGTAGTCAGACTGCTGCAAGTCAATAATCTTCAGGCCCTGTGTAACAGGTCAAATAGCCACGGATCAGTTCATCCATTTATCATCATGTTTACAGCCAACAAAAGCAAAAACTATCGTGTGAGGACTTATTGAGCACTATACCTTCTTGGTTTCCATGTTCTTGATCCATTTGATAGCTTGTCCTTGTGGATCAATCATTAGTGGCCACCTAGAAGAGAAATGACAATAAATAAATCACAACATCTCATTTACATTTATTTGTCAGTCCTTGGTTTTATATGTGCATAGATTATTTTGAAACGTGACAAGGAGAAATAAAATAGATCACAGAGGACCTGCTTTGCCTTTGCATATGAATGGTTTTGCACACTCCAACCAATGAAATGGAAATTGTAGATGTTGCAGGTAAATATTAATCCCATGAAAAAATTATTTCAACCTCGTTTGATTTGTAATTTCTTTGTGTGTTTAGTTATTAATTTATGATAATGAATACAGACAAAGGAAATTTTGAAATCAAACTAGATTTGATTAACTTCAACACAGATAATTCTGCATAAAAATTTCAGTTACTTTCAATCATTCACTTTTTAAAATTCTCACCAACTATGATGAAACTTCACTTAATTGGCTTTTTTGACATTTTGACCCAGTTCAGAAGGAACAGAGCCATCATGTGTTTTTCTAATGTGTTTACCTGCTTCCACGAGTCACCATAACACCGTTCTCTGTTGAAAAGGAGTCTGATGGCAAACCCTGTTGGAAACACAATGGACTGACTTTAGATCAGAAGAGGAAAGGAAGGAAAGGAAGAAGGAAAGGAGTTTTGTGAAGTAGTTTAAGGCTTAATTAAGTGCCAAAGGCAGTGAAAGAATGCCAGATCAGTATCACTGTTCACAAACCTGAATGTTCCATTCTCTAACAGTGGTGGGTTTTGCCAGGAAGTGTGAAAATGCAAAATGTGGATTGCAAGCGACATGTAACTGGCGAACCTGAGGAGCAAAGAGAGAGAGAGTTGAATCAAACAGACACAAGGGATCGTTCTACAAGTAAGGGAAAGCGTTGTATGTTGTTCACTTGGGATTTGGTTTTATCTGGGGTTCTTTTGTTTTTATGTCATCTATTTTCATGTATATGTATCATGAAGAAAAGTTCATTATTTTTGGGCTGCCGTAGTAAATGCTCCTGGTTGGAGCAAAATCAGAATTTTACAACATGGCTGTGATGCCATAAGTTAAATCTGCAATACAGATGAAACAGCGAGACAACACCTGAGCCAACCATGTTTTCTGCACCAGTTCATCTCTGTAGTTCGACAGGAAAGGCCCAGCATAGGACAAGAATGCAGCAGCGATCAAACAGTCTCCCACCAGGTAACCAATGTTCTCCTCAAGAATCTGTTTAGTGACAAAGAAACAAACTTGTTGGTAAGAGAGATACAGATTGTCTCACCCACAACACTTTTCCATTGAAGGTCCATAATAACGCGCAATCCACTTCTCTTTCTCCAAAATTAGGAATTAATTTCAATTAGAACTTCAGCCAAACTCTCAAGTTAGATTCACTGTACAATGTTATACCATCATTTAGATGGTAAGAATTTAAAAGCTTGATTGCAACTAAATTTCAATCGAATTACTTGCCAGAATCAACTTTTACCATAGAGGGAGAAAGAGGAACTCTTTCAAATGAATTGTTTTCACCTTGACACTGGCTTCCCAGCGGTCTCTCTCTCCTGCCAGTCCAGAAACCAGTTTACCAGCTCTTTCCAGTTTTAACTCAGTGATCTCAGCCTTCTTTCTCAGCTCCTCTTTCTGTGCAGATTTCTCGTCATATTGTTTCTTAAGCTCTTCCATTCGATCTGTCACCTGTTACGTTAACATATTTACAATTTGGTCTCCCAGCATTCAGTGAGTAACTATCACGGTCCGTAGGGTCCCGCACTCAATTCCAATGGAAAGCCACTGAGTCAGAGATAATTACTGCAACATGGTTACTACAGCGAGAGGTACGATATTTGACATAGTTTTGGAATGCATTGTAACCCAAGTTTAACTTAACTTAGTCAGGAATGGGCATCTTGTTTATTGACAACTACATCACCTGAGTGGAAGGAAGATGGTTTTAAACCTGGCCATATTATTATAAAACACCAATTGGCTGGGTGAGTTGGAGTCAGATGGGGAACTGTTTGGTCCTCTGTCTTTAGACTATAACCTGAAGAGACCCTCCCATTCAGCCAATAAGTGCATGTCATCTACCCACCTCTTTCAACTTAGCTTTAGCTTCAGCTAACACAGCTTGTTTCTCTTGCAACTGAGCAGTGGCCTGTGCGAGCCTTTGTTTCTTTGGTTCCACCACTCTGTAGATCCGTCCGTATACCTCCATTGCTCGAACCCACATACACAAGGACTTAGCTGCTGAAGACACACGGCCAATGATGTCGGGTTGAAAATCTGCTTGTGAACAGTATGTCCCAATTTTCTTCAGAATTCTGTCGGTCATGTTGTCTTTATCGTAGTTGACAAGCTGTTTGATAAAGTTTGGATCCCCTATGAAAAGCAGAGAAAGGCTCAAGACAATTAGCCACTGCAAAACTCCATTAATTACAGCAACTTTGTCCCAGTTGATTAACATAATTTATCGATGACGAAGCACACTCCACAAACAGTAGAATGTTTTTAAATCCATTTAGAAAGCAAAAACTCCAAACTCCAAACACAAGAAATTTGGTGTTTCACACAATCAACAGAATAGAAGCTTCATAAATGCACATACCCAACTGCCTCTTAGCCTCAGCCCAGGTAGGCTCTGCTCCTCGCAGGATCATCACAGCTTCCATAACTTTCTCAACCAGTGCAGGTGGCCGGCCATATGATTTAATCTCTGTCATATCCTTCTTGTTGAGTGACTCCAGAGCCTTGGTGGCCTCTGCTAAGGCAGGTAAGGCTTCATCCAGATCATTCTGAGCATTTGCTGCCATCACTTGGCATTTTTCCTCCTCTTCTGCAATTTTCTCACTCCTGGCTTGTACAATCTGCAAAATAAGTAAACAGGATTGCACTTGGCAGTTCTCCTCACAGTTTAAATTGCTTAGAGATAAAAGAAAACAAAGCGCACAAGACTTAGGGGGAAAACTTGAAGTTATGTAACCAAAAGGAAAGTGACTGAAAGATGTCTGCTTTAAGAGCCAGTACCTTCATTTAAATTATTAATTTATTCTGTTATGTATTCTGAACAAATATCTGAATGTACACCATGGGTACCATAAAGTGTTATTGCATCTAACAAACCTAAAAGTCACACATTAACAGTTTAACATTATGTAAGGTATGAACTGAAATGATAGGAAAACGTGTCTTTACCTTCTGGTGATCATCTGCATCTCTTTTCTGTTGCACAATAACCACAAGATATTCTTCACATTCCTTCTGAAACTGTGCAACTTTAGTCTTTGCATCCTCTAACTCTATAGACATTGATTCAACCTGAAATCACAGACAAGCCAACAATTTCCAGAGTCATAAGTACTAGAAGAGGAATATGGCAAGTTTTTAAAATTGCCATTTGCCATCTTGCAATATTTGACTTTGAAATTTCCCGTGAATGAAAGTATTACGTAGCAAATTAAGAACCATACTTTAGCCCTGGTGTCATCAATTTTGTCCAGGCCATTTCTCAATTTGCTGGCAGCATCTCCCAACTCTTTCCTCTTTTCATGAAGCAAACTAAAACAAAATGAAAAGTGAGAATTGGTAATTATCCCCTGTTGGGTTTACAGGAAACAGAACATCTTTGCAAGAGCATTATAGACCGTAAACAAGGCAACAGGCTACCGGCCAAGGGATGAAAGTACAATTAGAATAATTACTCACGTTTTATATCCAGACACAAGCTCCAGGTAGTTGGTAGGTGTGACATAATTATGACGCTTTACTTCCAACAACATCCGTTTGCTGGTCTCAACGACAGATCTGTGAACTGTCACAAAAATCTTGGCCACATTGCCTTTGGTCTACAACAAGGTAAACAGATGGTAATAACAGATAAAACTTAGACATTAAAAAAAATGCTTTTGTTCTTCTTGGTTGATTCTCAGAGACAAACTTAATGATTAGTTCAAATTGTTTTATGGATAAATGGTAGTTTTAGATACAAGTGTGGCTCGCTGTTTAGGGCCCAGTTTGAATCCCAATGCTGAGGGTTAAAATCCCACTGTGATCACCAACTGGATTTGTGTTTGTAATGTCTTCAGTAAACCTGAATTCAACTCCACCACGTATTGTAAACAGCCAACTTAAGTTTCCTCTTTTCCAGTTAGGTTTATTACCGTTGTTATGATTATTTGAATAAATTATTGGTTCTTTGCATACTTGGCCCTACACTCTTCAAGGCTCGAAATACTGTACCATGTATAAATATTGGTTGTTTACCTAACTATTTTTTTTTTTGCTGAGAAAAGTATACGGTTTCAGAAAAGAAGAAATAATGTTCTTACATCCTCATCTCCCAGGTCCATGCTTTCCAAGTACTTCTCAGCCACTTCCAATAGTGCATCCTGGGGCCACTCGCTGAACCAGTCAATTGTGGTACAGTTGACAAAAGCTGGGTACATGCGAATGCGGTTCCTTTCAACAAGATGAAACCAGATTACAGGAATAAAGAGGGTGTCTAGAAAACAAAGACCCTAGAAAACGAAGACCGAAGACCTAGAAAACAAAGACCCCCCCCCCTTAAAATCACTTGGAAACGGCTTAATAACTACTTTTAGACATAGAGGAGTATAATAAACAACACGGTTTTCAATTACCCAAAAGTTTGACCAGGGTCTTCGTTTTCCAGATCTAGAAAACGAAGAGGGCGGCCTGTCTAAAAGTAGTTATTGAGCCGTTTCCAAGTGATTTTAAGGGGGGTCTTTGTTTTCTAGGTCTTCTGTCTTCGTTTTCTAGGGTCTTTGCTTTCTAGACACCCGGAATAAAGGGAAATAATAACACAACACAGAGAACAGTTTCATGCAAGACAATTTGAGTTCAATGATGTCAGACAAGATCTTGAATCGCTGGATTTCACATCATTAAAAGTTTTCCAGTGAGGTTGAGCACAAGGTTTGGAACAGTGGACCAATTTTGGCAAAAAAGGTTCAGGCTATTACTTGATCTTGCTTCAACTGGCCTTGATATTAAGCATAAGAAATACAGAATGACATATTCATCTCTTGGTGGTTTCCACCAAACACCAAACAAAAGAATAGCCAACCTCAGCTATGATGACCTACCTGAATGGGTCTCCCACTGGACTCATACAAAGGACAATATGTAGGTTACTCCTGACACGCTCAATAAAGAAGTTAAACATGGTTTCCGGAGTGTCAAATATGCCTTCCTTACGGGCATCTTCTGACAGAGCAGACCGCACCTTATGACAAAATTAAGAGGAGTTAAAGACTGTAGTCTAACCCCCCCCCCAAAAAAAAATGAAAAAAAAACATGAAAAAATGGTCATATTAATACACTAAATAGGAACAATGGTATAGTTAGTGGACACCACTGAACTAAATATCTAGCAAAATGAGACTAGGAACATTATTTCCCCTCCCTCAGATGGCTTCTTATTTACAAGCTGCACTTTATATGATTTTTCAAGCACAAACCTCCTCAAAGTCTTCAGGTTTGTACAGGTTTGGCACCTCTCCACTGCTGAGAATGTTACTGATGTCTTCAAGGAAAGATTCATCCAATGCTTGGGTGTCATTGAACAGAAACACAGTTGGTTTGTTTTCCACACCAGTGAGGAAATACAGGCGCTTCAGATCTAACATAGAAGATAAATGGCACAATTAGGAATTGTCACAGTACATTGAGTATCTCGTAAGACAGGAATTTAGACTGACATTGAATACCTGGTACCCTGGTCAAGACTAAATTTATAATGAATGGCATAAGTCAGTGATGTGAACTTTAAAATGGAAACTGGACAGAGTATAGGCTACCTGTAGCCTCTTGTTAATTTGGTTTTTGTGTTACAATACACTGTCCACGTGGAGCACGTACATACCTTCTCTGAACTCATTTTTCCTGTAGTGCTTTGTAACCTCAATCTGGAACACTTTGAAGCCAATGATGTAAGCTGACAATCGACTTAGACTCTGCCGTCCACTGCCACCGATACCAATCAACAACATGTTACCTCTGGGTTGAGCAATCACGCGGATTATGCGAGTCACTAAAAGAAGGCAGATACAAAAGATCATAATCTCTTTTCCACTACTCTGAAATCTTGACAAACTGATATCATGTCAGGACTCTGCATGATTCAACAGTGACTGTACTTACCATGCTCAATAGCATCTCTGAACAGCACAAGATCCATAGCTATAACCCCAGGTTCCATGTTGTAATCTTCCAGTTGGTCCTCCATGTATTTCTTCAAGGCCTTGAAGTCCACCATGTCTTCATAAACTGCTCCGTCTTTCATGAAGTCACCTGTGTAGTATTCAGTCAATATAGGCAACAGTGCATTGATACCAACAATTTGCTTGATGTAAGATATACATCTCATTAAAATGAATTTCATGCACAAGTTATTTCAATGTAGTTTGATTTGTAATTTCTTTGTTTCATTCAGGGTGGTTTTCAGCTGACCATCGAAAGTGATTCTGCGATTGCTTTGTTTTGGTTTGCTATTTGAATAAAAAAAACTTGCACAAACTTCTCAACCAATCAGGTGCAAAACTAAAACCATATTGCACTTTCATCACTGTCGCTTTCCCACACTTGGTGCTGGTGGCCTTTACTTAAAGAGTAAATTACTTCACTCCATATTTGGATGAACGGTGTATTTCCTTCAGTAAGTGACTGGATCTGTAATTAATTTGTTTTGGTTTTATGACAGTCGACTGAAAACCACTCTATGATAAATCAATACCAGACAGAAAAACAATTTAAAATCAAACTGAGTTACACATAAGCAATCCCAGTAAAAGATGAGATGATGATGATGTAATCAGGGTGCAGTTCCTTGAAATCGGTACCCCCAGCTTCAAGGGAAGTTCTTATGATGTGGCTACAAGAAGAGTGTTACATAAAAATAAGCCTTTTGCGGGTTCACTTCAGCCTCACCTTCAAAGTGCACTTATGTCCAGAATCGCCCCTAATTAGATGCACACTCAGTTTTGATATTCATCAAGAGGTGTCCTGTTAAGTCTAAGCGCCTAGTACCCATTTTTAACAACAAGGCTAGTGTTAGCGTTCGTGTTGTTTTTAGGTTAGGGTAAATGCAACTGTTTCTGTTCACTTGAAAAGCACAGTTTGGGGGACACTTTGTGACATTTATTGCCTGTATTTCTGGACACATGCGACATTCAACCTGACGAGAAGAGCAAGGGGACCCTTCGTGACACTTATCAAAATCTGCGTCCTATTACCATCACAAACATTTCACACTTGGACTGAGAAGCTGAAGTGAACTTGGAAATGGAATGTGCTGTAGATGAGCCAAATATATTAGCATAACTCAGCATAGTACACTTGTCCATGAACTATGCTGAGTGCTGTTAGCACTTGAGTGTTGTTAGCAATCGCTTTACTCATCTCGAAGCATTTTCCTCCAAAGAACATCATACCTTTCTGGACAATAAACTTACCAAAGATTGGTGGCTGTTTGTTGGGACAGAGATTGTGAAAGGTGAGGTCAAACATGGTGCCAAGCTTGTCACTCAACAAAGTGACAAAGGACTCATGATCTCCACCATCAACGAGACGATCAGAGAATACCCTGCAAACAACAACAGCAACTTAAGCTTACCATAATTTGAATGAGAAGGAAAATCGAACCTATCTGAGAGTCTGTGTGAGCTCTGTCTGTGTGAGTAACAGCTTATGAGTTCGTGGTACTGGGTACCTTAACGTTGCAGTTCACATTAAGTTACTGAAAATATTTTGAAAGTGTAAGTCAAACAATCTGAGAGTCAAGAGTTGCTGCCACCCAAAAATTAAAAAAAAAATTTGACTGACTTTTGCTTAAAAGGTTCATACTTTGATCAACAGATTTACAGAAAAGAAATCAGAAAGTTGCTAAACACTGCAATCAAAACCTTTGCGAAGTCAACAACAATGGAGTAGAG
>BLFK01000704.1:4875895-4883395 GCA_014634185.1 Astreopora myriophthalma | reverse complement strand
GGCCCAGTGAGAAGGACAGGCCGCTTTGCCTGAAGCAAGCTGTACACTAAGAAGTCGTATCGAACAGTGTCCACAGTGGGAACCATGATCTTGTAAAATGGGGTGCTATAAAGTATACAACAACAAATGAATAAGCTATGAACCGCTCTCAAACAGTAGTGATGTGGGTACATCAGGAGGTACTTACTTAGGGCTGTAGCGCCATCCACTCCTAAGTTTATCTTCCCACAGAGTCCATGCCTTTTGTTTTGTGTCCACATGGTATTCATACACCGTGTCCTTGAAAAACAAAGGCATAACTCCATCAACAAAAGCTGATTTTATCAAGGCAAGGCATAGGAAACTACTGTGGGCCTCTGAAAGCTTTGGCTAAGTGTTTCCTGCCTATAACTCACCGATCCCTACATTTGGAAGGGAACCTTTACCTTGGCAGGGAATTGACCTTCAATCTCTCGCAGGAAGTTGTCCATTTTCTTTCTGCTGTCTTCATCCACTGATGCACAAATGGACCAGATTAATGAGAACAAGAACCACAGCTCAATCATGCGAGGGTAGCTTTCCTCATGAGGATGAACCTGTTAGAGCAAGAGGAAAAGATGAGCCTGACAGACAGATCATAGAACACAATCATTATCTAGCATTACAATATCACAGAGCATGCTTGTGTGACAAAAGAAGAATGAAACTACACCAGTGTACATCACATGTACACAACAGAGGAGATACAGGAAATTAGCATGACAAAACTGCCAGTTAAGCTGGAGTGAAGATGTTTCAAAGAAGACGTCTAGCTAGACCTCCCAAACAACTAAACATGTAGGAAGAATTGTGTTCAAGAGCAGGTAATGAAATTTCATCACTGACCCCATTCTCTTCAGTGGCCAAAGCATCAAACAATACACACAAGGAAACCACAGCATTCAATTCTGATGTAGGAATCAGCTCGTTGCAATGATGTCTTCGGAAATCCAGCACCTTGGGAACAAACTTCTCAAACAGCCTTTGCAAATGCTCAACAGATTGCTATAAACAAAAAACAACAGTTTGACAACATTGTGAGATAGCAGTAACAGTCTACAGCTATAAAGTAATAACAAAAAATGCTGAAGATGTGATAAGAACAAAGGAAATGGCCCAGGGTGACACCCTTACCTTATCATGTCTCTTTTCAAGCCAACAGTCCACATAAGGTTGCCAACCAAGATCTTTGTAGTCAGTAAACACCATACCACAGCGACTGACTGTAGCAGGTGAGGCTACAGCAAGATCTTCCACTTCAAACAGCAGAGAAACCTGTACAGAGTAAGAGAAAAGGTTCAAATGTGGACATAAATATACAGAGTAAACTGCAGCGTATCACTTCTCTTTTGTTCTGTCCCCTCTTGGCTGATGATTTTAGGGTTTTATGGTTCTTTTCTTATGTTAATAATGAACTAAAATTGCATGAATATTTGATAACAAACTTGTATTGTGTTAGATTTTTGTCTTAAGTGATTCATTTAAAACTGTATTTTGTTTTTCAAATAACACTTATAATCAGGTGGGGGAGGGACGGTAAGGGGATTTGGCTGGGCTAATTCACCCCACCCTCATGAACTAACTGGGGTTTAAAATCAATGTCTGCTACAACTGTTTGAAATGGGAACTCACCTGGTCTGGCATGGCGATACGTTCACCATTGATAAGTGTCAGAACTTTGTTGTCATCCATCACAGAGTTCATCGACTCAATCCATAAAGTGTCCACTGGAGCATCAAATAATATCCACTTCTCATCTGGTCGCTCATCTAATGAACAGAGCTAATTATAGTATTTTGCTGAAACAGCATCGTTCTGCCTTCTCAATAATATGAACATTACTCAGCCGAAACTAAACATGATTGTCAGGGTGGAATGTTGTGATGAGAAGGAATACAGTTGCCTGACCTTCCAACAATTTGAGTGGAAGTATAGTAGTCCCTTGAATGAGTGAGAATACCAGTAAGGTCTTTGGAGAGTTCAAGTGCCTTCCTTTGAAGTTGTAATACGATTGCACTTCTTACCTGAACAGGTCAGTCGCATGACACTGGATAACACCCCATCTGTCCATTCATTTGTGTTAAGATCGAACTCACCATAGAGTTCACCAAGTGACAAAGCCTTGGGGTTTATTGGGAACTCCTGTAAACAGACAAATGAATACACAATGCAGTCAGAATTAAGTTGCCCACATTAATTCCTAATCAATTGCAATGTTTGGACAGGGGTTGAGCAGGCTGAGAATCAAATGCAGAGTCCTATAGAGATGGCACCGTGGTGAGAATGCTTGCCCTCCAGCAATGTGTCCTGGGTTAGATTCCCAGACTCAGTGTCATGTGTGGGTTGGGTTTGTTGGTTCTGTACTCTACTCCAAGAGGTTTTTCTCCAACTTCACAACTTTATTTATCACTGAATAATAATGCTATTTACAATTTGTCCACAGCAGACATAATTGAGTCAGGTGGAACAATAATACTAATACATATACAAAAAAAAAAAAGAAAAAGAAACCTCCAGGTACTCTGGTTTTTCCCTCTCCTCAAAAACCAACATTCGAGTCAAGTTGAGTTGATTTCTGCAGTAGTGTTCCCAGTTAGTGCTCTAACACCAAGTCTAATATTATTATTATTATTATTGTAACTTGTTATTGCTGTTATTACATTTTTAGCATTCTTACCCTCACAATGTTGAAGCTTGATTCTCCATCTCTTTTCATCCTTGTCATGGATGCCTGCAAAATCTTCCAGCATACGCTCTTTCCTGAGCCAGTCTGACCCACTAACATGGTGGAGTGTCTAATATACAAAATGCATAATTATTGTCTGCGGTAAGGAGAATGCCACAGAGCTGTAGACTTCAAACCCTTCTAGAATATGACACCAGTCACTGAAAGTTGCAATACCTGGAATTTTTGGTCTCATACAGCTGTATGACCTTCAGAATGGTGGATGGGTGTGGCTTGAGGCCAAATTCCTTGATGTCTTTTTCTATAGCTGTACGAAGCTGATAAAAACAGAAAGAGTAACAGATACTATTAACTGAAATTGGTACAACATGAATTGCTAAGAAGGTAGATGGACCAAAGTAGTAATGGCAAGATTCAAAAGCTGACATTTCAAGAATTTGCCCTTCATGAAATTGGACAATTCACCGTCAGCTCACTTGATACCAAATTGACTCTTCCCTGTTGCAGTACAACTGTTTTTGTCTGGTTATGGTTTGTAAATTTTGTAACCTTGTATACCTGAATAATTTATGACCTGTTGCAATGTTCACATTTGTGCTGACAAAATGCAAAATCATGGAAAAAGTGATCTACTGTTTTACCTTCCCATAGTCAATAGTAGGAGTCTCAACTCCAGGAAACAGATCAGACACAATGCCGTTGAACAGTGGGAGATCCTGGGAGGTCAACTTGGCTACGTTCATGTCCTTCATGGACAGAAGTAGAATCTAGTGGTGAAGGAGAAAATTAGACAATTCATTTTTTATTGGCTCTTTCTTCAGGCAAGTAGAAAAACGAGAAGGGGTGGCATGGTTGTGAGATCACTCTCTTTTAAAGGAGCTACGTCACGGTCTTGGATTTTGAAAAGTTTAGCCTCAATTTATCAAAAAGATCGTTTGTAATCCGTTTCAATCTTCTGCATCCTTCACCATCCTGGCCATGCTTGCATTTATTCTTGTCTCTTTGGTTCTTATCTTCCCCAAGAAATTGTTATTTCACTATTTCCCCATTACATAAATACAATTTTTATGTCTCTTTTCGAACCCAAAATATCGTGACCGAGCTCCTTTAACTTAAGTGTCCCAGGTCCGATTACAGGACTTGGCATCTTATAAGGGTTGAGTTAGTTGGTTCCCTGTTCTGCCCCAAAGAGTTTTTTTTCCTCTGCATAAGTACTTCCATTTCTCCTCCCCACAAAAACCAATTTGAGTTGATTTAATTTCTGAAGTGTCTCCTGGCCCCATAACTGCTGTTGCGCTAAATCTGGGAGGAGAGATGACGTAAAACAAACAAACAAACAAAAGACAGAAAACAAAACAACTCCAAATAGAGCCTAATGGGAAGTGAACAGACTCTTTTTCACTCTTTGCAGGAGCAAAATCAATGGAATGCAAAAAACAAGGCTTTGAACACTGATTCTACTGACATTACCTCTTCATCAGACATGTCAGGGTTAGCTCTCTTCTTTTTGCCAGCATATCTTAATACAGAAGTGAGAGCTCTCAGACCAAAGTCATAGTGATCCTGTTTGGACAACTGCTGCACTGCCAGGGAGTACAAAGTATGTACTTTTCTAGCAAGTACCTGGCAAAGGAACGTGGAAAATCATTAATCTGCACTGATAAAAAGGTTTCTTAGGGGTTAACTTGAGAATGACATTGCTATGCATGCAAAAATGTTCCCTTGAAGCCTAAAGTGTTTCAGTGCCCCACTGTATGTGGACTCCCTTCACCTTTAGTATTGGATCTGGTTGAGAGTGCTTTTCTCCCAGTTTTCTGGCCACCCACAACACTAATCAAAGTGCATTTTTTTAAACTACCTCTCAATTGCACACAATTTCCAGAATTCTGACTTTAATTTTGATATTCTTATTAGTTAAGAGCATCAAACAGTGTATCAACAGCATTTGTTTATTGAAGTGCAACAAACCACAGGAACATTTGGTAAAAAATTATGCCTGACAATTGACACGAGCCTGTTACTTATATACCGACACATGATGAGGTGAAGAAATCATGAAGGCTTTTTGTGTTGTTTAAACACTGAACATGTTTGTTACTTGAAATATACTAAGAAATCCTTGCATACACACTGAAATGTTCAGGAAAAAGTTCATGTTATTGTCTTGGCACATCATTTTAAACAATCTCAATTGAGTTCCACTTCTGAACTATGATAGGCAGACTGTGGAAGTTAAATACCTTACCTTTGTGTTATTAAACCCCTCGGCAAACAAGATGATTTCTGCAATCATAGCTGAGTCGGGGACCACCATGGAAATTGGTCTGAACATGCTCTTCAAGTTATCTGGCAACTCAGTTCTTCCAGCATAACCTAAAGCAAGGAACACACTTCTCAAATAGACCATTTTACAGTTGTTTGCTCAGTCACCTAGCCCATGGATAGCAGCGAGGCTGCCGGTGACCTTGTATTGATACAGACCACAATTGGCTTCTATCATGCAAAATGTTTTGTTGTAATGTAACTAATCTGCATTTACATAAGAAAAGCAAAGAGGTTTGTATGAAAACAAGGTCACTGTCAGCCTCACTTCCATTCGTAGGCCAGGTAACTCAGCCACAACTGTAAAATGGTCTATTCTTGGCTCAACAATGGGCACATTGAATTTAAGAACGACAAAATCAGAGATCAATGAACACTTTAATACCGGGATTCATGGTGATGAAGATGCCACAAGACCAAACAAGATTGATTTCTCTTCCTTCAAACACAAATCGCGTTGCACCAGCAGACAGAGCAGACAGGATGGAGAGAATCTGCTGAGCCACTACAGATAACACTTCGATGTTGATACGGTTGAACTCATCAAAGCAGCCCCATGCTCCTGTCTGTTAGGAAATAAAATATTAAGATAAGACTAAGAAAACAATAGAATCTCTAGTTCCTGATGTGCCACACATGAAATTTTGTCCACGTCACTGCTCCTTAGCAGACAAGGTTGACAACAAAATTTCCTCTTTGAAACTGAGTTGAACATTTGAATTCAGTTTTCTTATAGTGTCACAGATAACTCCACAGTTCCACTAACAATTCACCATTGGAACAACTCACTATTAGGTCACTGAATTAGTTGGTTAAATTGGAGGGTAAAAGCCCCCCCTTCCCCCAAAAAGAATTACATGACTACAACTACTTCTAGAAATCTGAACCCCACAAAGGTGGTAGCCATTTTGAACCTGGTGTTTTCAATACTTATTGTATCGTAAAAAAAGTTGATTTTTAAGAAAAATTGCATCAGATACCTGTGCCAAACCACTGTACATACGACCCATGGATTTGTAGTCCAGACCCTCGGAGCAGTTCACTACAATGACATAATTGCCAAGTGCTTTCCCAAGATCTTTGACAGTTTCTGTTTTGCCTGTCCCAGCAGGTCCCTTGGGACTACCGCCACGGTGGAGGTGAAGTGCAGTTGTCAGTGTCATGTAGCATCTATGAAAAGCAATGTAAATTGAGCCAGTTGACAAGACTGTCAGAGCTGTCACTAAGAAACGTAACTTGTAACACATGTTGTTACAGGTGAACTTGCCTGTTGTTGGACAGGCAGAATTTACTAAAAAAGAAACAGGTTCATCACGGTTGTGAAAATCCAAGGAAAAAGTAGCCCAAAACGTAATGACAGCCCTGATTGTGTGATATGATAAATGAATGTCATTAAGTCAGCAAAAGAAAGATGATAATGTGACATTTAGACAGAGAAAAATTCTCTTCAGTGAGGGGAAAATGCTTAAAAGGAAGCAAGCCAGACAGATATCAAGCAGGAAGGAAACAAACTGACAGAATTGAAACATCAAAGCAACGACTTTGTGAGAGACTAAAAATGGATAAGTCACTATTGCAAACCTGTCTGTTAAAGGGGTAATGACAAGTCTGCCAGAATTCCCCAAGTATTCATAGCCATATTGAAATTGGGTATTTGTTTGCCGAACCACACAGTCATCGATATCCTGTAACAAAAGACAGATTAAAATCACAGTGACATCAGTTGTACTGTTGCCTCTGTGAAAAGCTAGAAATCTATATTGAGTATGACACTGTACATTCACTGGCCAGGGATGCCAAGCTATCATTTGAATAAAAATCAATTCCCCCTTGTAGACTATAAAAACTCAGAAGAAGACCAGTCCCCAACCTCCCTCCCAAAAAAATGACCCCTTCAACTTTCAGGGAACGATCACTTGGAATCTAAAAATGTCAACAAAACTATGAGAGACTTCTGTACAGTACCTTGTCCCAGTACAGTCTCAACTGACTGAGCCATTCAAAAGCAGTCACATCACCACATCCAGATTTGATCATCTTTTCAATTACGTCTCTGGCATGCACCTCAATGGTAACTAGAGCTACAATCTTCTGTCGCTGGATCTTGGTCAAGTTGCCACGAATCATCTCAGAAAATTTGCTCAGCATTGAGATCTTAAGCAAAAAGAGTGAAACCAAGATCTGATTAACCCTAAACCCTAACTATCCTAAATGAATTGGAGTTAAAGGGAATGGAAGTTAGTGCAAGAGTTCACTATAGTGTGTGCTGAAAGTGAAGAATGATCATCGCAGTTAATTTTCCAATTTAAGCAATTGGAAAGGAGAAGCCTGAAAAAATCAGGGCTTCAACGGGATTCGAACCTGTGACCTCCGCGATACCGGTGCGATGCTCTACCAATTGAGCTATGAAGCCACACATTGGGAGCGAGGTCAATTTAGTGAGTTCATATCTCCCGTGAGGAGTGAAATGATGT
>BLFK01000704.1:4856944-4875822 GCA_014634185.1 Astreopora myriophthalma | reverse complement strand
TTCCAATTGCTTAAATTGGAAAATTAACTGCGATGATCATTCTTCACTTTCATCTACAACCGCAGTTCACATATGAATTATTTCATATATACTTCACATCATAGTGTGTGCTGTTGATTCATTCTCTGATCTCAGCTTTGCTACTACATTTCACAAGTGCAAAGAGGTCAAGAAAAAGGAAAGAAAGCAATGATAATACCAAAAACAAACAAAGAGAAAGACAATCAACAATCAAGAAACAATCAAGGAATGAGACTCAAGGATTTCTGAATATGGGATTGTCTGTCTTAATTACTATCCTACTACAATGGTTTAGCAATGTAAACAGGTGTTAAATGCAACACTGTTCTTGCCTGTTTCTTTTTTAAACTCTTCAAAGCTTTCTTGTCACCCCTTTCTTTAGTGCTGGCCAATGCCTTGGTACAATCACTTGTCCACTGCATCTGACTGGAAGTGATTGTTAACTGCAAAGAAATTAATCAATTCATGGAAAAGGCGATAACCTTATCTTGAAATAATATTTCAGTTACCCAGGAATGTAATTGTACAGACAGGCTATATTGTTTTGTTCTTTGCTACCACCACAGCACTTCCTGAGCCCTTTCCATTTTTATGTGTGCGCTTCCACCATCTTGATTAGTTTTGACTATTTACGGTTGGTAGCTTGCTGTAATTTATTTTGTAAGTTGTAAGTTGTTGATAACTGTATCTAATGGTAACTAATAGATAATGATAAAATACAGAGTCAGCGTATCTAGTCACCATAATGATTGCAAAGGAAACTGCAACATTTAGCATGTTTCCTGCTGGTCTTCATGGAAGCATGTGGCTGTAAAATACAATTTCTAGTTACTAGTCCTAACATCACGATATATTTATCTAGAGCGGCTACATCAAATACCTTAGGTCTGTGTATTCTACCTATTAAACAAATTTATAACAAAACAATAATTTGTTGCTTGGAATGTAGTTACCGTACTCACCTGGCCTGCCCATTCTTTGACCCACTTGTCGCGCTTACTGGTGTTTCTCTTCAGAGCCAGTCTGCACTGTTTCAGCAGTTCCTTAAGTGTCCAGCGCATGCTCCTTTCTACATCACACAGCCATGCCTTTTGAACAAGTACAATTATCAGCAAAAAGCAGTCTGGTTTCCCAAACAAAGCAAATTAAATTGCTCATGTTATATCTGGCAGTTCACCAACCATGTCAAGGAATGTCTTATCTATAGTTCATACAAATAAGTGAAGCAAGTTAAGGTATCTGAGTAGTTGTTTGGTGTTAAAAAAATAGAGATTTTGCACTCTTTGATATAGTACCTATTTTCCTGTGCACACACTTTGAATAGCTGTTGCTGACAGTAAGTGTGAAAAGATTAGTCATCTATATGTATCTTTTCACAAAGTTGTTAGAGGTGTTGCTGTTAAGAAAAGGGATGTAACAGGCCTGTGGATCTCATTACAGCATAAGGAGAGCATTTGAAAGCCCTGTCCCATATATGAGTTGCATTGGTTTTCAAGGCCAGAATCAACCTAGCATCAAACCATACCTCCACGGGTCCCTCTAAAAGAACAGAGTGTCCAAACTCCACAAATTCTCCTTCTGCTGAATACATTCCAACTGCCTCGGTCTTCTGTGTGATACCCATCTGTTAAAACAAACATAATAATAAACACTAAATAACCCATGACATTATGTTTGAAGAAATCTGAAAGAAATTGCTGTCATATAGAAAAGTAAAGAACAGCAACAACAACTGAACACAAAATTGACCAGATGTCTTGTCTAAATCGAGAGTAACTAGACATCACGTCTTCTGTACACGTTCGACACACTTAATTGAATTAATAGAACTGTAAAATGGTTGTTCTTAAAGAAATAAAACCGTAAAATTTGCGGAAATCCGATGTTATATCGTTATGTTATATATTATGTCTTGTCTAAAATAACTGTAAGTACAAACAGGATGATGCCCTTTGAGGTCTTACATTTTCTCACCTTAGCCATCTTTAGAGATTTGATATTGTCAAAGCACTTCTTCAAGTGAGGTTGAACCTTTAATAATTAACAAAAGAAATGTTCTGGTTTTACATTGTGTTTACAATGATAACAAATTATAAAATATCAATGGTGGTATTCCTTTGGCACCTGTAATATTATATCACTTTCCTAATTCATGTCGGAGGCTCAAATATTTGGGAAAAAAAGCACCAGCCTGCTATTTTCCAGAATTGTTATTTACCACCTGTCTGGTACTTACAGCTTCAGGGTTTTTGGACTGTCCAAGTATTTCCAATAGGTCATCATTTGAGAGAAAGTAGAAGCGTGGGAAAATCTGCCTCTTGGTCTCCAAGTACATATCAAGTGACTTCTGAATCTCCTCCAGTTTCAAATTCATATCATTCAGTGTATCCAATAGGCCTGAATAAGGCAAAATACAATCATTGTTGTGAAGGACATTAGAGACAATAGGAGTGCACACAGATTTTATCTTATGCACTTGTAAGCCAGGATGTACATTTTGGCATCAGTAAGTACATTTGTTATTGAGTTTAGAGCTGTTTTTCACGGATGAAAATTTGTTAAGTCTTTGTTGTTCACCATTTACTACTTACAAACCAAATATGCATGTAGTACCAAGACAAATAGGATTTCAGTTCACACTTCACCTGGATGATGGGTTCCTCTCAATGCATTGTTATCCTTGTTAAGTCTCTGCATGATCACCTGCAAATGAACAAACAGAAAATGAGGACGTTGCTAGACTATGTATACTGGTCTAAACAAGAACTTCAAGCATGTTTGATATCAACAATTAATTCAATGCCATACCTTCCAGTTAGCATTGACATCATCAAACTCTGCCGACTCTCTTGGGAGCTGTTTGCGAATGTCTTCTCCAAGGAAAATGTTCTGTTGGAAACGAAGATAAAGTATAATGTGCTCAATGACCTTGAAACAAAATTATGAGAATTGAGCTAAGTCAGTGCCAGTGTGATAAACGATGTACCTCTAAATACATCCATTGCCGTTGTACTGTCAGTATCATTTCAGTGACCTCCAATATAAGGGACAGTGTCCTTTCCCACTTGTCTACCTGTAGAGGATAATCACAGCAAGTTTTGTTGAGTAGTAAATTGCATTGTTGGTTTCAGTTTGCCCAAAAATACTCACATATATATTTTTCGATTTTACCGTTTACCACTTACAAGTAGCAAGGAATAATTTTATCCATAAGAGGAGTTGTCAGCAGATAACGAGTAATGCATGTTATTCCTTGGTAATGACTGGCACACATTTTGCACTTAACTTTTAATTATTAGATGGTGGCATAAACTTAATACACAATTGATGAAAAAGTCATCTGGTCTTTGACTGACCAGGATGTAGTCTGTTGTACACTTTACTAATGATACCAAAACTAAAGAAATTTAGAGGTGCTTCAACACTGCTCACCTCTGCTTCAAATGCCTTGACATATCGAGATGCCTTCATGGTGGACAAAGTGACCTGATTATCCTCTAGTTGCTGAAAGACATCATCTGTTGCCCTGAAAATAGAAAAATATGTAGGTACCCATATTCATTCTTGTGTACAGTTGATTTTACTGGATAGATAAACTGTTATAAAACAAGACAAGACAGAGTTTACACCACTTCAGTTCATGTGGGAGCAAGGCAAACTACTAAATCCAAAAATATGAGAATGAGCCAAAGAATACTAGTGATATGTATATATAAACAAACAGACTCCATCATGCCTTGGGTATGTTCAGTTTTGTATCACAGAAGATGTCGAAGTGAGGTAAGAGCATGACAAATTGACTGCTGGTATGCTACATTTTTTATAGCATCTGACAGGTATAGCTTTTACTAAACAGATGAAATTGGCTGTCACACTAAATATATTAAATTTATCTAGAATATTCTTACTTGAGCCTGAAATGCCCACGGTCCTTGTATGGTCCAATATCTAGGGTTATCTGCTCCCAGCTCTCAGCTATGCTTGCAATTGCCTGATTACCAAAAACATCAACAGTCAACACTTCCATACAATGATTTCAGTAAATTACACATTTCTATAAAAATAACTAACTATTATATAAGTAACACCTAGATCTAGAGACCTACTTGTTCTATGGACAGCTCCTTGCTGGCAGCACCAGAGACGTCACTGATCTGCTCGGCAAACTGATCCAAGCCAAGCTCAATGATCTTTTCAAGAGTGAAGTCATCAGCTAAAGGATATTTAGACAAATTAAAGATATTTATAGTGATGTTGAAATGACTGTTTATCTGAACATGCTCATGAAAGAACAAGCTTTACAATGGAGAAGTACTGTAAAACTACAGTACCATTATATAGTTATTGGTAAATACTTTGACCAACACGATTGTCTTAAAAGCATTTGATGAGACCTCTACTTCTAGAAAGTGATTCTTAATGTTGTCCTTTACAGGAAAATACAGTGTATTTGGCTTTGATCTTGGTCCATGATCAACACATTTTCCCTGCAACTCTTTCACTTGTTCAATAAGTATACACAGCACCTACCATTCTGGTCAAAAGGCTTTTGAACCTCTGACTTGATCTGCGCCCAGTGCCTGTCTCTCATGGCTGGGTTCTTCAGGTCTTGGATTAAAGGCATGGTACGCTTGAACTGCTCAATACGAGACTTGATCGAGTCACAGATCTCCCAGTTTTTGTCCTGTGACAACAAATAATCCAATATTACATTATTGTCTTGATGAAAGTCAAAGAACTGCTTGAATCTTAACTTGCTATTATAAATTATTTTAAAGTAGACAAGTCTCTCTCCATAAAATGTTTACACCTGTGGAATAATATTCCCTTTGGGTTTTGATATTATCAGTATATTATCAGCTTTTAGCATTTAGATTAATCCACTTGGATTCTTATATTTCAATTCCCTCTGTTTTTACCAGGAAAATTTACTTTGTAGTAGTAATAGTTTCCCAGCGATTCTCTGGTTTGAATGATTGGGTAACTTTATCCATCCTCACACTGTATTGCATACAAGACTGCATTATACTACTGTACCTTCACCTTCACTTCCCTGACCAGCTTGTTAAGTCTCTTGAACAATAACTGTGATGTTGTCTCCATATCAGTGGTGACCAATTCTTCGAACTTGCCGACTTTCCAGGAATCCCAAAGTTCTTCCCATTCCTTAGTGATGGCCCAAACCTGTCCAAGATGTTCCAGATCCTTCTCTATTCCCTGTAGGTCTTTGGAGGGTGGCTGTTCAATCTTGAAGATGTTAAGACCTCGTCTAAGCTTGGTTTCTTGGGATTTCAAGTTGGCAACCTGTTCCTGGTAGGTTTTGACCTCATCCAAGGCCTGGAGAAGAACAAGCAACAGATCATCAACCAGCAGGCAAGAAACAAAGTCTCCTTGCTGCACTCAACACAATTTTAAATAATAAGATGCTTCAATCTCCTTTGTTACTAAGTCAAAGCACTAAAATGCAGGATTCTCCCTAGTTTTCAGCACAACAGGTAAGGACCTTTTCAAAGCGGTAAAGCATTTGGTTAATGTTGGACGTTCTGCAAAGGATAAGCGACAATTTGAACGTTTCCAGGCGGTAATGAGTGCTCTTACAAGCGGTAAATTTTACCAGTTACTGCCTCATAAGAAGAACCCTGAAAATGTTAAGAGAATACCAATGAACAAACCTCCTTGACAGATACTGAGCTACTAAATGGGCCTCTGTTGTGAAATTCATCAAACAATGTTATAACAGTTTTCTTGAACTCTTCAGAGGAAAGTATCAGCCCAGTCTTGAACTTCTCCTTGCTTTTCTTCAGCATGGCATCACTGTCAATCAAGCACTGCTGGAACGCAACCCATTCACCACTCAACTGGTCCAACATCTCTTGCACCTGATATTAAAAATATTTCCTTGCATGAAATACTTATCAGCTCTCTTTATAGACTACCCAAGTTCCTTTGGTTAGTTCCTTAGGTTAGTTGGTTTGATTGGTCCATTATTGGATTCTTCCTAGTTGTCTGAATTGTTCCGTGTTTTGCCATTGTTTTGTGCTTAATTTTTTATTAACAACTGTGTCGCTAAATGGAGGTTGGGTGCCTGAGACATCCAGGAGCTTCCACTATTGGCAGCCAGCTTCTACATGGAGACTGCTCCCATGGCTGGCAAATCCTGGCAACCCAGCCATGAGGCCCCATGCAGCACAGAGGACAGGCACCCATCACACTGCTAGAAAAACAGTGGAAAGGGGAGGGAGGGAAGGGGGAAAAATGCTAAATGTTCCACAAAATGCTAAACAAAATGCTTCACCAAACGCTCGACAAAAATGCTAACTCTTCCCACCACAACGCACCACAAATGTCCTTCGCCTCACAAGGACCAGGAATCCTGGCTCATGCGCTAATCTAACAAACCGCTGACCACAATTGGAACCTACGCGCTCCTTGTTGTTAACTCCATTAAATTGCATTTAACTGCATAAAAAATGTTGGGCTTGCCCTTACCTCTTCAGGAATTGCCACTTCATACTTTTCAAGAATGGCAAACTGTTGATGAAGGGGTGGAAACTTGGCCTCAATATTGGACAAGTCCTGCTGCAGTTGCTCCAAGAGAGCAAGACTTTCACCAAGCTGATCAAGAGTTTCAGGAGGAGCACTGAGTCTGTAGACATAATGCATAAGAGGTTTCAGGTCCTGCATTGTAGATCATAACAGTTCAACAAAAAACTAGAACTCGTATCATAATTACAGATCCATAAGAAGACCAAAACTGTCAACTACTATTCCAACACTGCAATACCTGGAAGTAATCCGATACCATTTGTCCTTTATTGACAAGAACAAACCAAAAGTCATGCATATATGCATATGGAAACTTGGCTCCGAGACAAAAAGTCCTAGAGTGAAAACGCCTTGAGTTTGTCCTATGCTTAGTTTGTAAAGCCTGTTAAAACTACCAAGCCTTTCTTATGTAGACCAAAACTACAATTATTACCCTCAATATAAATAGAAATTTTAAATATTCTGTTCAGGTATTTGACTCTATAAGTTTTGGCATACAGAAATATGGCAGGATTACCCAACACAAATTACCCAACTACAGCAGGGCCATGAATACTCACTTCTTGGCATTATCCTTCAAGAAGTTGTGTAGCTCCCGTAGTTTTTGGCTTCCCATTTCTCGCAGCAGAGTCGTGAACTTATTTTGCCATTCGTTGCAATGGCTAAGGAGTGCAAACTTCAGCGGTGAGTTATCCAGGAGCACAAAGTCAATATTCAGGACTGTTTCTTCTTTCTGAAAATTGTTAGCAATTTCTGTATACCTAGAGAAAAAAAATATAATGTAGAATGCCATGCCAATGAGTTGATACATTGTGTCTGGCAAAAGATCACATACGTGTAACACACGGTTAATAATGTGTGCTTTTTTATTCCTATTCAAAATCTATCTACAGCAAAGACAAACTATCAAGGGAACAAGACTAACATAAATATAGCCTGTTCCAGGCTCTCAGTTGGGATGAACAAGGAAGAACGCGAGCGTGAGGGGGGAAAAAGCATGCTCACTCGTTTTTTTTTCCTCTCGCTCACATTTTTCCTTGCTCATCCTGACTAACTGAGAGCCTGGAACAAGCTACTGCAAATAAAGAGGAAAGAAGTAAATTCCTTCACAAAAATCTCAAACACAAGCAAAAAGAAAATACCTGTGAATGTCAGCATCAAAGGAGGGCACAGGTGGATTCAGCCTTTGGTACCTTCTGATGAAAGCATCCTTCTGAATCTCCCAGATCTCACGGTAACTAAACAGAAAATATGTATAATGATATGTTACAAACAAAATTCTTGATATTATGCTATCACATTTTCATTATTAATGAAAGAAATGATTATGAAGTGCGGTCTAGAAATGAATTGAAGGAATGATCCCCACACTTCCTGGACAATTCAAGCAATTGTCTCATATATGCACTTGAAAAATTCAAGTGACTTCAACGGGATTCGAACCCAGAGGTTGTGGGTTTGAATCCCGTTGAAGTCACTTGAATTTTTCAAGTGCATATATGAGACAATTGCTTAAATTGTCCAGGACGTGTGAGGATCATTCCTTCAATTCATTTTCATTATTAACTAAATATTATCATTAAAGGCAAAGCCAATGCTCATATGCATTGCCGATGCTCCATCATACTGCGTGGTGCACCATTATATATGCACTTCCCACATAATAATTATAGTACTGGTAGTAGAATTAGAAGCAGTGACAAATTGGTACCAGTTGTGGTGATGGTGTTGGTACACAGTGTAGTTGAAAGTCTGTAGTAGTATAAGAATATGACAGTATACCAGTATTATAGGAAAAACATACCTATCCCAGGTACTAAGGTATGATTGCAGATGAGAAGCATTAGCTGACATGCCAGCCTTAATGCTGGCTTGAATCTTCTTTGTCTCATCATCTCTTTCGATAATGACATAGACAGGCTGACAAAAAACATAGGCAAAGTATTAAGGTTGCTCCCTTGTTACGAAACTATGGCATACGACTCTAAGACGGACTGACTGACTGACTGGCATCACTGAAAACCTAAGACCACCAATACCTCTTTGGTCGACCTCTTCTTGGTAAGAACGTCGGGAAGACGCTGGAAAACGGCCAGACACACTGTCAGCTGTACAGCTATGTTCTCCATCATACTAGCAAGCTTCTTCAGTGTTGGAGAAAATTCAACCTTCAAGTATTGAGAAACCAAAAAAAAATGCATAATGGAATGCTGAATTATATATACAATCAACCTGTTATTAGCTGTAAGTTCTTCCTAGAAACAAGTAAGTTCTTTCTATTGCCATCCACTGACAGGTTAGCACTAACCTTATCACCCTCCAACACAACTTTCACTCTAAGCAGAGGGTTTGGAGCACTCTTTCCATCCCCATTAATAGCTCTGGACAGCTCTTGTAGTGACCACTTCACATTTAGCCTGAATGCTTCTTCCACCATACGATCAATTTTCTCTGTGTAGCGCAGCCACTGGGCTTGCACCTGAGTTAAAACAAATTCACCATTAAACAGCCCCAGAGGCTAAGACTGATCTATGTATAACTAATTGGACTTCATTTAGAGAGTTGGATGAAACTCTATAGTTTCAACGAGCACCTGGGAAAAACCTATCAGAGCACAGTAGAGAACGAGGATTTGAAACTGGGCCACATTGGTGGGAGGCAAGAGCTCTTACCGCTGCACCAACCCTGCTCACCATTAGAAGATGGTTCAATGTTTTATATAATTATTAGATATTAAAATTGTAATTCCAATGTAACACTACAGAGCTATTACCAGTAAAAAGCAATAGGTACTAAGTAAAAAAATGTTCAATTAATACCTCTTGTCCATCATGCTTGAAAACCTCGTAAGTCTGTTTCATGGTGCCAACGAGTTCCACGTGAATGACTTGCAGTCTTGTCTGTACAAGACTACGATGGTTTTTCTGGAAGAAAAATAATCAGTTTACCTCAGATAATTGACTGCTGCTTCAAATAGCCAGTGAAAAGTTAAAAAGAAATAAAACTTGAATTTTGTTACCTGTTCATCCTCAAATTCCAAGTTATCATAAACTCTCTTGCCATCAATCTTGACCAACAACATCTCACTGATCTTTCTGCAGTTCTTTGAGATGGTCAAGTGTGCATTCTTGTAGTCATCTACGACATCTTGTACCTAGTAGAAGTGTAGAAATAAAGTATTGCCTCATGTCTCCCAAATGATGATCCATGTTCATGAATGCTTTGTGAGTAAAAACTTGAGAAAGCTGAAAAAAGCACTCGAACCAAAGTATACATATATGCTATACAGGGTTCGTACTCATTAGAGGTTTTCATGACCTTTTTCATGACCTTTTCCACGACTTTTTCCAGTTTCCCATGACCTAAAGTTTAGCTGCCACTTTCGAAAAATGTCAAAACCATCCTTGTTTTCAGGTATTTTCTGACATAACTCACCTGTATTTTATTTTGTCTTGCTTCAACATCCAAAATAATTTTACCTACCACACATGACTATAATATCACCGACGATTAAATTCCATGACATTGCAGGCCTGGAAACTGAAATACTTGTATTGTTTTCCAGGTTTTCCATAACCTGTATGAACTCTGCTAAACAGCTCTTACCTTACTACAGTTATTTCGGCACTCTCCAATGAAGTAATCAGAGATCCCTTTTGATGCCCAGGTAAGCTTAGTAAGGCCAGGGTGGATTTTCTTATCCAATGATCTTATTCGCTCTCTGAACAAAGCCCGTTCTTCAGCTGACAAAACAGCTATAATTCTGTCAAGCAAGTACAGAAAATGCTCTATAATATTCTGTATTGTACAATGGTTTTTACAGATCAGTGATACAATTTGGAGGTTGTATTCATCAATCACTGCCTCAAGGTTCTCAAAATATTCAAGAGAAAAATATTTGTGTAAACATAGGGTAATAACTAATTAAGATAATTTCTTGATGTCCACAAACCTGTTGTAGTCACGCACAACAAGCAGCACATTTTCTCTGAGAATCCTCAGGTCTTCCTTCTTCATGTACAGTTCAGACACATAGTGGGGAGTCTCAAACATCAACTTCTCCCAATAATGGATTTCATTAAACAGCTTTACAAGAGTTCTGCGGAGGAATTATAACACAATTTAGTTGTTTCAAAGTTAAGACATTTGTTTACAAAAGTGTATATAACACTCAGTCCAGTCAAAGACAAGCAAACAGGAAAGAGAGAGAGTTGGAGCTAGAGAAGGGTGCTGTGGAAAGATAATGAAAAGCAGGGTCATGGCACGAATCGTGAAGCGATGAGTGCGATATCGGTCTTCAAGTGCAATTTAACGCGGAATTCCCTCATCAGGTAATTAATTTCCCTATAGAACTGTAGGTGTGGGCTTTCAATTTTTTTTTTTAATGCCCCGTTAACTTTCATAATATGACTCTTCAGCTGACTCTTATAAACATTCAAACAGAAAACTTTTTTTGGATGCAGCATTTAGTGGCCACTGGTCCAGAACAATTCAAAAAGTTGGCCTGAAAGGAAAACAAGGTGGAGCAAACAGAAAATTACTTGATAGTGCATTTCTGAAGGCCACAATGAGCATGTGATTAGGTCAAAAGATTGAACTGCAGCAATATTTACTTATCAAAATTGAGATCAAGAGTCCCTGATTTATCCTGGCTGCGACGCATCAAAGGAATTTCAAGTAGTCTTGCAGCCTCTTTGTCCACGGTAGAAGTCCATTCATTGAATGTCTTTCTCACAAACTCATCAAGGGCCTGGAAAAAATGAACCATAACAAAGGATACTTACAGGTATTCTAGACCTGTAATTGGAATGTTTATAATAATTCTGATAATAATTATTTTGCAAGTCTATTTAAATGAGAGCTCCGGATCTTAAGCATTACTTTCCTGTGGTCCTGTTCATTACACCGTAAAGGCTACTACTATATTCACAGCACATAAACTTTGATCAGATCATTAAAATGAAAGCCAAGTGAACATCTTACAGAACTTATTTCAAATTTATAAAGCTATTGAACAGGCCTTGGTTCTTGAAAAGATGGATGATGCTATCCACTTGATAAATCACTATCCAGCAGATGAATGTTAGCAAAACCAATCGAGTTATCAAGTGGACGGTGATTTATCCATTCAGTGGATAGCGCTATCCACTAATCAAACAACTGGGGCCCGGTCTTTTCAGTTTTGATTTTTTATATTGGACAATGGCATTTAAAAGTGCATTTGCTCAGTTCTGAGTTTCCAGTTTAGTTATTTTCGTGAACACCAAGTGAGAGGTTATTCACTAACAATTTTGATAAATTTTATTTTCATACAGTGTACTCAGTGCTGTACCTGAGCCAGTTGTTGATACTGCGACCTGATTTCCTCACCAGTCCCAATAAGAGGAAGAAAAAAAGATCTGTTCAAAACCTGAAAAAGCAAGAAATGATTAAGGTCTTGTTTCAATTGTCACTATACTGTAGCATCCTTATTATTGGTTGTACATGTACTTCAAAATGAATTCCAGGTTAAAGTGATTTCAACCTAGTTTATACTAATCCTAAATGTCCATAATCATAACTAATTATCATAAATTATTAGAATTAGGAGACAAAGAAAAATGGGAAGCAAACAAGGTTGAAATCAGTTTAACCTTCAGTTAATTTTGAAGTACAACCTACCCATTTAATCTGGTTACCCAGAGATTCAAAAATTCAGCACTAACAGTTGGGTTATTTAGACAAAACAAATAAGCAACAGCTTTATACTGAGTTCTATAAACAACTCTAATGTTACAATGTATCACCTAGCTGATGTGGCACACAAGTACACTGTTTGTTCCTTGAGCTTGGGAGAGTTCCGTGTGAACTAAATGAGGTACTCAGGAGTCTCTACAAAATTATTTTTCAGTTGAAGCTGATATACTTTCTCATCTTAATTGATGAAAAAAAACTTGATGCGGATTTCACCCTTCCATACAAGTTTGAACTGTACGTGGGAAACCAAAGTATAAGAGATGCAGCCACTGAGCTCTTACATTCATTGGCCTGTCTATTCGCCTTTTCAGCATCCTAGCCCATGCAGCAGACCCTGCATAATGTGGATACATGGGTGGTAAATCCACAGTTTTGGTGTTGAACTCTTTCTTTACAAGGTTGAGTTCCTCATTGAAAAGCTGGTACACCTCCACTGTTTTCTTGTCCATTGTTCGCCTGATAGCCTGGGAAGATATACATTTTACAGAACCATTCAATTTGGGATCACTTCATGCTAGTATTTACTTAACTGAAGTCACTAAAAGTTGTGTTCTATACAAACCTCTCTAGATGACAAGTGCTGGAAAACATCCAGAATTTCTACTCCTTCTTGGACAGTTGTTATCGTCTCAAATGCAGAAGAGATGAGATTCTGAACCATCACTTCCAGATCCTTTACACCAGCACGGAACCTTCAAAAGAAAGAAAATGTTTTATTTTGTTACAAAGTCAGATGAAGTTGGCAAAAGTTGGAAAACTTGGAGTTCAACACCACTAACGTGATTTAAAAGTTAATAACTATACAATTTGACCTACCTGTTGTAATCATCATGCCATGTTGTTGCCTGTTATAAAGAAAAGTTCCTATTATCATTATATTTGATAGACATTCCAACCTTCAAAGTCAAACATGAATCTCTTAAGAAATCAGTCCACTGATGGAGAAGCTTACCATAAAACTGAATATAACTGGGAATAAATGCCTCCTTGATTAAGGGAGGTTTCTGCCTGGGAGAGATTACTTAAAAATGGAGTTGATGTGAAATGCTTACAAACAAAAAATAAAGACAGGAAAACTCCACTTTGTCAGAGCACGCTTGCCAAACCAACCGTACAGTTGTGTGAGAGAATTCTAAAATTGTCACCGCAAACAGGTGAAACCATTAACGCCATTGTTTGGAAGTGTGGCACATCAACTCTGTCCACGCTCCTTTAAACTGTGATGATGACGGCTTTTTATCTGACACCTATTTACACCTTACACCATATACTCTTGTTGCAGTGTTAGATCACCCCTTATGAAGGCAGTAGGCAGGAGTGTCAAGATGTTTGGTCGCGAATTGTAACTTTTCAATTTATACTCATTAAGTCTTCAAAACAGAGTAGCATCAAACGCAGATCTCACTAGTGTGGATAAGACACAGTCAAATATGCAAGTTCACTGCATGGAAATAGAAGCGGTGATAGTAACGATTATGGGCTGAGTTGTTCAAAATGGGGTTAGCGCTAACCATGGGTTAAATCCAATTAAAACTTATTAGTTGTCATGGTATTTATTCCTGGTTTAGCACTAACAATTCAGCCCAGATGTTTCAATAAACAACTACAATCAGAAAGGAAATGAAAGAATACTATAAAAAGATTTTGTATCTTGATCTGCATCTTAGAATTTTTTATCCCTTGGCTCTCCTTGATTACCAGTTATCAATTTTCTTTAATTTACCTTGACATCTAATATAGTTTTCTTGACATCCTTGAGGATCTGCAGATTCTTTTCAAATGTGGCTTCAATTTCCAATAGACTCCTAACCATCTCTGGGCCTCGTACACCATGAAAGCAAGGCAGGGGACTCTTCTTGCCATCATACATTCTTGCAAAATGGATTTGTCCATCACAAACCTGAAACCAGAAATCAAGTTAATGATGATAATGATATAGCATTTATATAGCGCATTTTCTATTAATATATTCAAATGCACTTTACAACACTTTGTTGCGGACTTTGCCAGACTGCTTTATGGTGCACTTCACAATGTTAAATCTAAATAGCCAGTAGAATTCACAGGTGCCCCCAGAACAGAATGAGTGATAGACCATCACACCGGGGACTACGTACCCTACTCTTCTCGAGCAGTGTGTGGGTTCTTTAACGTCCCACACAAGTGTTGTGAGACGGGACCCACGGTTTATCGTCTTTATCTGAAAAGACTCGAAAGTCTAACCATTTGCAGATGTCATTACAAAGGCAGCACTTTCTCCTCAGTTATTTTAAGTGTTGGTCCGGCCGCGATCTGAACCCATGACTTTCTGCTCAGCAGACTGGCACCTTATCCCTTTGTGCTAACCAGACGGCGGTTTTGGGAACTTGAATAATAATTATGTGTACGTGATGGTACTCCCCTAAGGGTATGGTGGGGTGGGAGTCAAATCAAGTGACCTTAAAACCTTAAACATAATGGACCATTTATTTTTACAGATGTGGCTGAGTTACCTGGCCTAAAAATAGGGGTGAGGCTGCTGGTCACCTTGTTTTCATACAAACCTCTTTGCTTTTCTTATGTAAATGCAAACTAGCTATATAATTAGCATTACAACAACACGTTTTACAAGATAAAAGCAATGAGGTTGCATCGATACAAGGTCACTGGCAGCCGCGCTGCCATTCACAGGCCAGGTCACTGAGCAAACAACTGTAAAATGGCCTATTATTAATTTTAGAGTCATTGTGGCTTACATCATTGTGGTTCACTTTCACCGAGTCCTGTCTCAAACTCTCTTGAGCAAAATTAACTGGGAAATAAATATGGTATAGGTGCATGTAGCCCAAAAAAGACAACTAACTGAAGATATAAAGAACCTGAAAATGTCCCAGCCCTTCTTTCGCACTTAACCATGTCACCCTCCTGTTTACTCATAATTTCACTCTCAATAAATTATACACAGAGATATGATTATTTTTGCACATCATTGGTACCTCCAGAAGGTCTTTGCATCGCTGCACGAAAGCATCCACCTGCGCAAAGATGCTGCTCTGATCAAGAACCCACTTGACATTTGATAACTTGGAATGCATTCTACTGATCTGCATTGAACAAGTACAAAGAAGTTAAGGTAGTTCAACCTACTGAAGGTAAGGAGTGTAGTCTTGAGCAGGGGTTTCAATAGCCGGTTACCAGCGGTTTACCGCCGCCTGCTTTGCCTCTCACCGCCAGCTAGTTTTTCTTCATTTTCACTAAAAATCCCATCATAAACTTGTCAAACTGCCACCTACAATGGGCTATCATGGACGGCTATTTCAAAAGTTACTGAAACCCCTTCTTGAGGCATAACAAGTACATGTATCATAATTACTTTCCATCTCGGTTGGTGCAGTATGATATAGGAAGTTAACTACCGTCCGTGATTGTTGTCAGCTGCAGTGTGTGAATGATGACTAACCACTGTCAAATAAACATCACCTGTTGTTGTCCTTTCATTGTCTAGATTCATGACCATAATGTGCAATAATGGAGCATGAAAAAGAAACTACTTTTAAAAAAATGGAACCAGTATTAAATATGAGCCACAGAATATACCCAACACTGCACCTAGCCTGTCATGCACTCTGCTCATTATCAATGTTGTTCTACCTGTGTTGCCTTTCCACAACACTCGCTGAATAGACAATTTTAATAAGTTGACGTTAAAACATCTTACCCTGCTGTAGGTGTTTTTCCAAGACTCGCAACATTCAATGCTCTCCTGAAGTCCCTCCATGCTTGTCTTGATACGCCCCTCAAAGATATCATCTAATGAGATTTTAGTGCTGCATCTCCTGATAATCTCATTGCTCACCTGAAAAAAGAAATCAATGCTTGCCTCTGTTTCACAACATGCCAATGTGCCACACATTGCTTCCACAGTATTAAAGGCAGAAATAATTCAGTGTTCAATCCAAAGTTACGAGCATTGCATGGTACTATCATTCCAATAAAGTCACCTTACCTTCCTCAGGAGACCAGTGAGCCTCTCTCTGCTCTTATAATGTTCAGAGTTTATCCAAATCATACGGATTATGTTCAGAATGTTTGGCAGCATAACAGGGATCTCCTTGGGTTGTGCCTGCGCTAGTTCTTCACAGGGTACCTTTAGTGTTGACAAGAACTTTAAATTGCTCTGTGCTTGAGCTGATCCATCCTTTTGTAATAAAACACAATGTTTTAATCAGCAACCTTTTTGCCTTTTTATCATTTTGTCAAATTACAGCTGAACTTAATGAAGTACGATCATCCATGTGACTGTAGTCCTGAGAAGGACTGTCATTGATGGTAGTGACTCACAGCTGAACTGTGAGTAAGAAATGGCAATAAGGGATTGTAATGAACAGTTGCATTTGTTGTATGCAGAAACGATGGCCATTCTTCTGTACATGGAAACCCTCTGGCATTCATCCAGGGTAGATGACAGCAGGCCAAAAGAAAACTGTTTTCTCCTCTGTTTTCATCGTGGTGACCTCATATCTCGCATACAGTTCACTTCAGAGTACTAGTCCTGCTACCCTGGCCCCAGTGGTTTTTCCATTATCTTCTCGTCTCACAAAATTTAGCAGTGAAGTAGCAATGACGAACTGTGATGATCTGAGAGAAGAAAAACCTCTGGTTTTGGTCCCTGCAAATTTCACTCCCATGCAGATGCAAACTGTCTAATGCTTCAAAATCACCATGAAAAAAAAAACAACAACAACAGCAGTGAACAACAATCACACTATCACTGGCTCATCAACATTCTTTTCAGTGGTAAATTTTTAATGGCAAAGGTTTATAACATGCACACCTAACTACCTATCAGAGCTGATAGCCAGACACTGCAGAGTAAGCATTGCATGGAAGTGAGATTTGCAGGGACCAAAACCAGGGATTTTTCTTCTCTCGCCACTTCACGGTTCATTGTCACTGCTTCGTGGCCAAATTTTGTCTGAGGAGAAGAAGAAAGAAAAATCTCTGGGGCCAGGTATAGCACTGTCCGTTCCTCTGAATCTACTTGGGATATTGACAGAATGACAAAATCAGTCAAACAACCCAAAAGTCAATTCTGTCATTTTTCTATCACCTTTTCAATTTTAGTCCCACAGAGTTCACTCACAAACCTGAATCAACTTTGAGAGCTTAAGGAATGGGGCAACATAAGAACTCTTTGATTGTTCCAAAACTGCCTGTATTCTTTTCACTCCAGGCTTGTCCAGTTGCTGACTAATGCCAGACAGATCAGCACAACGACTACGCCAGAACTCAATCTCTTCTAATGGTCCTGAATTCTCTGCAGCCTCAAATGTGTCCTGGCTGCTCAAGACTTCCTTAATTTGCCGCGTCCAGTGAATCATTGCAGCTACAAGACAAACCCATGTTAACATCTTGTTTAAGCCAAGTAAAACTCACAGTGGATTGATCATAGTCCTAAAAGATGCAACATTGGCCAAGATCATAACAGTGGTAATCTTTCTTACTTTCCAGACGTTGCACAAATTCTTTACTCTTCGCAGCCTCTGCAACAGAAAGCCTTGTTCCTTCATTTGGGACATACAGCACTGTCTTCCCCTGCATCTTATACCTTGTGTCTGTAAGGTTGGCCATAAACTTGTGCAGTTGGGCAGAGAAGTCATTTTTAATGCCTATTTTGGGTTAAAGATCTGTAACCATTCTTCTACAAGCCAGAGACTGATTGTGTGAACTTTGCTTCTAGTCTATTTAATATAGATCAATAAAGATTACTTTTTTCTGAGATGTTTGCCCTTCAGTTATGTTGCACCTTTCTTTGCCTCAAGTCCAAAATCAATTTTTCAAAGTGGTTTTGGAGAGTAAAATAAATAGTAAATCTCGTTTAGTTTGTCGAAATTGGCATTTGCATTTTTCAGAAATGCAGGACACTGTAGAATAACAGATGCGGTTCACTGCTAATTGTTATTTCTCAGGTACTCAAAAGGATCAGAGCATGTAAACTAGTTTGTTCATACATGCTTGGGTTTTTTGTAAGTGGACCTTAATATTACTGGTATTACTTCCTTAAAAGGCACAAAAAAACTAGTTTTCACCTATGACCCTTATTTTTTGTCAGGTCACAAATTTCTGGCTTATGGTGTTGTAAGGATACTGTCAGGCCAAGACCGGTTCCCAAAGAACAATGGTGCATACACATGTGTCATAGTCCTCAACAGACTCTCAATGTGGTTTGCCTTGATTGTACCAAAGTGAAGTTTGAGTTCAATGTTATCAGGCGTGATGACAGCATTCTCAAACCTTATCATGAAGGTCAATTCTTCAACAGCATATGGAGGAACAGATAGTGCAACTTGTAATCCCAGTAGCTTGTCAACGTAGGCCACAAGAAGTCTATGATTACAGTCTCTCAAAAACTTGATGATTGTTGCATCATGTTCTGCCGTCCACATGTCAGATTTCAGAGCACTTAGTGTCACTCTCTCTTTAATTAACGGCACCTTAACAACACAAAGACATATAAGCTAAGAAAAATTCACTCTCTCTCTGTCTCTGTCTCTCTCTCCCCCTCTCTATTTTAGATTCAACTGGATACAGGAGTT
>BLFK01000704.1:4825250-4856934 GCA_014634185.1 Astreopora myriophthalma | reverse complement strand
GGGGGGGGGGGGGGTGCAGTCCCAGAGAAATTTAACAAAAAAAAGGCTTGTGGAGATTTTCCCTTCCTGCCAATGGTATCACTTGGGCTTCAAATTCCCCAGAGCTCAGTATCTTTTTCTAGTACGTTGCAGTGAGCAGTGAACTATGGTTTGCAGATGTTACCACATTGAAACCCTATCTCATCACCAATTTTTTTTTTACCTTGGGACTTACATTAAATTTCCTGTGGATTTGTCCCTTCCAAAAACCCTGCAGCTTATCCGTTGATAGGTATATAACAATGCTACAACGTTAAAACTAACTAGGATAAATTCAGATATTAATAAACCTTAAGCTTAAGTAATTTTCGCTGCATCAAACAGCTGAGACCCAAAAACACTGACAATTTTCCCCTGCAAAGCTGCAAACTGAACGAAAGAACTTCATCACTTTACACTCGAAAATTTGGACTGGTTTTATGCTCTCACCATTTCAGAGGGTTCGAAAACTTTTTCACTCTCTGAAACACCACTGCCATGACCCAAAGAGACTCCGTCAACTTCCAAACCACTTTCGGATGAAGAATTTGACACACCATTTTTGTTCTCATCTGCAACAGTTAACATGGAATCAGCCACTGAAACTGCTCCTACTGCTTCAGATCCTACATCAGAAGCTGCGCCAAGTAAACTTGTGGCGTCTTCTTGGTCTAAATTCATTGTGTCCATCTACTTCCAAATTCAGCTGAGTGAGTGGTCATAAACAGTTGAAAAATGTAACTTGATATAACCGTTGGAAAACCCGTCAAAGTAATGGTTGCATCCCCTGAAACGTTCCCAAGTCTTTCCTCGAATTATTCAGTAGTTGAAAGCCTTATATTTGTCTCAAAAAGCCCCCGAAAAGCCTTTTTTAGATCTTCTTTGCATACGGCGTTCTCTTTTTTTTTAAGGAAGACCGCCATATTTTTATTCAATCATTGTCATAGCAACGAAAGGGCTGGACTCGTTCACGTGCAACAAAAACTGTTCCTCGCCAGTATGGGGTGATGTTGCTCTTTAGCCTCATAGGAGGCTAGGACCTACAAGCCTACCTGTAGGACGTGAATTACGTCACATTGAAGCGGCACTTATTGAAGCTACAACGTTCAAAAGTTTAATGGCAAATTGCATTGGTCCTTTTGTTATTTCATCATTTTTACCAAATGCGCGTGCGTAATCCCCATGTACTTGGTGTACCCCAATGCGTGCCAAAAAACCCTCCGTACCATATGGAAGACAAAATGATTACAACGACAAATATATAATCAATCGAAATTATAGTGTACTTAGAGCGGACCTGAGCTGCGAGTACGTAAGGGATCTGTCACATATGGTCTAGGGGCCGACATTTCTCTCCCTCACTGCCTATCGGGGATAGGTATCTGAAAGTAGCAAGTATAAGCGATCCGCGGGCCGAAATCTCGGGGAGACTCGTCATGGTACAACGCTCTGGCTTAAATGTCCAGAAGTACCGCTCCAGGTTCCCGTTTTCTTTCAGGCATTCAATAAGAGCATGCGCAATTGACCTTGTGATTACTCGTACCCTAGGCCTGGGACGAGTGAAAAGGGAGAGAAAGCGAGCCGGAGTAAAATTACATGATCGGGGTGGGCCATTGGTAAGAGCAGGGGTGATCTGCATAAATTATAGTTCCTGAGATGCTCATCAGCGTGGTGCGATGACGGAATTAAAATGATAGTGGAAAGTGTTTGTTGGTAGCGTCTTAAAGCCATTTTGTTTCCTTTTGAAATGCCTAAGAGTGAGTCGAGATCCCGCTCAAGAAGTAAGAGCGGAAGCCCGCGACGAAAACACAAGAAAGAGCGCAGTTACCGCAAGCGGTCACGAAGTAGGTCGCCATCAGCATCTTCGTCGAAGAGAAAAAGCCGAGAGCATTCACCTCGTCGCCGTTCACGATCGCCAAGAAGGAAGAGAAGATATTCTAGAAGCAGAAGCCGTTCACCAAGCGTTGATAGATTCGGTAGATCCATCGTGAAGAGGAAAGATGACGAGGCTAGCAAAAGAAAAGAGGAAGAAGAAAGATTACTGGAAATGGAGCGACAGAGAAAAATGTAAAAATGGGCGAATATTAAATAATTAATAGCCGTATAGTCTAGGTTTATGGGAAAGTTTTCACCCCATGCTTTTCTTTTATGTCGCTTCTTTTAATTACAAATTGACCATGTGAAGCTCCAGTCTGAAGTTTCATGTATCCAAAATGAAGGAGGTTCTTTTGTTTGAGTCATTGCCTTTTGTTATGCAACATTGTACCCGGTGGAGGGGAGGAGGGTGACTGGTTGTGAACATGATTGTTGAGGCTCACAGCGTTGCAGTGTCCCCACGTCCATTCCTCAATTGAAACAGTTCCATCCTAGGAAGTCATATGAACAGTTATAAGCATAATTATCATTTGCTTTGTCTTTAGTCGTGCAACGGAGAAAGAAAAAATGATTGTGGAGGAAGAAACACAAAAGCGGGTGGAAGAACTTGTTGCAAAAAGAGTGGAAGAGCAACTGGCAAAAAGAAAAGATGAAATTGATGCCGAGGTAATGAAACGAGTGGAAGAAGCCAAAAGAGTAATGGAAAAACAAATGATGGAAGAATTTGAAAAACGACGTCAGGAGCATCTCGAGGAGCAGCAAATGAAAGAGGTAAAAATTGTTACCCACTTGTTGTTAATCATAGTTTTGAGATTGACAACAGGGAGGAGAAATGGCCAGAAGTTAACCTGGTATCAGTCATAATAATGATCTGTTTACTTTAGAGCGAGATTCATGTGTGCATGTTTGACCTTAAACTCCCCTCAGCTTTTTCTTGTTGACAATCCAAACTTGTTTCCTTGTGCTTGTGAATTTGTGTCGTTTTTCTGCAAACACTCAGATTGTTTCCACAGATCCCAGTGAGCAGACCATTGAGATGGAAAACAATGCCAAGAACAGTCTGTGTTTTCAAGCATTTGGATTTAATCTTAACTCTATCTTGTGCCGATTTAGCCTTGAACTTGACATTTGAACCAGAACTTCAATTATTGTGCAAGAGCTGCACATTTTTTGAACTTGCAGAAAGCTTAGGAAGTTTCATCTTATGGAAAAAATTATTAAGTGCGCTTCTGATAGGAACATTCCATAAATGGGAGCGGTCAAGTCTTCACAAATGCAAATCCTAAGGATCTCTTCAAGCAGCTGTTACTTGGAAGATTTCATAGGAATTGTTAGGCGGACATGTGTATGTATGACTGGTTGAAACAGCTCTTCTCTGGGCTGAAGTAGTTTGTAAGCATAAAATCTCTGAAATGTGTATGGTTTGCCTTTGTTGTGTTTTACATTGGTTAGTGAAAAATTGTGACCACTTTTGATCCCTTTGCATGATTTCCAAGTTATTATTTTGATAAATATTTTTTTAAAGTTGTCACACTTCTACTTTAAGAATAGGTTTGTGGTAGTTGCATCGAGTTTTACTAGCAGTGTCATTCCCAGTAATACTGAATAAAAGGTGTGGAATGAAGAGATTTCCATAGTTGAAGAGCTTGTTACAGGAAGTTCATGTAGTTGTGTGTCCCAAGTTCTTCAATTATGCTTTTTCAGTTTTAAACAGTGGGACAGAAATCTGTTCAGCCAATTTTATTTAATGCTGATTGAAAACTGTCTGGTTTTTTTAGGAGGAAGAACGTCAGAAGATTCACCAACTTGAGAACCAAGTTAAAGAACTACAAAAACAACTTGATGAAGCCAATCAGAAACTGGTATGTTCTCCTACAATTCCAGGGTCTTTTATGTTACACATGGGTGACAATGCATTTCCACGCAGGGAAGTTTTGATTGCAGAGTGCTATTTCTGCTGTACACCTGTCCTTGTGGGATGTTTATATGCAGTATGCCACTTGAAGCTGGAGGGGGGCTGTGCATCTTACTTTAAATTTAAATACACTAGAGTTGAACCCTCTAGAAATAAACAGCATCGGGGCCCCCTTTAAGGGCTCTTCCTCTGTTTCTTTTGTCTTTTTTTTTTCAGTAGCTGTCCGATTTAGTAGATATGTCAAGAGTTCAACTGCAGTATACGTAATATCAAAAAGGGTCTTTGTCAATGCTGTGAAAGTTGTGTGTAACATAATATCACTGTTAAATGTTGTCGTTGTTTGCTAATAGCTTTAGTCTTTTTTCTTAAAACTAAATCAAATTGTACTTCTATTTCATCATACTGCAGGAAGAAATAATCTTGCAGCAGTGGTCAAGTTTGGTTTGTTTTTGCTGATCTACTGTTATTATTGGAGAAAGATGTAATGTGACTAGCAAGGAACAAAAAAAACTTATTCATGTATAATTATGATACTAAATTCTGGGAGTATGTTATTCACAAATTCTGCCTTTTGGCTTCAGCACCTCTTGTATGTAACAAGTTAGAAAGCCAGTAGCATGCCAGAAAACTAGTGCCTCTTCTCCCACTTAATCAAAGGTCTGGAACATGTTTGCCAAAATCTTTTCTTGCCGAGTAAAGCAAGTCATTATGAATTGTTCCAAACCAATTTTCTATACAACTTTTTTTTTTTTAAAGTGTCCCTGTACATTGTTTTAATATTACAATGTGCAGTAAATGACCATAGAAAAAAATGGTCTTTCTCAGCTATGGCAAGACAGAAAACTTTCAGAGTACCTGCCATGAGGAACCAGGTAAGGGCTTTTTTGTTGCTGTGTCATGCAGTAGTGTAACGTACAGTGCTTTTTTTTCTCCTTTGGGCGCGCAGGCGGAGGAGCGTTTGGCTATGGTTGAGGAACGAAGGACTCTAACAGAGCAAAAAATGTCTTTGGAGCGAGAGATTAGAAAGCAGGAGAAGGCTGCACAGGACCTAATTCTCAACAAAAACAGGAACAACAGACCAAAGCTTGTGATTGGATTTAAAAGCAAAGCTGCCATGTAAGAAACCTAAAATGGGGTCATCTGCCATCAGAATTGGTTCCTTCTAAATCGTGATCTTCAGTGGAAAGGCAGTGGTTGTCAAGGGTCATCAGAATTGGCACCTTGTAAGTTGTGATCTGTTGGGGAAGGATTGGAGTACAGTACACATCACACTGGCAGAACTTTTTGCATGCTATGTTTCGTTCGTTTGTTTGTTTGTTTGTTTACCTTTCGCTTTATTCCTTTTTACTTTTTCCTCAGTCAACTTAATTTCTTACACTTCCCTTGCTCTTTCAACCTCTTAGTTTCTTTTTTAGTCTCTAGCATCTCAAATACAATTTTCCCCTTCCGTCATATTCTTTTGGTGAAAAATTCCTGTAAATAAAATGTCATTAAAGGTGTTTTTCCCTTTTGTGAGTTGGTAATTTTTTTGTGTTTCATTATATACCCATCACAATCGCAACCCAGGGTGCTGTGTTTGTGCAGTTCAAAGGGTCACCATGAAGCTCTTTGGCTCAGAAAAGAACTGTATCCCTAATAACCCTAACAACAATGGAGCTTTAGCCTTGTAAACAGGTCCAATAGACAATCATTTCCTGCATCCCTCCTAGTCCCCCACGGTAAGTTATGAAACAGTGCTGGAAATGGACAAAGCAAGCATTTTCCTGCCATTTTGAATTGTATACTCCCAGCCTGGTTTCATTACTTACCGTAGGTGACAGGGAGGAACACGGGAAAGGAATATTTAAGCAATAGACCATGCTTTTTTATGGTTTATGGGCTGATAAATCACTTGGGATGTTGGAAGAACATAAGAATTTGTAAATGAATATTTGCCTGTGGCTTGTGATTCACGAGTTCGTCAGCCTGTTAACCATAGAAATGTGTGGTTTGTTGGTTTTATATAATAACTGAGAAGATGCACAAGTTCAGTGGCACAACAATCCATAGCTGATTGATTAGTCAGAGTGCATATGGTTGATGGATGCTGTTATTATATAATATGTTAAACAGTACACTAGTTCTTGTGAGTGACCTTAGCTCGGCCATTGCCTCAAGTATGCAGTGAGCTTTTAGTCAGTTTTTTTGCCTCATGAGGCTGTGAAGCTACCATTTTGCTCAGCTCTTTCTGCAAGTGTGCGGTGGGCCTAAGGGTGTGTTTGTTTGGGAGGGTTCTGTTTCAGTTATTATTCTACTGACAGGAAAATAGCTGCAAATCAGGTTCAAGTATTCTAGAATGTAAATAACCGGCAAGCAAATGCTACCAAAGTGATGCGCACTGATCTGTTAACCTGTGTTTCCTGAACTCCATCCCTGCCCCCCCCCCCCAGGTCCCTGATAGGTGGGGTGAAAGGTCTTGAACAAGCAGTGTGTGAGAAGAAGGCTCATCTCTAGTTGGTATTCCTTGCTATTTTACTGGAATATGAACCAGAGTCCAATCCTCATTATTGCAAAATCTACTTCTCAACGTATCCTTGGAGATTGCCTTATTTTCTAAATCTTGCTCATTATTTCTGCACTAAATACCTGTTTAAAGAACTTATTTTACGTCACGTTTACACTTCAATAGCGATCTGGGGTGAACCACGCCCCTAATCGAATTCGTTTCCAAGGGTTGCACGGAGAAAAGTGGTGGTCCTAGGAACCAGTTTAGCTTCGAATCCGTAGGCAGGTCATACGAACTTGCTTCACAGAGCTTGTCCTTCAAATGAAGTGTTTCGAATTCTTAGCCTTTTCATTTATCGAAGGAAGAAATGTTAATTGTAGTGCAAATCGGAGATGATGTCGACGTGCAGGGTGTACTGCCCAGTCCTCATGAATCAGTTTAGAAGTGTATATTATGTACAAAAGTTAACTGGGAACTGGGAAAATTCCCCATAACGTGATAGAGTTCATTCGTTTCCGAGTAATCTTTCAATTTGACTGGTGTTGAGATTCATGTTTTCTCTGCTCCTTGCTCAAGAATGAGTGCAAGTGTTTTGTCTTTCATAGCTCCCTCGATAAATTCTGACAACGACAAAACACCGTCCCTGTTTGTGTCGAAACTGTGAAAAACCTTGAGGGTTCGTTCTTCGGGAGTAAGTTCGTCCCAGTTCGGAATACCTTCGGTTTCTCCCGGGTTATCTCCCATCGTTTTGTATAACGCGTCGACGATTCGAAACATTTCTTGCTTTGTTATATTTCCGTCGCCATTCACGTCGTAAATGCTGAAAGCCCATCGGAGCTTTTGTTCCATAGTACCGCGGGTCGACACTGAGAGTGAGCACATGAATTCACGGAAATCTACAACAAAAAAGAAAGGAAATGGAAAATGTTCAATAAGGAAAACGCAGTCCTAATATCGCTCGTGGAAAATGACGATAAACTATGCCATTAAATCGCGTAACTCTTCATTGTATCGGGGGAGAAAACCCTTTTGTTTTGTTTCGGTTTATTTGTATACTATTTGTATGTAGCTGTATCAAATGTCGTCCTTTTAACTTGATTGTGGGCTTTCCATTGAAACGGGTAAGTTTTCATGATGTTTAAATACCAAGTTGTTTACGCTACACATTCACAGAGCAGTACAGTAGCTCAATTCTGATTGGTCAGAAAATTGGGTTTTCCCTTCGTCTGACTGGTTCAACACGGCGTAAGAGCACTTAATGGGCTTCCCCAAAAATATTACAGCCGCACAACTTGAAACACGAGAACACGCTTTCGAAAATTGACTCCTCTATAGCACTTAAAATGACTTCAAGTTGAATGTTAACTTGAAAACTGAGTTGTGAAAACTGCATTTCACTAATTTAATCCAGTGGCAAAGGTTATGGAAGTCGAAGTTAGTTCGACGGGTTGTTTTGGAGAAGAAAGTCATTCACGGCGGACAACTGCATGATGAAGCATTTTCTACGACGACAAGTTCACTGCCTCTACGAGACAATCTGTTTTGAATTTATCCCATATCAAGGCACTATTTAGTGGGAAACAAAAATTGTTTCACAACGATCGTGAGTATAGTTTAAGTAATTCATTGAAAACCCTTTTTCCTTCTGCACGACTGACGTTCAAGATTGTGAAAAACAGCGGCAATTTGAGCGAAAAGTATCGGGCGGCAGGTCTAACTCCTTTTTGTGAAATAAAACTTCAGTGTTACTGGCTATGAACGAGAAGATTAATTGTAAAATGCTTTCATTTATAAAATAGGACAGTGGCATTTCAGGTTTCTGTCGTAAGCTTCCAAGGAATGCTCGTTTTGGAAGTATTTTGCTCTGTCCGTCAGGCATGATTTCCGCAGCCTTTATAACCACTTAAGTCAGTCCTTAGTTTCCGTGGTGTTACAGCCTGGAATGTTGGTGATTTTTGGTGGGAGAGGATCATGAACTAAATATTCCCTTTTTCCGAGTTGTATTTTATTGATTGCTTTTGCAACTTTTAGTGTAACTTGGTCTTAATGCGCTGGGAGAGTTGAAAACACTGACCCCTGGTCCATGGACTACCCCGACGGACTACCTAAACGGACTACCCCAAAAATACTATTTCAAGTGAGTACTGTTGATCATAAGCAGCGTCACAGTTAGTCCTAATCCTAAACATCCATTTTAAACAGCGTTAGTCAACAGTATTTAAGTCTAAGCACCCATTTTAAAAAGGTTAGTTTTCAATAATATTGTGATGGCCGATTACTTCATGTAAGTAAGGGATGTCGAAGTTTCGATTTGATTGGCGCATAAGTCGTATGTGGCCTTGCAGACATATATAAATAAGCTACATGCAGTGTAAGTACATAATCAATTCAATACTTGCAATAGTACTCAATCACAATAGTATTTGGTAAAGTTATTCTATTTTAGGGTAGTCCGTTTGGGTAGTCCGTCGGGGTAGTCCGTGGACATGATGGACTATACGGGTCAGTGTTTTCAACTCTCCCTGATGCGCTTGCGAGAAACGTGGTTAGACACGGCAGCAATCTCCTTTTGGATTTTTTGCTTTTTAGGCCCACGGTGGCTAGGGTGTCTGTTGTAAAAGATTTCACTTGTAATGCCAGCAGTCAGGGATGCTGGCTACTTCATTATGTTACCAAACGCGCACTAGCATCTTTGAAGTCTGTCAACACGGACGGAATCATGACAGCGCAACTGTGTACAAATTCACGTGACTTCATCTATAATCAGGTAATATATAAATATGCAAGATCAGTTATTTTTTTAGTCACGTTAGTAAGTTACAATTATTTAAGAATTCAGCCGGTATAGTTCCATTCATGATTCGTTTCAGAGTATTTATATGTTAAAATGTCTATATCAGGTAAAAACTTCTGTTTTTGCGATCACTTTGGTTGATTTTCGAAACCTGTTACAGGTTGTTAGAGTTTATTTTGCCATTGCCTGAATTCTGCAGTTGACGGGTCTAACGATGCGCTTTTTATCTGAAATTGTTCTATAGGCCTTAAACAATTGGGAAAAGTGCATTATAGGGCTATTAGGTCTCGTTTTCATTGAATTTCACACTCTTGAAGTTTGGTAATTTTTTTTGCTGATTTCGGGCTAAATGCTAAGGGTACCCCCTTTGCAAAAATGGCCAAAATAGTCGATTTTACAGCCTTTGTGTTTATGGCCAAAACTTTTCCTCTAACGCAGTGCGATAGCAAATTGAGACCTAGGAACGGGGCAGTTTGCCTAGATTGTAAAAAGGACTGAATTTGTCTGAAAAAGGACTTGTCAATCATGCACCTCGTGCCTAATATCACGCGGTTTCCTCTTATTCGATGAGCGCGCATCCTCACTCGACTGCTGCCCATCCGTTATAATGCACGGGGGCGCGATTTTTGCGTCGCACGATAATCGATAATGCAAGATAATGCACCAGGGCTTAAGATAATGTCGTGTCGCACAATGATGTGAGCGAGCGCAACGAAAAGAGGCGTGTTGCTTTTAAACAAAAACGCCCGCGGAGAAGATCGAAGACAAAATAGGCGACAATATACGCGAGCAACAGCTGAAGTGCGACGGGAAGAAAAAACAGAAGCAAAGGAAGTGGTTTGAACATGAGCTAGAAATGGAAGAACAAGAGAAATCCCACTCATTGCCATCACCAAGGATCGAGAGATAAACCAAAAGAAGAGACAACACAAGACATCGGGGCGTGGAGAATGAATCATAGCAGCTCGGGCTTGGACATTGAGCACGCAAAGCTTCCACTGTTTTGTAAGACATAAAACAATGGAGGGTGGAGGGAGCTGATCATTCGCTGAGAAGAAAAGAGAAAAACGAGAAATAGAAAGATACACACAGATGCTCTGAAGAGAATGAACCTCAGGAACTTGGTTTAAGATCTTGGGATGGAGTGTTCACCATTGCGAAGCATACGAGGGATTTTTCATGACCGGCTCAGCGCAGTAACTATCTTAAGAGATCAGCGAGACACCCTTCGTGCACATTTTGACTTCATTGCTGGGTTAAGTATGGCGCCCAGATGTGCTATGGGACGTGACACTCCAATTGCATATTTCATGGACACAGGCCACTCCAACAGAAAACTGTGAATTGCGGCGACACTTAGAGAAGCGAAACGAAATGTTTGCAACACGACGGCGAAATACTGTTTTGCGTGTCTACATTTCTGTAACTACGCATAGACAACTAATGAGCGTGACAGAAAACACACGCCTTTTGGCCTCCTAAAGTTATGGACTCTCACAATGGCAAATTTTAGACTCTTTAAAACAAGCGCCTATTACGCGGTAACTAGTGAGAAACGTGGTTCAATTTACCTCTCGTTCAATTTTATTAAAAATCCACCCTCGTTAAATTGAAATGGGTAAAATTCGCGGTCAGTGTCGAACTGAATCCACTCCAACTTCATAAAAGCTCACTTTTAATCTAACAATAAGACTGAAAAGTCCAATTTTAAGCGCACAAAACTAAAAAAGTGAAATATTTTAGTTTAATACGCCAGTTTACTGCTGGCAACTCAGTTGAGTGACGATTTTTCATGTTACAACTGAAATCAATACACATGTTTTATGTCAGACGCAAGCACAACATGTCAGACAAAATTGCTTAGCCAATGAATATTTAATAAACGGAATTTGAATTCCAGTTTGTTTCACTTTTGAATGATGCATGTGAAGTTGTCGCGCAGAAAGATCTCGAATTTGGTTAGGAGCATGGTATATTGGAACTGTCGGCAAATTGGAAGACTTTTAATTTCGTCGTCAGTGCGTTCACTGTTCGTAACGACGTTGCGACAAAATCACAGACGGATCTGACAATACCACGCGAAAATGTTAGCATCTATGTTATACGTGATAAATCGTTAACGTTGTTTCTCAGTTGGCACGCGCGAGTTGGTGTAAGATTTGTTAAGGTGTCGAAGTAAACGATAGTCGCCGGAATACGAACAGAAACGAACTCCAGAAAATTGAAAACGATAATGAAATTGAATTTCTTGCTGAATCAAATTCTGATTGCCAGTTTCTAACAAAAATCTTTTACTCAATGCTCAAGGCGTAATCCGCTGACATGAATCTCTTTCATTCGAACGGAGGCAGTGGCTTATAGAGAAGCTTATATTTTATATTTTACCAACCAAACCAGTTTCTTTACTCAGAGGAATATTAGGCAACAAACCCCTCTATACTTTGCACCTGTTTTTGAAACACTTGGCGCAATGCTTTGGAAAATAACATACTGAGTTTCGTTTTGTTCGCGTTTCATCCAAATCCGTACTTGCAATACCTCTTTATGGAAATTAAGCAGTTGACTAGAAAGTTGGTGTGTTAGCTGCGCCAGATAGCTTTTGTGATCGATGGATCAGTATGTGTTGACTAGATACTTTGGCTGCCTCCCCGTCAGTACCAACATCGAGCATAGCTCAACATCAGATTCATTTTCCGCGTCGTTCATTTTTCTTGTTTGCTTCCTCCAAATTCTCTTCAAGAAGGATCGATCTACGTATTTTAGTAATCATAATATTGACCCTTCGAAAACAAAACCCTATCTCAAATTAAAAAAAATTCTTGCAATAAGGGTAAGAAATGCAATTACTGACCAGCCTTTAATTATTCATGACACTTCGGAGCACACTGTAAACACTAGTCTTTCTCCATTTGTTCTCAGCTTTGACTGAAGCATAGTTTTATAGCGCGCGACAAATAACCACGCTAGAAAACTGGCCCCTTCTCGGTAAAATTAACAGAGATTTGTCTGCGTGGTAGTTAGCACTTGCTATCGGTAAAATAGATCACTTTTCCTAATTCCCAAAAGTTATAAAGGTATAATCCACCAGCCTTTATTTATGCTTTCGTTGGTGGTATTTTTGAATTAACTTATCATCGAGTGAGACTGTATTTCGAGATGGAAGCATCACTACAGCTATTGTTATACAAATGAGAATATTTCAAGATAAAATTAAGAAATCGGATCAATAAAATCGGATGATATCTTTCTTTGAAATAGCGAAAAAATTTAAAATGAAAAGTCGAGAAAATATCAACTGCATGCCTTAAAATATGTTGAAATATCAAAACTTTCTTGACTTGCCTATTTTGCCATCTCCGTTGACATCAAATCGCCTAAAAACACAAGTGGCGAGTCTGGAAGCATCTCCCTTGTCGAATACCTTTTTGTACATCTCTATGAACTGCTGTTTCGTTAGGTATCCGCTTGGACAGTCTTTCAGGAAACCTTTGTACCAGGCTTTCAGTTCTTTCTCGTCGAATTTCGTGTGCTTTAGAAGGTCACCTAAGACCTGAGGGTCGAGTTTTTTGCTTTGCTTTTTTCCCATACTGAGGTAAGGTTTGACAGGTCGAACGGAACGGCAGAAAAAAAAATGCTTTGGCCGGCCTCAGAAAGGTGAAATACTTGCTGATGTTTTTTTTTTCCGTTTGGGCGGTCCACTGGTTAGCTTGTCGATCTGCCTTTTAAGGAGGTATCTTTCGTTTTGACTCTGTGGTGTCGACCGAGTCAGTCGTTACCGGAACAGATGCTGCATTTGCTATATCACATTAACGACAATTATTTACCCCGGCCACCTATCGGGGAAAATCAAAAGATGTTCCTGTCATGCCATCCAATTACCTGAAAAAAAAAAGGCAGGACTCGTCACTTTGCGGGGTTTCTGTCTATTGGCGCTGAAAAACACAAAGTTACACCGTTATACAAGTACTATCTACCCATGTTAACCGCCGAAGGCACTTGCGTGGAAAAAAAAAAAACAAGGCTTCTGGATCACTTTGCATAAATTACTCTAACTTGCATCTGAGAACGAGTGAGTCATTCTCTTTTCTTTGATTGACAACTTGGTTACCCAGCGATGCGTTTTGTACGTTGAGGAATCATGAGGCTTGTACAGTGCGGAAACTTGAACAATGGCATCTTAAGTATCTTAACAAAATTCGCCAAAAAGAAAAATCGCTGGAGAAATACTTTTTTTCATAGAAATCCGCGGGCTTCTATTTACACAATGCCTTGACATGTCATATCTGACCTGCTCTTTGAGGGGCGTGACAATTTCGATGTTTTTTTTTTCCCCGTATATTAATATATCGCTTTTCATTTACGATTTTTAATTTAAGTGACTATGCCCCTATTGTTTTGAATTCCCAGATATCAAAAAGGTGAATAAATTAACAATGTATTTAAAGATAGCATCTTGGTTTTCTTTTCCCTAAGGAGTGATAATTTCTCGCGCAGAAAATATACATTTGTATTTGCTTTCAATTAATTACAAAAAATATATTTGCCGAACTCCCACGTTATTGTGATAAAAGAGGTCAAGACTAGAAATCCCCTCCAATAAAACTGTCAGGAAATTTGAGGTAGATGATATATTATTGAAATATATTGCTTAAACTCATCAAGTTATGGGGGCTCGAGTTAAAATGTTACTACGTACGCTTTTAACAAACATTTTGTACTTAGTAATCTGTGGTCATTTTCCGAATAGACGTCAAACTTAAGCCCGAAGCATGAATGTGTCTCAAGGTACAAAACTCTTCTGGCTCAATGTTGTTTTCGTTGTCAAATGTCTCATTTTAAGCAGCTTGACGAAAGTAATGTAAACATTTCGAGGACAAGAACAGTGTACCCAGTACAAACAAGCATGGTAACTAAATGTGCTTTGATTCAGTGTTTGCTTTGAAGTGTTACTGTACAGAGTTTTCACAAAACGTTTTTGATTAAAAAATAAGCAAGGAGCAGACGTTGTCACCAAAGCATTCAGTTGCAGATGTTTTAGAACGATATTCACTCATGCCGAGGAGGGAGGGGGGGGGGGGGGGGNNNGTCGAGAAGAGCAGAGACCTCTCTTATCGTTCGACTAAGTGAAAAGTTACAATTATCACTTAAATAAGAAAAAGGTTTGGACATTGTTTATCAGATTCGAAAGAAACGTCTTGTCAAAGCCAGGGTTTCAATCAACATAAGGGTGATTCACTTTTAATTAGAGCTGTTGATAACTGGTCACACCCCAAATATTTCTCTCGTACCGGCGGTAGTTAATGGTCCTCCAAATTTCTGGAAAGTTATTTGAAGCCTGGAAAAAAGGTAACAGCCACACTACAAAAGTCTTCTTCAATAATTTTAATTTGGAAGGAAACATGATAAAGATAAATATTTGATAAAGATTTTATCGACAAGCCCAAAACGTTGTGGCCATCTTGTAGAAACAAACACAGCTGCATGCTTAGTTGCTTTCGAATTTCACCAACGCGGACGTTCCCAATGACTAAAACGTGAGAGCCAAGTTACACGGCATGGAACTGCTTCAGAGGAAAGTACTTCTTAGTAGTTTTCATTTGATCATGAGAGGCGGATCCTGGCACATCACTGACGATTTCATCCATAGACTAAAAGGATACCAAACTATGCATTGTATAAGAAACAACACCACTTGCCCACCTGAATGGTGATACTTCAAGATTTCATCTACAGAGTCAGAAGTGAAAACCACCTTTTACATCACGACAATAAAACCACCTTTTGGAACTTGATGACAGACCATATGTGAGCCACGGGATAGCTTTCATTTTAATGCTTACGGTTTGATGTTTCTACTATGCACAGAACTACTTCGCACAGCCGCTGCATCAAGAGCGTCATAAGAAAGTCCTGCTCAACAACTTTCCTCCGAATGATCACACTTGAGGATTTGTTAGTCACAGAGCGAAAAGAAAGCGAGAAACACATGACTTGTCATTTATTCTCTCTCATTTCAACGTCTTCAATATCGACTGGACAATCTATAAAAGCGAACTGTTCGCCTGTGTTCCTGCAGTGTTCTTTACGATAATAGCAGCCAAAATTAACGCGTAAATATTGCTCTCAGTTACAAACAGAAGCCAATATCTGCCATACGTAAATTTTGTAAAGGGCGGCTGAAATTTAACAAGTCCCATCTCTTTAATCTTTCATGCTTTGTGAGGAAATGTAAATTTTTAATCGAAAAATCTGTCATCTATAATGATGTGCCCATGGCAATAAAACAAAAAATAAAATAAATGTGTGTGTATACATATACATATACATATATATATAGGAAGTCTGTGTTTCGATTATTCCGTGTTACAGTGCTACATAAGATACATAAGAGTAGAGCGGAATATAGATTAGGATATCCTAATCTGTATATATATATATTTATATAAAATTAAAAATAAAAAAAAATTCAGGGCATAGCTACCATGTACTCCAGTTATAAGACTGAAAAGAAAACAACAACAACAAAAAAAGTAAACCAAAAGCAACGAAAAACTCAGAAAAAAATTTAAACAACAACAATGGCGGTCAAACCACTTTTTCAAAGCGCACGAATGTTTATCCAAGGCGCGAATGTCGCTTCCGCAGAAAGGCCATGCGATTGGGTCAACAAAACTTGCGGCTGGGAAACAGACGATTTGAGCTGCGAGTATCTGGTAAAGCAACTTTTGCACAGCGAAAACGCACTTTTCAGAGACCTTTCTTTTACATTTACTGAGCAGAGCCAGAGAAACGATTTGGGACTGAAAGCGGGCGATCGGGGGAAACCGGCGGTGGATGTCGAACATCAAGTTACAACTGTGTGAAAATGCAAACGTGGCAATTTTTCTCCGCGTACTCTGTGTTGGTTGTTTTTACGGTCTACTTTTTCAGCGTTATTTTCCTTAGTAACTGTGCTCACATTGTGGGTGGCTCCTTCTAAAATGTTGTACAATTGGTATAGGACCGGCTTAACGGAGCCGAAACCAGTTGTGAAATTGCGCACATTTGAGCATCCTACCGATAAACACTGAGTTACCGTCCTCAGATATTAGGGACCTTACGAAACAAGGACGACGACGGCAACGAGAACGCCACCACACAATAGGGTTAGTGTGCAAAAACAATGGTTCGGCAGGCTCTGCACGTGCGTTTTACATTTTGGTATATTTCCTTACCTTCATCTCCTAAATGACGACGTGAAATTACTAAATTCAAGGTTCTGGGGAGGACGTTAGCACACGGCGATGAATTTTCAATTATCTCTCTACGCTTGTAACCCGCTCTTACCAGTTTATTTCCTCGTCAGTAACTGCACATTTTAAATGCGGAACAACACCAAATAATTCCGTAGTGATAGCAATAACGCAAACTTGTATTTTTGAATGACGTCCTCGTTGCCGTCGTCTTCCTTGTTTCGTAAGGTCCCTATTTACTCCTAGGACGGATCAATATTAATAGTCTGCCCCCTTACAATTCCCTTGATTCGGTGTGTATTGGCATTCAAATATCTTTTTGCATCAGGCATAGTTCTCTTTCGCTTCGTGACCCTATCTCTACAAAATTACTCTCGCCCTCGTCTTATTCGCTACTCGCTGGAGCAAGTGACACTACCTGAACCCTGGCAAGTAATACCAAAAAGAAGTGACTCCTTAAAGTCTTATTGACAATTCACATCTTTACTTCTTACTGTAAAACCGAGATCATATATAACAGTGTAAATAACTGTCTCAATAAATAAATATTTAAAAAGTCGAAGTAAGCTAAAACCTTTTAGAACTATTTCTTTTTCTCTATCTAAAGCACTAATTCTATTGAGTATGAAAACGTAAACCAAATGTCCTCAAAGCGCTTCCGAAATAGTTACAGACCCGAGCAGTTAGGAAGACTTCTACACCGGCACGTCCGCCTAAAATAGCTTGACATCGTGATACTGCATTCAAAATCCTTTCACCAAGAAACTGATCTGTTCAGTCTACTAATCATACAGTCTTATGGCTATACCAGGTTAATATGTATACTGAAATGAGAGGATTGAGTGAGACTAGAGTATAGGGATTGAAACTCATTAAAACCCTGGGATAAAGTAGATCGAGGATTAATTATTCACACAAGTACATTAAAGTTGAACGAGATAGCTGTGGAATAAAATGCCACCAATAGGGGTCGCTTATATTTACCTGTTCGGTTGCCTTAGATTGAGTATTCCTCTTCGAATTCCATTATTTTCATGCGGTGTAATTGGTAAAGCTGATATTTACGACGCTCATTCAACCTATGTTATTGTTATAGAATAAAACCAGATGGAATCGCAAAGCCTGAGAGACCGTGAGAGACCATTGAAACAAGTGGGCACGATAAATCGCACAGCTGCGTAAGGAAAAATCACTTTATAGTTCAATTGCGTCGGGGCATTTAACAAGAATTCTCCTTTTATTCGATTTATATTTACAGTCCCTTGTACTGATGAAGGTGTTTCGGGTGTATGTGCATTGTATCTTTGTTGTACATGCGCACATCGTATAGTTCCCTTGCGACAGGAACAACTTGGCCAGCTGCATTACTTTAATTGTCGTCTACTTGGTGTGCCTGTGAACGTTTTCCGTTGTGACTCAAACGTGGAGTGTCTGTGCACGCCTTCATAGTTCCTCTTATCAGTGGTCAGTGAGACTCAGCTCGTTATTACGTGATGTGAAGGCTTTTAACTTTGCTCTGTCGGATTCACGACGTTTGTTTGAAGCCCACCATATTACAACAAATGCCGGCATAGTTTTCCCTCTCCATAACTTCTCATTTGGTACAACTAAGGACTAAGAAACCCTGTATATTAGCATTATCGTGGATACAGCGCAGAAAATTTCCAAGGAACATATTTCGAGGGATTTGTTCCCTTTTTAGAGTCGCCTTATCGCTTCCAATCCATGTTGCTTCCTCTTTGAATCTTTAAGTCTTGCAACATCATTATTGAAAATGTAATTAATGAGCATTTTTCTTTTACAAACATTCTTCTCCTTGTGTTTGACTCGCCGCTGTTTGTCTTTTTAATCACAAACACCTGCTAACTATAACCTTCTTCTTGCATTTCTTGCACTTGACATAACAGCACCAATAATACTGACACTCGCAGCGCTCTTCGATCTCTTCCTCAAGTGTCTTATGTCCACGTCCACAGCACATGTAAGCACAACTACCCTTTCCTGTTGTCTTGGCATTGCACTCCCGTCCCGAGGTCCCTAAAGTCCCTCGGGATTCACTTTCTTTACAATAGTTTGGGGAAGGATCCAGTGCGATGAGATCCCGCGGAGTGTACCGTTTCCCTCTCCTGGGTCTGAGCATCTGTTTATTGCGACCCTTGCTCTGGCTGACCACGTTTATAACATTGTCATACTTTTTCTTGAGGAGCGTAGCCACATTTTTGAAGTCACTTAAACGCCGAAAACACGTTTTGGTTTGGCACGAACCGGAAACGCCGTGACATCGGCAAACGACCTCCATCTTATCTCGAACAGCCTGAAATCAGAGGGAAAAAAGACGTTGAATATCATTTAGCTCTAGAATAGTTGCATTTTATTTTACATGCTCTGAACATTTAAGTGCTTTTCGAACTTCAAGACCATAACATTACGGTACATTTGGATGAAACCAAAGTGCGGTAGTTTAGAAATAGGAGGGCAAGGATGGTCATCTGCTGTTAGTTAATTTATTAAACCTGTGAATGCACGGAATGATGTGAAAGGGCGTGATCTCTTATTCATAAGTACAGTTCAAATCTTTTGGCAGCAGCTGCTTGTATTCATATAAAACAGACAGTAACAGAAAAGTAATTACGTTTAAAATGAGCTTCATCAGCAGCATTTCAATCTTCAAAACTGCCGTCAAACTGATGACAAACAAGTAGAAATGCAGTATTTATAAAACCATACGTATTTGTAGTGCACACATTTCAACAAGAATTACAAGAGCTTAACCCCACGTTGTTTTTAATTGGGATTATTACAGACTTGCCCTGGAATTTATGGTATTTTAGTGTGATTCTAATTAACTTAAGCTCCTCACTCGGAATGAGAAAAACAAGTCAGAAACTTGCACTGCATTGGTCATATTTGTCGTAGCTGTCATAGACATTCTTTTTACAAGAGTTTCCTTTCAGTAGCTTTAATTGAATGGTCAAACGAACTTTCACCCGCTGACTCAAACTTAAGACGCCCGTGCATCTCGTGGAAAACAGCTCTACAGGAAGACATTGTTTTACTTGTCAAACTTCAGCAGTATGCCCACATTGAACAGGACCAATAAGCCTTACCAAAAGAAAACAATGCTCCTTATTACTAGACTTGACTCGGTTGGACATACCCATGGTATCAAAGAAAAAAGGCATCCCATATACAGTCGCAATAACGTTCACGTTTAGCCTTATCTATAACAAGGCTCTTTAATGCGCGAAAAATCCACTCGGCCGTCTCTACGACAGCTTTGGGCCGAGGCGTTAATGTGAAGATAATTGATTCTTCTTCTTTGACATTTCTCCTGGCCATTATTTCGATGGGAATAAATCCAGAAGTCGCAAAAAACAGTTTTTATCTCGCACAGCATAATAGACAGCATGTTAATCGTCACACTTCAGTACCAGCCAAAAAATAAAAGGCGTGTTTGTTTACTTTCGAGTGGAGTGGCACTTTGATTTCTTCGAAATAAATCTTCCCTTCTTCTCTTTTTTGCAAGTTGTTGCACACAAGCAATCACGTGACCACTTCCCTTGTCAATATTCATCACCTTGGCATCCGCTTGCATTTGATTGGGCTTTCCCTGAGATGAGACAATCGTGAAGCTTTATACGTGCTAGTTGTCCATTTTGGAAGGCATCTGCTTTTCAAACCAATATGGCATCTTGCGCCACTCTATTATCTCCCGGCTTGGTTACGTTTTCTTAAACAGGAACATGTGCTTGCAGTTATCTCTGTCTTCCAGATGACAAGTGGGGCGTGCATTTTAGCCTCCCAAGGATCTTCAATAAGACCAACTGTTGCCGTGTTTGTTTGTTTGTTTGTTTGTTTTACTGAAATGTTGAATAGACTTAACCAGCTTTCGGTGAATCGCAGCCGGCAGCCATGAGGCATTTACGGGTTACGTTTCAGTGTCATCTGCTGTTGACTTAGGTCTTCGATTATACATTGCTAACGCAAAGATAATTGTAGGGCGCGGGGAACAGATCATGATTGCGGTTGGCCAACCTCGTTCCCAGGCTCTCTTTCTTTTCCTCCCTCGACGACAAGGGAGGAAAAGAGACAGCCTTGGAACGAGGTTGGCGGTTGGTAACTTTCAGATTAGTCCATTCTTTCCATTGTATCTTTCATAAGGTAAGGATGCCTTGGCGGTCCAGTCTGCGTTTTACTACATTTTCAGTTCATGTAAAATACCAGTTGATTAGGGAAACCTATTGAGCAGCAGCTGATAAGCTCAACGGATTAAAACTTGCAAACTGTTGCGAAAAAAACAAACAAACAAAAAAAGATTTTTTGTAAAAAGATATCCAAGACCGCATCACGGCCACGCCTGTTACTGCCTTATTGGTGGGATAAAACCCTAAGACAAGGGTGGTGTTAAATTTCCGACTTTAAATTATATGCAGAGACTCAAAAAATAACACCACCCTGTGTAAGCTGGAAAACAGCAGCACAAAACCTTACAGCTCTGTGGCTTTCATTTGAATGGTTAGACTTAAACGTGACAACGTATTAAACAGCAGGATTTTTTGTCTTCAGTAAAGCTGAGTAGTTCACTTCCCACCTAGTAAATTAGTCCTTGACTGAAATCAGTTTTCTTGAAAAGAATTTGCGTTACACGATGTTTAGCAGGCAAAAGAGTTTTACAGAGTTTGCTTAGTGTGAGCAAACTTGTTCAAATCCACATGCTGGCTACTTTTTTGACGATATCAATTTACTGATGATGCTACAACTTAGAAGGCCGGGTTCTCTTTAACTCTGTGTTGTCGATAGAATATAGACCGACGTTGAGCGACACTTCATGGCATTCATATTTTCACGCACTGGCTGAAATTCCTTTTTATTTCTAAATTGCCGGGAACTTGGCAAGTTTTCAAGAGCTAAGGCGATAGATGTACGGCAGACGATCACAGACTAGTTGGCGACAAGGGGACCACGATCTCCATTCCGTTCTCCGTAATCTCTACGATGAGCTCTTGGTTCTACACCCCTTTCAGCCCATCAGCTTCAAGTTCTGAAGCACCACATGCCGTCTTAATATCGGTGTTTACAGCGTTGTTGCAAAAACTGCTGATAATCCAATCAAACCGGATATTAAAATTCCCTGTGTTGTCGTTAGGTTTGCGGGAGGTCGGAGACATCCGGATTATCGACTGTGCAACTGTAGGTTTTGAAAACAAGTAACAATTTTTAACACCCATGCATGCTAAGTCTAGGCCTTAAAAATAGATAAAAACACGAGCACATAGCGTCTGAGATAAAGCAAAATCCAATTAAAATTAGAGTCAAAACTGTAGCGAATCAGTTTTTGATATTTACTCTCAAGTCGGAGAATGCAAAAACTTTTCAAAGCTGATCAGTCGAAAATCACACTATGTCAACTCATAAATCTGACTTGTCGTCTTTCTTCGAAGAAACGTTCAAATGGAGGTCGAAAGGGACTTTTTTTCCAGTTTCGATTACCCGGTATCAATTCCGTCGTTTGAAATCAATTTGAAATACAATGTGTTCAGTCCGATAAAACATGAGAGGTCTGGTGGTCTACTCGTCCCAGTCTCTGCAACTGACGGCATCCACACCTACTTCAGAAGCAATGCTATGCTTTGGTTGATAACGCGACAGAATCATTGTGCAAAGGGTTATCGATTGAGGCGCGCAATCGGGAGCGTATAAGTTGTATGGCTTCTATCATTTGACGGTTTCAGTAAACGTTCGCAAACAGGACAAACAAAAGCTTATTTTTATAATTGTCTGTTAGACTGAGCGTCGCCGGAGCAAGCAAAGGTTCATAATGCAATAAAAATATCAAATCCAGTCTAGCTAAAAGCACGAGAGAATATAGTTCCGTGACAAATGCCCCAGGAAGCTCAAATGGCAAAACTAAATCGAAGCACGACCTCTTAGTCATGACATGCAATGCGACAGAGTGCCTATCTGGTATCGAAGTCACGATCTCTGGGCGGAGCGCAGAGGCTACTACGAGACAAAAATTATTTTAAGTTTTTAAAATGTGTTTTCGTCATTGACCGTGTGAAAGAATTAAACAGAGACCGATTTGATCATCTTTTCAACTAAAATAATACTGTTAATTTTCAAGTTATTAAAACATCATTTGCAGAGACAAGCAGAGACAGGCTCCGCCATTATAAAATGACGTAATAATGGTGAGGGCACCCATCGTGAGAAATATTCTATTTGTGATGCCTATATCTGCTTCACAGAATCAATGTTGCTAGTTGACTTTATTGTTATTCTGGGGTTAGACCAGAATTTGCATTAACATACATTCTTTCACATTTTGTACAATTCGTGTTCACATGTCACATATTTTGTGGGATGATCGACTCCGTCACTTAAAACAATCTGACTCGATATTTTTTCGTGCAACAACCAAGAGAAGATTTTTAAAAAAGTGATCATTACTAGGAACTAAATTTTAAATAAAGCCCTCAATGGAGTGCATACTCTTGGGCAGTGAACACGCTCACTGTGAAGAAAATTTGGCTCCTCTTCAATTTGGAAGTGTCCTGTTGAGTCCCAAATGAGATTATCTATTTAATTATACTCTCAAGAGAACAGCGAAAAGTTAAAACGTACACGGGTTAACAACGGAAGATATTAACTCCTGCATTCTTGAATATAAATCGGCTAATAAGTCCAGTGATCCTGTTGAAAAGCATGAGTCTGAGCATTACTAGACTCAAGTGTCTTTCATTCACCTTTGCTGGTATCAAATCGATGCTACTGCAATACTTTCTTAGTACTTCGTCCTGTTAATCGCGGATTATACCGGCTATTCAATGTAGTTTTATCTTTCAGTTCTATAACTATTCACGAAAGCCCTGTCCATTCAATAACGATGCTCTAAAAGGTAGCTGTGCCTTATAAAGTTGATCGGATAAAATGCTACACTGTTAACCTTTTAGCAGTAATTTGTAAACAAATAGCTCTAGCTGTTAGGTTTTATGTTTTGGATAAAATCTGAAAGTGTGACCATTCGCTAGCAGAAGTACCTACCCGTTGCTCTGCACAGTATGATGTGAAAATTCAGGCTCAGTAATTTTTTCACCGCGTGGCCATAAATTGTTTATGTGAACATTCAAATGGAAGCTATTGTGCGGTATTTTCATTGCCATGTCGTTAACTTCTGGCTTAATTACTCATTCAGGTAGTCCCATGTAGTTTTTGTTTAATTCGTGTTTCGAACCTGAGGCTCGGTGAAGTGGGGTTAAGACAAACTTACCGCTCTTCCCGCTTCGTTGTTGTGAAGATTCATAAGTGCGCGGCCGGTGGCCATTGGTTCTAGTCCATTCATACGTTTCTTCTCAACAGCGTCTGTAAATTTTTTGCTGAATCTGACGCCGTACGCGATGTTATCACTGCACCCTCCCCACATCCAATTCTTGTTTTCAAGTTTCATCTTAGGCGTTCTTCCACAACTACATACTTCTAATCTTCCAATACTGCAAGCTTGAGTAACGCTGTATGCTACAGCGGCCGATGCAAGCGAGTATGCAAAAGCTGATTCCTTTGTCCCTGTGAAAATATTGAATATCATTTAACTTTAACGTTGCTTAATCACTAATTATCTCGAGTGTCTGCATTCTATAGTAATAGTTTGTTTACTTAGCGGCCATTTGCACCTACCGCCGTAAAAATGTTTTCTTTTCTGGGGAAACTTGTTTTTGGGTGGAATGCCAGCTGTTGTGAAATAAGAACTAATGCTTTTTAGTTGAAAATATAATAGAAAATCCACGCGGAAGAAGGTACCTCCGCCGATCCACGGAAGTTAGGTGTCACCCTAGCGATACGTTCCCTTTCATGACATGATTAAGTTCCGTTAACCATAGTTTCGTTAGATTCAATTCTAATTGATTATATCAGTTTTCTAAGGTGGCCCTTGTAACCAAGGGTTTGGCAAATAAAGATTAACCAGTGCACTTATTTCCGATGCAGTCCTCTCGGAGGGTTTCCAGTGCGGTTTTCGCGCCAAATTCTGCAGTAATCCGGTTGGTATTGAAGCACGTAAACGTCTCTCCGTTGTCTACGTCACAGTGATTACCGGATGAAATATTTTCGGACTGATTAGTCTGTAAACGACAAGGTGGCTTGGCTAATTCGCCGCTCACGAGAAACGCCCTGCATTTTTCTAGCAGCGTTGAGAATTTGAGATTTAAAATTGGGCTAAAATTTAGCCGTGATGTCTCAAAGGGGATAATATCACAGCCGTTTTGAAAAAAAAAATGCACTGTAATACAGCAGTCTACCACTTCCGACCAGCAGGGTTTAAACTTTCATAGAAAAGGCAAACAACTCTTGATAACAGCAACAAAAGATCTTTTACGGGCAATCGTCAATTTACGACTCGTTTGCTGGTTAAACTATTTGCTATGGAAGTTAAATCATCCCTACTTTTGCTTTTATCAAGATCCACATCCACTGTGAGCCTCTTTCGGGCGAAAGCGGTAATCAAACTTCTTTCTGGGTTTGATTATTATTTTTTGATAACTTCGGTGCCGAGATTATAGATAAGGAAACGAGATGGCAAGGATTCATTTTCTCGCACCCAGCGATCTAGAGATACAGTAGTTTCAATACAATTCGGAAACGATTTCAAATAGTCATATGTCAGCCCGAAAGAGTTTATTAACTCTCTGTATGACCACTTCAGCTCAATAATTCTCGAACAATAAACTACATCGCTTGAAATACCCGAGAACATTCACATAATGAAATAATATTTCAAAGGTCTTTACCTCTCTTCAGATCGTTGTAAAATTCTGGGGCCCTTGTGATTGTGGTGCAATTCCATCTTCTATTTCTTAACTGCGTCTGACATTCTGCTCTTGTCATTTCCACCGCTTCAGAGACATATTTCATGACAGACGAGCTTCGTCTACAAATTTTGTATTGATCGCCAACGAATCCATGAATTTTACGACAATCGGTCTTGTTCCAATAGGTTTCGGAGGATAAGTTGATGGCTCTAAGGTATGAGAAAAGTAAACATACTCTCAATCTCAGATCCTCCGCAGAGCCGAGCGCGTGGGTCTCACTATGAAAACAATCAGATTTTTGAGGTGCATAAGCGCTCAGTGACTGGCTTCACAGAATCAAAGGGTCATGGGACACTAAAAAAGCAGTCGGTCATACTCACAGCCAGCGTATTCCCTGGATTTTCTGTACGATGGCGCAAAGCGTGAGCAAGATCGCGGTGAAGAGAAACAGAACTTGCATAGTGTTGTTGTCGACAGTCCGTTCGTGCAAATAGCAACCTGATTAATAAAGCAAGAGATTACGAGTGGACCTGCCAAGTAACAGAGGAAAAGTATAAATAAGTTAAGCTAATTAACAACAGAGTCGACCTTTCATATCAAGTGATCAAAAAATGTCCCCTTTTGGCTACTCGACTTGGGTTACATGCATGCGGTGAAAGCAATATTCATGGACCAATACTTAATGTCAAAATGCCATAAGACACATTCGCGAGGCAGTGATCAACTGCTGTTAATCAAAAGTAAGTAGGCACACCTCGTGCAAGCACAGAAAGTCACGAAGCACAAGTGTAACTTCAGTATTGGTTCAATCAATGGAGAGCTGTTACCTTCTTCTGCTTCGCAAAGTCGTGCGTCAAACGCTTTAATACAGCAGAAGCTGCATTAATAATTAGCTATGCGTTCACCACCTTCCCTGTCCCGCCCTACCGAGTGTTCGAAAGCTACTGTTTAAACTGCTTTCAACAGCCCCTGCCTTTGCTTGTTATAATTTCCGCCGGAGGCTAGTCCACTGAGTTTTCGGCAGCTGTTAATTTTCGAGAATATGACAATGATGTGGTCCTGACAGAAATGCCACCTACACGGAAGAACGGCGGATTGAATCGTTCCCAACTGGGAGACAATCAGTGGAGAGTACTTATTTCAATCAGTACTAAAGATCTCGTACAAACTGTACAATTCCTCTTTTGCTGCTGTCTAAAACCAGAACATTTTCGCATTTCCGTCCTCACAAGCAGTCTGTCTTCAAATCAATTTTCCCGCCCCGAATGCCCTGAAGATCCATAAACGACGTTCATGCAATGTACCTTCCAGTCGTGGACAACTTGTTGCCCACTAAATTGGCTATGTTTTCTCCTTCAAACAGACTGGGAAATATGAAATAAATTTGAATTGCTCAAGTGACACGTTCGAGTACACTTTGATTTTGTGGATAAGAGTTTGACGGCAAGACGGCTTTTGTTTCACTCGTTTGTACCCGTGAACCGCGCGGTAATATCAGAGCGGAGTATTCGTGTGAGTCTGATAGCCTATGACTTAGAGGCGCGAAGCATGGGTTTATTTACTTGAAGACGTTGTTAATTGGAAACAAATTAAACCACTTATCGACCGTGAAAAACTATCATGTGAAGGTTTCGAAACCACAAAACAACCAAGGGGTTGATCGAGTGAGGTACTTGTGTTGACACCAGAGGAATTATAATAGTTTTTGTAGCGCAAGCTTGGGGTTAAGGACGCAGCACATGGTCAACTAGCGCGGACAGCTTGCCAGCGGTGGAAAAAGTTGATACCAGATTGTGTCGCACTGAAAGACTGAGAGACACCCCTTCGATACTCCAAAGTGAATGGGCAGGATTCGTTTATGAAAGGAACCGAAATTATCCGTGCGCGCACAGATTGCGTGGAGAAAACTAGAAAGCCTTAGGATAGAATGGCTCTGAATTCACCTATTGCGAGTGGTTTGCTACAGCAACAAATCTCGGGAACTTTTCAAGGTTTTACCGTCGGACGATTTTCGTTTCTCTACACAAGTAAAGAGTGATTAAAGTCAAAGGTAGTAAACAGATTAAATGTCTACTTGTCCTTTAATCGATTACAAAGCGCTAAAACTAAAGCTGGGCACCGCAGAACGGACGTGCTACTCCATCCACAGCAGGCCGGTCACGACATTTAGGCGCGATCCAGTCAAAAGGATAATATTGTCGTTATTTGGGCATTAACAAGGTGTAAACTTTGATTCCATCCTATATATAGCCATGACTTACATAGTTTAAACTTCAAAGGACGTAGTCGCCAACGGCTGTCAAAAAATAACACCGATTACGAAAACAGCCATTTTTGCGCACAACTATTTTGTAGCTGATTTCGGTCACAGACGGAGATGGAGCCGATAGGTGCCAACTTTGAAAAGGTCAGGCTAAGAGGGTGTTTCCTTGTGTCTTCAGTCTTAGTGAAATTTGTAATGACTCATTTTGATTCATCTTTTTGTTGTTTGATCATTCAATCACAACTTGTTTAAAGTGGCATCAGGCAATCCATGGAGGAGCAAGGTATTTTAAGTTTACGGAACTTTATAGCTTCGTTTTGACCCGCAAAGTTCGAAGTCACCACCTCTTTTTAAGGGCAGTCTGTCTGCACAGCACAACAGAAAGGTCTAAAAAGCAACTCAGTAGCTCAGTTCTCACTACTTTTCACATTTAATAATAAAAGGAGAATTCTTGGAGATATAAGGTGGCCCTTTTTGTTGAGATTACAATCTGTCGATGTTAATACAGGCTTACAAACGGATTTCGAGCATTGATAGCAAGGCGCGGAATGTTCTGAACTTATGGCACCTACTTGTCTATCAGAGAGATCTACATTGGCATTTCTTGAGCATATCCTTGGCTTCTTGATGGCGTCATACATATAAAATAAACAAGTTATTAACCAAAGGAAGACATTTCTTGATGGAAAAAGTCAATACTACAACCGTGATTTGTTTTGGGGCCATGTAAGAGCACTTGCTAGGACAATCAAATTGATAAGTTGTACGATAAAATCTCCTAAGTTTATGCCGTTCAAACACAACCCACACAAACGAATTACGATATAGTTCATTTCGAGAATTCAAGTTCGGTGAAAAATCATACCACGCAAGGAAATGTCGGATCCGGGCAAAACAATTTACGTACCCCATTCACACAGGATCAGTTTACACGTCAGAGGAATATATATTAGCATTCATCTACGCATGCTAACTATCTAAGGATCATAAGTAACATTTCAACTAAATGTGAACGCATTTAAGTGCATTGCAAAAATATGTTTGAATGTAGCTTCATTTGACTCATGAAGTGCAAACTCATATTGCAGCTATTCGATGCAGATTATTCAAGACCGTATAGGAAGGCTAAAACTAAACCAATTTTAACATGTTTTTGACAGATAGGAACTGTCTGAGACTAAACCTATTTACGCATGTTGTACATGTAAGATATATTTCAGTGTAAGCTTACGTAATTCATTAAGGAAACCTCTGAATCTAAACTGACTAACGTTTGTAATTCCGTATAGGAAATATCGTAGGTGTAAACGCATTAACGTGGGCCACTGATTATGGAAATGGAAACCTTTCTGCCTTCAGTTCGTTGGTGACTAGCCGTCTACCCACTGCTTTAAATTCGCTCAGTACATCAACTCGAATCCTCTCATATAACGTCACCGCTGCTAGAGGGCGCGATATCCTGGTCTTATGGTTAATCTTTTCATGTTGCTATGTTTCTAAATCATCACATTAGTATGGCAAACCTCAAGTTTCTCCGTTAGATGACTCTAGTACGTGCTGCGGTACAACAAACAAATAGTCCCTCGACGAAGCCAACGCATGCGTGATGTTCTTGTCCGGTTCTTCAATGATCCTCATTAAAAAAAATATATCTCGAGAGTGCACTTCCCGCATTTCAATCACTATAGCTTATTACTATAACTATGTTACGCTTAAAACCTATCGAAACGCCTTCAGTGTATACAGAAGCATATCAGCTTCTGGTCTATATCTCCAACACCACAGGAGAGTATTGCTCAGTAGCTTTAGCTTTCACTGGCAACAGCTACATTGCAAAACCGTTCACACAAAAGACGATAGCACCATCACGATTAGCAAAAGTTAACTTTTTGATAGCGGAAGTGACTGGGAGTTTAAGTCATAGCCCACTGATTTAGACCTACAACACTGTTTTATGTGTGTATTTAAAATACAATGCAAAGCCCAACTATTGTATAATGAGCTGACCGTATGGAAATAACACCATGTTTTAAAGATAGGGATCGAATCAGTGTTTTCACGTACCAAAGGAATCTTGGAGCCTTGGGTAGGCGGAGCCAGTTGTATATCTCACTCCCCAAGACGGCTTTCTCTGAAAATAGTAAAAGGAATTTGCTCTTCAAAAATGGAAACTATTGCTGAGAGACATTCCCTTAAGGAAGTTTGACCCTTAACATCTAGCTTCCACTGATCCTCCTTCGGCGACGGCAGTGACGCCGACTGCCGTCGCCGCCTGGTATAAGATCCCGTCACCTCCCCCGCTTGCCGAAGGAAGGAAACCTGCATAGAACGTGCAGTAATCTTAAGTCTTGTCCACTGACCACTCCCGGGTGCGTCACAATTTCCTGTCTATAGTAAGAATTATAATTTTGTACGCGATATTTGAAGCACCAAAAATGTTTGATTCTATTGAACCTGTGCTTAGCTGCACTTTGTCTTTTTTCTTTTGTTTTTTTTTTGCTAAGGAATCGTATCCTCAGCTTATGAAGTTTCAAACATTCCTTGAGGTCGTGTTCCTGTCAGTATTTCGTAGAGCTTTGCTGCGCGCGTTATCCTGGCAGGACTCAGACGGATTGTTCGTCTCCAGACAGCTTCTCCTTTCTCAGTAATATCCCAAGAGGCTTCATATGGATCGTATATCCAGACCAGTGGTACCATAAAAAATACGAGGGAGTCAGTGAAAGTTAATCGCAAAAGTTGCGCATTTTTTGTGCCTCATCAGTATAAATTGGCTCCACTGTGTTTTTACATTGTTGAAGAACCGACAGGGGGCCACAGCAGTTTATTGAATCTCTTCGCGTCTAAATCACACAGTTGGCAGCTTAGAAAGAGAGGAAAATAAGCCCAGCGGGAAATCCTGATCTTAATTCAGAGATAATTGTAATTCCTGTAAAAACAAACATAGCTCTTATCCACCGTTAACCATAAAAACACAGACCAACCTCGTCGAAGACTATAATAAAGACAGTAAAACAGACTAACCAATGACACTTTGAAGAAACTTCATGTATGTGTGTGTGTATATGTATTAGAAACCGAAAGACATAAAAATCGTGGCATCTCTGATCTCCGGCGTTAAAGATCTTGGAAGTTATCCAATGAAGCAAAGAAAAAAGGAAACACATTTTAATTAAGGTGAAAAACAAACAAAAACACAATGACTTTACAAACAATGATTTCCAGGGGGAGACTTAAAGAACAGCTGGGCATGCTGGGATAATTGTGTCACTGCTTGCGTGGGGTCACAAAAAAATTCTGCTTGGGAGTTATCAATCAACAGAGCCAAGTGAAAGTAATTCTACTAAGCACCCTTTACGATATCGTCAACTCAGTAACGACACTACAAAATGCATTACTAAATAGCAGTGTTCATGGCGACTACATGCATGTTTAAATGATACTGGGAACGCTATCTAATTGCTTCCTCAGATTATGACCGCAAGGGTGAATTCAACGTCGTAATGGACAATATAGTTCAACAAAACATCAAGTTTAATTGCCGATGGCGAATTATTGTTGTTTTCAAAAACCGTCTTAGTGGAAAACACTTATATGGCAAGAAATAGACTTTGATCTTGCCACTTAAAAGACACTTAAAACAGACAAAACTCCCTGATTTGTCGGAGAGAAAATGACAGACTAGCAATGTCTGAACGAAGACGGAAGCGATTGAAATAAGCGTTAGTTATGAGAGAACACAGATAGTGAGCTAATCGTGATAAAAGTTAGCCGAGATATGCGAGAACTTCAATCACACTCCAGACAAAGATCACTGCACATTTTGGGAAAACTTTGTTTTACGCCCAGTTGCTTTATGTGATGTATACTGAAGCCAGTTTGTATTTTATCAAAGACGGGTACAGGCCTTAGCATATCCTTTTAACGGATAAGGTGAGAGGCGTTTCTATACTGATTAGAAGAATCCAGAAAACGGGCTCTCGTGTGTAACTCAGTGAAAAACTGAGAGAACGGATCTTCAACAGGCCGACTTTTAATATTGACCCGAATGACTGAAGAACGAGGTTGATCACACATACAGATCAATTGAGGAATGCTGTGGTTTGAGGGTTTGCAGAGATAAGCTCCTACCACAGGGACAGCTCGCTGTGACGCTTTACCGCAAGTGCGTCTTCCTCTATATCGTGCATACAGATCCGACTGAACCACCCAGTTAGCTGCATGAATGGATATATTTAACATTTTCCTCTTTCTGTATTTAATAGGCGGAAGCTTGAGCATTGTAAGCGCTGACTGCAATA
>BLFK01000704.1:4812750-4820250 GCA_014634185.1 Astreopora myriophthalma | reverse complement strand
TTGATCTCATATACATATCATTAAATTTGTTGTATTTCCGGACGGCCCCTTTCTCTCTCCCATAAAATTCTTCATAGCCTTAGGGCGTGTAACAACCAATCAACAACAAATTTTCAACTCTTCATCTAATATCAGTAGTATTATGTGTTAAGGGTAGTAATTCAGGCGAGAATACGCTAAGATGACCCAACGTAACAGCTTCGTTGCCATACATCACTTTCAGAGTCAAGTTTCACCCAGATAATATAAAACTAGGAGCTTATTTTTGTTGACTGTTGTCGAACGCGAGGAACTGGAAAATTTATTCCTCAAAAAAAAAAGAAAAGAAAATTGGATTGAACCTTAACCGATGTATGATAAGACAATAAAACAAACCGCAAAAGCATAATGGCCTCTAACAATTAAGAGTACCTTTGAACAAAGAAACCGAGTAAACGTAGGAAACTGAAAAGTTTCAAGCAGCGCAGCCTAGCACGATGAACTTGAAAATCACTGAACCTATGCTTAAAAGAGCAGTTGAACTCTGTTACAATGGACGAGGCTTTTGTTTACCCGTCCTTAGTTATTTTCTTTTCCATCAAGTTGTTGACCGTATCGACTAATTTCTGCAATGGTTTATTTAACAAAGGAACAAATTGTGGCTGGGGGTGATGATGATTGTAGTATTTTCACTCACGCGTTCAAAATAGTTTCTCGGACTATTTTAGTCTATTTGGAATGTTCGTGGTTGGATGAATTAACAAACAAAGAACTTTTATACGATTCCATGCTAACACGCAAACTTAGCTAGATCGTACAACCGTTAACAAGGTTTTCAAGCAATCGACTGCCGTCTGTATGATTGATTGCCGCGGTATAGCTGCCAATTACAGTGTGGAATGAACAAACGACGCGATCGAAAACCTGCATGGTGCATTTTCATCAGGCTTGGGACATGCACGATAATTATCCCTTTTTTCAACATAGTTTGGTCCTTTCCTATGCTTTGCAACTCTGACAGACTATTTCTCTCTACCAAGTTTCTCCTCCCTTTGAATGAACATGAATTACCTTTGATTTCTTTCGAATAAGGGCAATCTGAGTGATGTGGCTGACCTCCAAGCAGTTTCGACACTTCGACACTCACGGTTCTGTTCCTCAATTGCAACGCCCACAGATTGTGAGAACTTGTCGTTTAGCTAAAGTTTTCAGCTTAACTTAGATGTCCTCTCCAGCAAACATGTACCACCGCAATTACTGTTTAGCGAACACAAACAGTTTCCTGTCCGGCGGTCGCAGCGATTAATGATCGATCGAACGCCCGGCGCACCACGAGTACCAACTTAAAGCTCAATCATTGAGAATATCAAACGATGCGTGTTAATATTCAGGCTTGAATGAACAACTGTGCTCTTTTAATCGGATTCTGTCAAATAACTGATGAAAGAAGATTAGTCGAAATAGGCGGTGTTACTGAGTAAAGAGAGAATTATCTTAATCGTTTAAAACAGCATCCGTCATCGCTTTTTCCTGATAGGTCCGATTTTGAGCTGAAATGTTTTTTGGCTTCATTCTTTTACTCTTGCAAAACGCTGGCATCGATCATTAATAGTTTGTCCCCTTCGAATATATATATATATATATATATATGTAACAAAAACAAACAAACTCTCAAAGTCTCTAGGAGATATCAAATTAGTTTATATGTACTTTTTGTAAAGTAGCGTTGTAGTGTAAGTGACTAAAGCGTAAACGGCCGTTGAGTAACGTATTGATTCAGTGGAAAATAAATTTGAAAAAAAGTGATAGAAGTTAAATTTCAAACGACGATTTTAATATGGAGAGACCGGAGTGCTGATATTGCGAACTTTTTACGCCAGACAGGGATCAAGTTCCACCCATTAAAAACGCGGGCCCAGAAGAGGCTGGAAATTAAACGAAAATTCCATAGAGTATAGACTACCTATTTTCCGATAAGCTTGCTCTCTAAATTTAGTCATGAAGTCAGCTGGTTTAGCAATAATGAACCACCATTTCTTCTTTATAATATCAAGTTTTCTGTCCCATCCACGTGACTAACCGGAAATCTACTCAAGTGGCTGCTCCAGGTCATTTTTATCAGCGTCTTCAGAGGAATCTTAGCGTAACATACCCTTCTAGAACATTTCTGTCACGAAATATGGCCAATTGATCATCTTGAGTTGATGTATAGATTCTGTCAATTTATATAAACCGAAGTCTCTAACGTGGTCTAAGGCTGATAGATTTTTCCCTGTTTGGAGATAAATGGGCTCTACAATTGATCAAACATGCAGGAGGACATTCCGACGCAAGTCCTCGCTAAATCCGGCAATTTCTAGCGACTCAATGTCGTGCGTCCTCAAAGTGTTCCTCTAGTGGCGGGGATCAGGCTTGGCGTATGGCGAGAGCACTCGCTCATGTGACCGGGACTCGTCGTTATATATTTGTTTGACGCTGCTTTTCTCGAGAGGTTTTTCTCCGGGTATTTCGGTCTTCCCCTCTGCTCAAAAACCAACAAAGGCAATACCATTTCTAGGCCAACAGTCATGAGATTCCGCATTTGGAGCACTGATGAAGCATAAATGATGTTTTTAGATTCAAGTAAAGCCTTTCTAAAATTAAACTGCCGCAAACATTTTGTGGCTTTTCAAATCGCTCAGTTTTTGTCTTTATACCACAGAGAAGGCAAACTTCTGCTCAAGACCTGCACCGATTAAAGAAACATCCTTATTAAATGCAGAACTGATATGATTTACTGAATGTCATGGCCGATTCTCATGAGAAATCACGAAAACCCCGCGACACTCCGTTTTTGATTGCTACAACATCATATGGCCTTCGATATCGTATCCAAAGAAGCTGGTATAATGGGCATAACTGATTCCTCTAATTCTCCAATTTAGTCAATACTTACCAGTATCAGCCTGGACTCTGGGACTTGGAGAAGAGTGACCCGAGAATTGCGAAAGCGATCACCAGTTTTCGTTTTTCAGTTTAGAAGAAGAGTGGGTCAGTCGGTTCCCGAGGAATAGACAATAACTGGCAGATCCCAAAAAGCACTCTCCAATACGAGCAGAATTAACACAGTACCACCAAACTGCAAACCGCCGCATGTTCATTGGACCTTTTTTCAATCAGTGCTTCTCACCACTGGTTATTTTGGTCCTCTTGTCAGTGCGCATAACGCCAGTCATAGATAACGTACTGAAATTTATAGCTAAATCCGAAATCTTTGCAAGAAAATGTATGCCCTGCTTTTTAGGACTTGCGAGACAGCATCGATATATTTTTGACAATGTGATAATGCAGTGTTGATTGCAGAGGAAATATTACTGATATTCTTCTGAATATACCGGTTTATCTCTTTTCCGGCAATAGAGTTATCTCTCAACCCCCAAGTACTTCATGTACAAGTAGAAGATGTGATGCTCAGATAAAGGTAGACCGCAAACCGTTGTTTTGTCGCCGATCGCTGTTAGCTACCAGCAAATGTCCCAGATGTGTCAGAGAACGGAATGCTAGTTTGTTTTTTATGGCTTACCTGTGGTCTAAGTCACTCCTCAAGGGTTAATCGAACTGTTATTACTTTTGTCAAGTCACTTGAGTCCACTTGGATACTCCTGTAAAAAGCACACAATTTACTAGAGCTGCAGTGTTGAGAATCTCGTGTGAAACATAGTTTAGCACAATGCCGATTGAACAGTCAGTAGCTCCAGCTACTAGCTGGTAATTTCCGTTCGCTGTGCAGTCATCTAATTCAGCCCTCACCGCAGAATATTGCTGTTTGGCCCAAAACAAACTACTCTTTACAGGAAATATACCAACCACAGTGCCTCTTCGATCGTATTAATAGGACAGCTCCACACGGTTACTAGTCAAGTCGGCTTAATTGTTTGGAGAGCTTCAATTTTCCGCCCAAAAGCCTTTTAGTCAAAGGGTGGACTGCAAATTCTGCCAGCTTTGGTTTCAGGGCCTGCTGTGAGGAATTTGTTGTGATTCTTGACAATGCAAACTGACTTTGAAATGAACCTAGTTGGCTTGTTGGGACATACAATCAGACCGTCCGCAGGACGTCTGATGAAAATGACAACAATGAACAATAATCGCAATTTAACACACACTCTCTTTCTCTCACAAACGAAACTCTTAGTTTTGTTTTGTGAAAAAAGACAATTGCCACAACCAAAAAAACTTACTGCGCATAACGAGGATTACGAGGATATAACAAGTGGGACGGATGTCCAGCTTAACTTGGACAACACGACTCGTGAGCGGATTAGAAATTACTCCCAGTACTGCGCAAAAGCTTGCCAGGCTTATCACATTACGAGTACAGAGTCTTCTTCATTTGCTGTTTTTTTTAAAATTGCTGTTGTAAATATTTCGAGAATTCCGAGCTCGGTTCACGAAACCTGGCCACAAGGCATCTCGGCTGTGAAATTCAGAACTTCTGAAATTTTTTGAAAAGATTAAAATTATCAGACTTTGTGGATCTACACGAATGCAGGGAAACACGAAGAAACTCGCCCGAATTTCGAAAACGCATGAAACAAGACATGTGCTCCCTGAAATCATCAAAATAGTTTGTTCTAAGTCTCGAGCCTATGCTGTTAAAGTGCTCTATAGAAAAGGGAGTCGGGAGTCGTGACACTGGTCGTCTAATTGATACAAAGAGCATTAAGTAGTCTTAATTCGTTCAAGAATAAATATCGTTATTGTTTTTTATCTCAGTATAGTTAAATAAGCAGTGATATACTGGAAATTCGCCAGATCTGGTAGTAACAAATGGCAAAGAACGAGTGTTCATTCCTTGATTCATTTTCTTGCTCCCTCGGATCTTTTCAGCGAACCCTGTAGTGGCAAATTCGAGAATAACTCAATTCATTTAAATCTCAGTCGGATATCAACTAATGCAGAAGCCAGACATATCTAGAATAATCGAGGAAGTCGCTTGTTTCCGTTAGGGGTTTATCACAGGCTCAAAAAGCAGCGTGAAATGTTATAACAATGCTCATAGAATGGGATCCCTGGCCGGAAAGTATAGTTATTCAGGTTAGCTTATTTGCAAGGCTGAAAAAGCACCGCAAGTAAAACACAAGAAACAGTTAAGAGGTTTCTCTGTAAACGTTCATAATTGTATTATTTAAAGTTATGTTATCGCAAGTGCACATTTTCCGAAACAGGGAATCTCCTGTGTTTCTCATTTAAATTCATGGTGAAAAGACTCTTCGTCAAGAAATAAATACAGAGAGAGAGAGAGAGAGAGAGAGAGAGAGAGAGAGAGAGAGAAAAATTTTGCCTGTTCCTGGAACCTATCAGATTGAAGGATTATTACTACAATTTACCATGAAGGTTTTATGGTATCAAATTAGCTGACTATTTGATGGTTCTAATTTTCTAATATTCTTTATTTAAAATGATGGCAAAGAGAAATGTAGAACATAATTTATTGTCCAAGGTAATTATGTTAATTTATTTTTGTGGTATGTAGATTGCAGTTAATTATACCTATTGTAACGCTGCTAGACAACTACTTTGAATTTTCTTCTGTTACTGTACCGCAATCTGAAGTTCAAACAATAAAACTACATGAAGTGTGCACATTTGAAATTGTACTTGTAATTATTTTCTCTTTGTGCAGTCAATTTGTATCCAGATCCCAGTAAACTGGCTTTTACAGTAATTTTCCATGATTATAAGTATCTCGCAGATCGTCTCTTGGAATCTTGGAATCAACGGGTTTTGGCAACAAGGTTTATCTTTGTAAGTCAATTTAGATTCAAGGGAGAGTTGCCAGGCATTGCAACAAACGCCGATCATAGTGGTGAAACAGAGGAAAGCAGAGAAATAGAGCTTAATGGAGCGAATTTTCCACTGCCTAAAGTTGTGGTCGAGAATGAAAGATGGGGAAAATCTCTTCCTCCTCGCAGGCGAGAAAGTAAACCAGCACGACTAGAACGGTACAAGTGTATGGCCAACTCTACTCTTGCTTCTACCAAAGAACATGAATACTTGACTTGAGCAAAAGCGACTCAACCCCTCCCAATCTCCTTCCCGTCGACGCGTGCGGTCAACCTCGCTCCCAGGGCTTTTCTCCGCCGAGGGAACGAGGTTGGCGCGCGGTCACCTAATATTGAACTGAGCTCTTGTTGCTGAGCGCAGCCGGGGCCGAGATCTGCCCCTTTGAAGAGCGCATACGCAGAAATAGATTTTATTAAGTCTGATGGGATCAGGCAGGCAAGAAAGACGAGAGAGCTTACCAGTGTCACTTAGCCATTACAGCCACCTTTTGCGTAGGCCTGGTCATTTTTGGTTGTTTTTGTTTTACATGGCAACTAATTGAAACTAGCTTATCCTGGAATGTCTTCGTCGTCTTCGCAATTTTCTTTTTGGTTTTGCTTTTGTCGCGTTTCACATCTGCCCGGCTATTTATGGCAGGTCACAATTGGCAAATTCTTGTCATTTAAATTCGTTACACTTAGATAAATCGGAGGGGATTAAACAAACAAGATCGCTTTTAAATAACGAAAGGAAAAGGGGCGGGGAAGGAGAAGGGCCTGTCCCTCGCCCCAGCCCTTTATTAGTTTTCTCATCCAACATGGCGCTTGACCACTCACACGCCCGCTTTCCAGGCTATCAGCATCGAAAAGGCGGGAAAGAGACTTGTGATCTTTTTGAATTGAGAATAATGTTGTATTAAGAGAAGAAATACGATATTTGGGGTTAAGCCTAATCTATAACATCAAATTCAAAGACTAGAGAATGGTTAGCTATTCTTTACTGTAACAGGCAAGACTCTATGTATAGATCATTTTCACTCATGTGACCAGCGGCCATACTCATTTACTGAAAGAACACGACATGTTAGCATAACAATAGAGTTCGATTGCCCGAGAAATGTTTTGGGACACCAAAATGGCCGACGTATACTTTTAGGACACCGATATCGGTGACATGACGTCATGTGAAAACGATCAATACGACGGACAACTCAATATTAAATAAACGTTCCTCGATAGTCCAATGGTTGCAGATTATAAAAGTTCTGGCCATAAACAAAAAGGCAGAAAAGTCGACTGATTTCGGCCAAAATGCAGAGGGGGGACCCTTTGCATTTTGGCCAAAATCGGCCAAAAACATGACCTAACTTCAAGAGTGTGAAATTCAATGAAAACGAGGTCTAATCGCCCTAAAATGCACTTTTTTCAAATGCTCAATGCCTCTAGAACAATTTGAGATCAAAAGCGCATCGTTCCAGCCATTAGGAGAAAAGTTCTGGCCATAAACGCAAGGGCAGCCAAATCGGCCATTTTTGGCCAAAATCGGCCAAAAACATGACCTAACTTCAAGAGTGTGAAATTCAATGAAAACGAGGTCTAATCGCCCTAAAATGCACTTTTGTCAATTGCTCAAGGCCTCTAGAACAATTTGAGATCAAAAGCGCATCGTTGCAGCCATTAGAAGAAAGGTTCTGGCCATAAACGCAAGGGCAGCCAAATC
>BLFK01000704.1:4779453-4811313 GCA_014634185.1 Astreopora myriophthalma | reverse complement strand
CCGAAAATTTGTATACTTCAAAACCAACACATGACATCATCATACAGATTGGATGGTTTTCAAGTCAACAATTTAAGACCTGTGCAACTCAGCTATACAATAAATACTCGAGAACTCAACAGGGATCTCATCACAACTGGATCTCAAGTCTGTCATAGTATAAACCACTGAAGACAATAACGGTAAATATATTTAATACAGTCTAGCGATCTTTTTTTTCAGGAGAGCAAACGAATTGAAGGAGGAGGGGGGGCTCTGAAATTTTTTCCACTACCACAAACTTCGAGTTTCAATATCTTCATCCCCCCCCGCCTTGTCATATTAAACGAACTTTCCCTTAGCGTTGGTTCTATTGTTTCGTGTACTTGCTCACCTGACGTGGTTAATCCATTGTCTCTTTCTGTTCAGTCAAGTGGTAAGAATTAAGGCTTATATTAGATCTCAGGCATTTTAATTCCTTTGTTAATAAGTCTAAAGTTAGGTTTGAGGATGGCCAGTCGGTGCTTAATTTTTTCATCGGCGAATGACCTTATTCTTTCAATATTAAGTCAGGGTATCATCATATTGAAATTTACCCCCCTCCCCCCCACATCAAATATTTCTCGGTTCTTCGTGGGTTTTCAATGGGGTTCGTAAATATTTTAAGTTTGTTGTTCTGCCCTTTGGCCTTTCTACGGGCCCTTACAATTTCACCAAAGTCTCGTCAAGCATTGGCGTAGTCAGGCCTTCTGTGATGTAATCGAGTTAGGAACTGATCACGTGATGTTGGTTGATTGACAGGGGAGAGTCGAGAGAGCGAGAAAGGAATGTAATCGAAAAAGGAATGTGAGCGCGAAAAAGAAAGAAAACGGTTAGAACGAAATTGTGTCAACGGTGTAATTTTCAAGTCGCTTGTAATTCGTCAATGTCGGAACAAATATTAAAGAGTTTGGATCGATAGAACATTCTGCATTGTAGTTTATTTAGGCAAGGGTTTAGGGGTATGCTGTACGATGGATAATCTTTGTTGGTGCAGCTCGGGTTTCGTTCCAAATAAGGATAAATGTATGTGGATCCCTGTTCAGTTGCTTCGCTGGCTTGGTTTTCATTGGAATTTTGCGCGGGGTTTATTGTCTATTCCAGAGGAGAAGATATCTGTTTCGATTGCGTCCACTAGGGAGGTTTCTAGTTCTCGTATAGCTACTGCAAGGATGTTGGCTCAGGTTACCGGGCAAATCATTTCCTGTATGTTTGTTTTTGACCATATTTACAAAATTATGACGAAAGCCCTGCAGTCTGTCATTGGCGGCAGAGCATATTGGAATGCCAGGGTTTTTCTTAATACTGAGGCTATTTCCGAGTTAAATTATTGGTGTGCCAATGCTCGATCACTTAAGGCCTCTAGAACAATTTGAGATAAAAAGCGCATCGTTCCAGCCATTAGGAGAAAAGTTCTGGCCATAAACGCAAGGGCAGCGAAATCGGCGATTTTTGGCCAAAATGCAAAGGGGGGACCCTTTGCATTTTGACCAAAATCGGCCAAAAACATGACCAAACTTCAAGAGTGTGAAATTCAATGAAAATAATCGGCCAAAATCATGACCAAAATTCAAGAGTGTGAAATTCAATGAAAACGAGGTCTAATCCCCCTAAAATGCACTTTTTTCAATTGCTGAATGCCTCTAGAACAATTTGAGATCAAAAGCGCATCGTTCCAGACATTAGGAGAAAAGTTCTGGCCATAAACGCAAGGGCAGCCAAATCGGCGATTTTTGGCCAAAATGCAAAGGGGGGACCCTTTGCATTTTGGCCAAAATCGGCCAAAATCATGACCAAAATTCAAGAGTGTGAACTTCAATGAAAACGAGGTCTAATCGCCCTAAAATGCACCTTTTTCAATTGCTGAAGGCCTCTAGAAGAATTTGAGACAAAAAGCGCATCGTTCCAGCCATTAGGAGAAAAGTTCTGGCCATAAACGCAAGGGCAGCCAAATCGGCGATTTTTGGCCAAAATGCAAAGGGGGGACCCTTTGCATTTTGGCCAAAATCGGCCAGAATCATGACCAAACTTCAAGAGTGTGAAATTCAATGAAAACGAGGTCTAATCGCCCTAAAATGCACTTTTTACAATTGCTGAATGCCTCTAGAACAATTTGAGATAAAAAGCGCATCGTTCCAGCCAAAAGGAGAAAACTTCTGGCCATAAACACAAGGGCAGCCAATTCGGCGATTTGGGGCCAAAATGCAAAGGGGGGACCCTTTGCATTTTGGCCAAAATCGGCCAAAATCATGACCAAACTTCAAGAGTGTGAAATTCAATGAAAACGAGGTCTAATCGCCCTAAAATGCACTTTTTACAATTGCTGAATGCCTCTAGAACAATTTGAGATAAAAAGCGCATCGTTCCAGCTATTAGGTGAAAAGTTCTGGCCATAAACACAAGGGCAGCCAAATCGGCGATTTTTCGCCAAAATGCAAAGGGGGGACCCTTTGCATTTTGGCCAAAATCGGCCAAAATCATGACCAAAATTCAAGAGTGTGAAGTTCAATGAAAACGAGGTCTAATCGCCCTAAAATGCACCTTTTTCAATTGCTGAAGGCCTGTAGAACAATTTGCGACAAAAAGCGCATAGTTCCAGCCATTAGGAGAAAAGTTCTGGCCATAAACGCAAGGGCAGCCAAATCGGCGATTTTTGGCCAAAATGCAAAGGGGGGACCCTTTGCATTTTGGCCAAAATCGGCCAGAATCATAACCAAACTTCAAGAGTGTGAAATTCGATGAAAACGAGGTCTAATCGCCCTAAAATGCACTTTTTACAATTGCTAAATGCCTCTAGAACAATTTGAGATAAAAAGCGCATCGTTCCAGCCAAAAGGAGAAAACTTCTGGCCATAAACACAAGGGCAGCCAAATCGGCGATTTTTGGCCAAAATGCAAAGGGGGGACCCTTTGCATTTTGGCCAAAATCGGCCAAAATCATGACCTAACTTCAAGAGTGTGAAATTCAATGAAAACGAGGTCTAATCGCCCTAAAATGCACTTTTTTCAAATGCTCAATGCCTCTAGAACAATTTGAGATCAAAAGCGCATCGTTCCAGCCATTAGGAGAAAAGTTCTGGCCATAAACGCAAGGGCAGCCAAATCGGCCATTTTTGGCCAAAATGCAAAGGGGGGACCCTTTGCATTTTGGCCAAAATCGGCCAAAATCATGACCTAACTTCAAGAGTGTGAAATTCAATGAAAACGAGGTCTAATCGCCCTAAAATGCACTTTTTTCAAATGCTCAATGCCTCTAGAACAATTTGAGATCAAAAGCGCATCGTTCCAGCCATTAGGAGAAAAGTTCTGGCCATAAACGCAAGGGCAGCCAAATCGGCCATTTTTGGCCAAAATGCAAAGGGGGGACCCTTTGCATTTTGGCCAAAATCGGCCAAAATCATGACCTAACTTCAAGAGTGTGAAATTCAATGAAAACGAGGTCTAATCGCCCTAAAATGCACTTTTTTCAAATGCTCAATGCCTCTAGAACAATTTGAGATCAAAAGCGCATCGTTCCAGCCATTAGGAGAAAAGTTCTGGCCATAAACGCAAGGGCAGCCAAATCGGCGATTTTTGGCCAAAATGCAAAGGGGGGACCCTTTGCATTTTGGCCAAAATCGGCCAAAATCATGACCTAACTTCAAGAGTGTGAAATTCAATGAAAACGAGGTCTAATCGCCCTAAAATGCACTTTTTTCAAATGCTCAATGCCTCTAGAACAATTTGAGATCAAAAGCGCATCGTTCCAGCCATTAGGAGAAAAGTTCTGGCCATAAACGCAAGGGCAGCCAAATCGGCGATTTTTGGCCAAAATGCAAAGGGGGGACCCTTTGCATTTTGGCCAAAATCGGCCAAAATCATGACCTAACTTCAAGAGTGTGAAATTCAATGAAAACGAGGTCTAATCGCCCTAAAATGCACTTTTTTCAAATGCTCAATGCCTCTAGAACAATTTGAGATCAAAAGCGCATCGTTCCAGCCATTAGGAGAAAAGTTCTGGCCATAAACGCAAGGGCAGCCAAATCGGCGATTTTTGGCCAAAATGCAAAGGGGGGACCCTTTGCATTTTGGCCAAAATCGGCCAAAATCATGACCTAACTTCAAGAGTGTGAAATTCAATGAAAACGAGGTCTAATCGCCCTAAAATGCACTTTTTTCAAATGCTCAATGCCTCTAGAACAATTTGAGATCAAAAGCGCATCGTTCCAGCCATTAGGAGAAAAGTTCTGGCCATAAACGCAAGGGCAGCCAAATCGGCGATTTTTGGCCAAAATGCAAAGGGGGGACCCTTTGCATTTTGGCCAAAATCGGCCAAAATCATGACCTAACTTCAAGAGTGTGAAATTCAATGAAAACGAGGTCTAATTGCCCTAAAATGCACTTTTTTCAAATGCTCAATGCCTCTAGAACAATTTGAGATCAAAAGCGCATCGTTCCAGCCATTAGGAGAAAAGTTCTGGCCATAAAACGCAAGGGCAGCCAAATCGGCGATTTTTGGCCAAAATGCAAAGGGGGGACCCTTTGCATTTTGGCCAAAATCGGCCAAAAACATGACCAAACTTCAAGAGTGTGAAATTCAATAAAAACGAGGTCTAATCGTCCTAAAATGCACTTTTTTCAGTTGCGTAAGGCCTCTCGAACAATTTGAGATCAAAAGCGCATCGTTCCAGCCTTTAGAAAAAACGTTCTGGCCATAAACGCAAGGGCAGCCAAATCGACGATTTTTGGCCAAAATGCAAAGGGAGGACCCTTTGCATTTTGGCCAAAATCGGCCAAAAACATGACCAAATTTCAAGAGTGTGAAATTCAATGAAAACGAGGTCTAATCGGCCTAAAATGCACTTTTTTCAAATGCTTAACGCCTCTAGAACAATTTGAGATCAAGGGCGCATCGTTCCAGCCATTAGGAGAAAAGTTCTGGCCATAAACGCAAGGGCAGCCAAATCGGCGATTTTTGGCCAAAATGCAAAGGGGGGACCCTTTGCATTTTGGCCCAAATGGGCCAGAAACATGACCAAACTTCAAGAGGTTCAAATTCCATGAAAGCCAGGTCTAATCGCCTTATAATGCACTTTTCCCAATTGCTTAAGGGCTCTAGAACAATTTGAGATTAAAAGCGCATCGTTCGACCCGTTACAGGAAAAATTTAAACTGATGATTTTCGGCCATTTTGCAAAGGGGGGACCCTTAGCATTTTGCCCGAAATCGGCTAAAAACATGACGAAACTTCAAGAGCGTGAAATTCAATGAAAACCAGGTCTAATCGCCGTATAATGCACTTTTCCCAATTGTTTGTTTATCCTGTGTTTCATGTTAACTGTGAAACTGATTTGGTGGCCAGAAATGAACTTTTCGTGGAGTTAGTATCCAAAGTGGCCAAGCCAGCAATGATCAAACGAAAGAAAATTGTTGAACAAAGCCAAAAAATTAATGCACTCTGTTCGAGGGCCTGAGTACCTGAGAGAAGTTATACTAGAGCAGATGTTACGAAATGAAGAACTTCAAAACAGCAGCGGAGAGACTGTGGCAGATGCTGTGGCAAGAACAATCGGCAAATTGGGAGAAAATGTAAAAATAACAAATTCTGTTACCATGACAACTGAAGTTAGCAATGCGATTGGCAGCTATGTTCATGGTGGATTTGTTACATCGTCAGGGGAATGTTCTTTGGGAAGGTTTGGAGTCATAGTTGCCTTGAAACCAAAGAAAGGTGAAGCAAGTGGAGATTCCATTTTGAGTTTGGCCAACAAATTGTCTCAGCATATTGTGGGAATGAACCCAAAGCTTATTGCAGCACGGGGCAGTGCATGCGGGTCTGCTAAAGGAGGTGACTTGAGCGATGTCCTTCTCGAGCAGGAATATTTGCTTGATGACAGTCTGAAAGTAAAGGATCTGTTGAACAGGGAGGATGTTGAAGTTGTTGATTTTGTTCGATACGAATGTGGTGCCTAACACTTCGTTGCCTGTCGAATTGTCAGTTTCTTAATTTAAAGTTACCAATCATATTCCTCAAAAATTACTGTTGCATCGATATGTCTATGAATGCATTTTGAAGAAAAGAATCCACAATAAAAAAAAGGTAATCTGCATGTTGTGTTGTGCATACAAATAGTTAATTAATAGTGAAAATCCCCCTTAAATCGATTCACTCAACGAAATTTGTTTCTTCAACTTTAATAACTACTATTTAACTAACTAACGTTACAACTTATCACGATGCGCGTTCGCCCCGTTGAAGGTGGAATGTCGCTGTGGAGTTCTTCGTCTATTTCTTGGTGGTACGTTGGTACACAAATTGAGCACCGCTAACATAAAAAGATTACCTTCCCCACTCCTAGTCACGTCAGTAAACACTGACTCCCCCCCCCCCTCTACCGAAAGTTGTATCCTAATATATCAGCTTGAAAGTGGAGTCTCTCCGTGAAGTTCATCATTTTGTTTCAAATCCAGTTTTGCACAGCTCTGCCTGGCCAATTCGTCGATGCGGTTCACCACCTTTTCCGATTTATCGTCTGTGGTGAAAAAGTCTTTGTTCGGATTCTTGACGAGTTTTTTCAGTGCTTCAGTATTGTATGGTGGCAGGTTTGTTGTTCCAATCGCCAGAAAATTGATGTTGTCCATATTGGGATACTGCGGTGTTAAATGAAGAAATAAAAGTAAGTTACACTGACGAGATGCGCGTGACTGGTTCTAAATTAAGTTCTGACGTTTTTTCAATTTTTTTTCCTGTTACACACCTTTTTTATGAGAAAATTGAGGCTGAAATTTACCCCTATTGTTTAGATGCTGAGAACATATCAAAGCTACGACCAAGAGAAAGAATTTTTAGTCATTTTCATCGAGCTAAAAACACGCAGTAACAGCATGACCATTGATCGAGTTTCATTTTCTCTCCTCTAAAGGATCGCCAGTACTCACAAAAAACTTCAAACTGAAAATTTCAGAGGTCAGGCTATGACATTCTTAACTGTGGAAAAGCAATAAAGTAAATATACCACTTAAAAATAGAGTGTACCTTTAAGTGATACACCTCTAATGACCTCTTCAACTTATAACATCAATTTTTATTTGATAGGACTTTTGGTTGGTTTCTCAGCTTGGCAGGTTATACACACCGGAGAAAAAGGCTCGTAATCACCATCTGAGAAGACAATAACGAACTTTGGCACGTCAAATCTCGCTCCTCCCTTCTCATCAAACAGCGCTTCTGCTGCAAGGTTCAAACCCTCCACGATCTCTACAATTATTACAGAACAAAAAGAAATCATATTCCAGCAAACTGGGTCAGTTGAGAGAGAGAGAGAGAGAGAGAGAGAGAGAGAGACCTTGTAAGCTCTGACAACATCCTTGGATAGAGTTTTCTTCCAATAGATCGAATTCATAAATTATTCTTTTATCTTTATGCTAATTTTCCTCACTAGCCTCATTTTAAAGCAAGAATTCTTTTCAATTTCTACATGCTAACGAGGCTGGTGAGGAAAATTAGAGTAAAGAGAAAAGGATAATTTATTTCGCCGCCATTTATGAATTGAGTCCATTGCGCCATTAAGTGAGCGTGACAGCAAATACTAGAGCTTTCGTGCAGCAGTTTCTCGGAAACGGGCCCGCAATGCGTACGCGCATTCAAGTTTGACATTTTCTTACCCTCCGCACACTGCGTAAAAATTTTCGTCATGAGGCCGCTATCTTGAATTTCCAAATTCAAGGGGGTTCAGAAAGGCAACTGGATATTTGCTACTCCCGGAATTATTCCTCTTTTCCCTAATTAGGATGGCCATAGATTGCTCTGAGCCTCGTTCGTTTCAAATAAGCTTGTAATATAGGTTAGCATTTCACCGTGACGCAGACTCGGATTTCGTCTTTGCCCAATGCACCTTCGCAGTGAGTTAAATACGTTAATTTTTTTTTACCGAACAATATCAAACCTGTTCCCCCTTGCTGGTAATGGATTTGCGAAATAGCATTTTCAAGTTTTTCTGTGGAAGTGTGAGCTTTGAGGTTGAACACTATGGTCGTGTTCAACGATAAAACCACCACGCAAATCCGAGCTTTATCAATTCCCACGTCCATGTTGCTACTAATGTCAACAGCGAAGTCTTTGATTGCCATGAAGCCATCCTTTTTCATACTTGTCGAGCCATCTAAGAGCACTGCAATATCCCATGAGTTCTCACAGCCACCTGAAAATAGACAAGCGTCCCAAGTGCACCGAGCTGAAGGAAAAATAATTAAGCAATACCGCGTTTGTAATAATTTTGTTTCAGTTTTCTCTTTGTAACCAAGTTCGTAAATTTCCGGCGCGTATATTCTCTTTTAATATGCAACAGAGAGCTCAAAAACGCTTAGCTATTGCTCTAATTGCAAGATCAGTGAAAAATCTTGAGGCAGTTCAACTAGTCGGTGGTCACGTCCACAAAGATACCTAAAATTTGGTACCAGCTACATAATAAGGTAAATGGCCACCGAAGGCTGACGTTTGGAGTCCTGAATAGTTTGTTTCTATGGTCCATGAAGGGCTTGACGTTTGAACTAGGTTTAAACAATTTGTTCCAAAGGACGTAGTGATAGGTTCCACTTAGATAAGTACTGAAAAGGCAGATGTATTCTCCGCCCATGATTTCTTTCGCGCTCTTTCCCCGTCCAGCACTGAACAGTTCCCCGGCTCAAACTTACCATCACTGACATGAAAAGCTGATAACATCCCGAGAATGACTACCAACCCGAAATTCATCCTAGTCACCTTTAGAATGAAACAGAAAAGTAGGTGAAATTAAGTACACCGATACAGATCGGTTTCTTTGGTCGCAGGTAGAACCTTCATTTTTCAGTATTTCCTACTTTTTGTAAGAAATAAATTTCACGCCATTCCGTTGTGAAATAGGGAAAGATTGCTTATGAGCATGTGTAATTTTTCCGATTATCCACCCCGGATCTGATTTAAAACAATATTATATACTGTTGTTGTAGTCGTTCTTTGCTAAATAAGTAATTACCGCGTCCGAGACGAATAATCGCCGTTTTTGTACTAAAGTCGACGCATACATTGTCGTCCGTTTGGAATGAACGAACTAAACTTGGCTTGTGGGATCCACAGTGCCTCTGGTTATGTTTCTCGTGAGTCGTCCCGCGTGAACACAGCAAGATGGGTTTGTACACCTTGACGAACTTTCTTGGGCCTGAATGCGGCAGAGTCAATAGTTTCTGTACCGAAGTCAATTGACTGTGTGCGGATTAACAAGACTTACCGTCTTCCTTTCTATGGGACTAACCATTCATTTTTGCCATTCTCCGCGTTGGCTAAAGTATTGTACTCATGAACGAACTACAAAGAGTTACGAAAGAGAACTTAACTCATATGTCACTCGGTGCATCCAAGCACAAATACGATATGATTTAAGTGTTTTCCATGTCTAAAGAAAACAGCTCCTTAAGGAAAACAAAGATTCTATTAATGGTGATGTCCTTTTTTACTATATTTGCTTGCATTTGGTTTCAATATTTGTAAAAAAAAATGGTTTTCTTATAAAGTCTGGAATGGAAATATTTACCTTCCGCGGATTTCTTCTTTTTTCACTGTCTCCGAAACTAATAGCGTTACTGCCCCGTTTTGAATACTTGGTACGTTTTACCAATACTGTTTCCGGGAAAAGAACAAAAAAGTGTATGAATTGACCAAAATTTATATTGGTTATCTTACGGTCTGGAGAAATCACTAATTGATTTTTACAAATTTAGAATGAGCATTCCGCGCGGAAAGAAGTCCAGTATCCCAGGAAACGAGGCGACCAACCTCGTTTTCAGGGCTTTTCTCTGCCGAGTAATTTTCTCTTTCATGTGGTATGCACTGGAGTAGACGGAAGTCTGGTGTCAGTGGACGATTTGAAAAATTAGCCCATGCGTATTTGCCAAAGTTGTTCAAAGACTCATTAATAATTCATGAGCTTAACGGCCTATCAAGTCACCGATAAAACGTCACGTGCATGAACTTTATACCCGATAAAACACTCCTGGCCCGGGTTGCTCGAAGCATGGTTAGCGCTAACCAGGGTTAAATACCATGGAAACCTATCGGTTTTGATACCTCGTAACCGATGGTTAGCGCTAACCGCGCTTCGAGCAACCGGCCCCAGGTTAGTATTCTTTATATAAAGAATACTTTAATAAGGCATAGCTTGTTTTTCTTGTATGCTAATAATTTTCCTCTCACAGTTTGAACCGGATTGTTCAGACTCCAGAGGGACACGCTTTTGTGGAATGTTTTTGGAGCTGTTCAAAAAGCTCGCAGCCCGCGTTTTATCAGGTCTGAAAACACTCGGCTACCCCTCGTGTTTTTAAACCTGATAAAACACTGCTGCTCGTTTTTTTAAACATTACATAACATCGGGTGGGGTTAGGGGTTTTGTGCGGATTGTCATTATTGTGGGCGCAGAAAACTACTTCATCCATGTATTATCCAAAGCATGTCTTCATCCGCCATGTTTGATTTAGCCTGGGTAGAAATCACGTGGTGCGGGTGACGTAAGCGTTTTCATTTCGATGCATCCGTTTTCGACTGTCCACACTCAAACGATATGTTTGCATTTCCATTTGGCTCCACTTTTGAGAGCATTTTCAAATCGTTCCTTTTCGATGGAAACGCTCAGCGTTTTGGTGTGGACGGAAGTCCTAAACGCATGAAAATGTATGCGTTTTCAAACGAAAACGCATTAGTGTGGACAGGGCCCAAATTTTGCAGAATGCTCGGCGGGGCGGAACATTGAGAGGATTGGAACCTAACGACCCTTATCGCGCGAACAGTCGCGCGTAGCAACCATAACAAACTTCAAAATGGCGGCCGTGTTTTCATGTTGTGCTCAGCTGTTTCTTTGCACGGAAAAGCCCCTTTGATTAACATAAAACGATTATCAAAATGTCTAAATCTCGAAGAGGGAAAAGTGCGTCAATTAATGAATTGAGTAGATGGGAATCAGAGCTAATTCAGGCGCCTTTTAACGAGGTTAGAACTTGCACTTGTTGACTGGATTTTTATCTGGTAATTTTTGAAGTCTTGCACGTCTTTTAAGTACATTATCGCAATGGCTGAATTTGTTCTTCGTCTACTTTCACATTAGGAAACGTGGAGATCTTGTGTTTACTTCATTGCGCCGAATAAACTGGAGGACAATGTTTTCATCGACATTATGTCGGACGTTGTGTCGACGGGACTGAGGAAATTATTCAGCATCATAACATTCGACGGGCTTCTCAAAGATGTGAGTTCTGTTGTGGATTCTGACCCCACCTGCAGTTAAAGGCACACTGTTAGCTAATTGACGATCTGTTGTTGTTAGCTTATATCTGGCATGGTCGCCTAATTTCAGGCTAGCCAAATTAAAGATACTACAAACTGCTGCATACAGCTGTATATTGATCGACCTAGGCACACATGGAAATGTTCATGTGATTAATTTGTTTAATGTCTTTTCTCCAGGTTAAAGAGTTTGCAAAAGGAGCCTCCACAGGGACTAAGGGGAAAGGGGCTGCCTCTGCAAAACCACCCCAGTTCTTTGAAGTCTGTGAGCAGGTCAAACCATTGATGGATCATGGTGAACTTGTCCCCCCTTCATTGATGGCCAAGCTTCTCAAGTTCAAATTGCTGCATGTTAAACAGAAGGATTTGGAGCGAAGAGAGGAGGAGAAGAAGGTACATGTTTACTTTTTTTTTTTTCAACAACACAGTTTTATTTACAAGACAAACACTTTCACTACTTACAGCACTTATACTTACTTACATGTTTACTGCTTATTAGCACAGCAGCTCATTGATTTTGCTTGAATAATATCAAGAGCCAACAACTTGTTTAAGAGCAAAGGTTTTGGAAGGTCGTTCATGCACTGAGACATTATAAAGGTCTGTGTCTTTTAGATCTGATCTCTGTCTTGTTTATGCTTATTTCCAAGTCTTAGGGTTACTTTCCTAGCTTCAGACTTCAGCTGGTTATCAGCCATGTCATCCACATTTGAGTGTATATATAAATTACGCATCTATCCCTTCGCAGGAGAGTGGTTTTCAATTGAGTGTTGTAAATCCTAAACCAAATTTGTTACGGAGCCTATCATATGCTCTGAAGGAAATCCACCCTACCGCCAACCACAGATTGAAGTAATTAACACCATGGTTTTACTGGCCCATCAGAACACAAAGCAAATTAGTAAATGAAACTGCCGCCAAAAACAGGAAAACCAGAGTGACTGAATTACAATAATTGTAACAACTGTAATAATTTTGTATCTGATTGGTTGAAAAATTCGCTCAAGTTTTTTGATCCAATTATGAAGCAAAACAAAAGCAAAAGTAACCACAATAACTGTGCAAATTTACTTTCAACACTCAATTGATAGCTGCTTTTAAGATGTCTATTATCCATTTACTTACTTTTGTTTTTATCAAAGGCTGCAAAGGCTGCTGAAGCAGGAAAGAAGGATGAAAAAGGTAAGAAAGGTGGAAGAAGCCCATCTGCTGGAAAACGCTCAAAATCTCCTGGAAAGAAAAAGGGTAGAAAAGAAGCCGACTTGCCGCCATCTCCAAAGAAAGATACAAAACTGAAGAGAAGAGGAGATGTGGAGGATACCTTTAAAACCATAGGTACGACAACCTTTTTTCTGCATGTTTGTACAGAGTCTGGTTTATAACCACTTTGATCCTGCAATTGTTGTTCTGATTATATTTGTGGAAGTCATCAGGGAAACAAAGCTGTAATGTTCTAGTTTAATCCCAGACATTGTCAGATGTGTATCAGTAATTAGCACAAATCCTGTCACCTGATTGGCTCACTGTTTGCTATCTATTGAGTGACAGATAGCACAAAGGCTGGCATTTTGAACAAGATGAAAGCGATGGTGGCTTTTTCAAATCTTAAAATATATTTTTGTAAACAGCAATATAAGACTATAACCTGCCTTAAGCTGGTGGTTTTGTCGAGCAAACAAACAGGCATTTGTGGCCTCACTGCTTGCTTGTTCGTTCCCTTCAGGCAAAACTGCCAGCTACACAGGCTATAAGACTAAGAGTTTACAGACTCCGAAAACTTGTGTGAAGTTTTGCAAGACAACTCAGGGTGCAAAGAAAATTAATTTTACAGCTTGGCCAACATCTACTAGCCCGAAAGTCATTTTTACTAGTCCAAAAAAAAATTTTCACAAGCAGAATGAAAAAATAATTATTAATTATTCCTTTCTTCGCTTGCCCATCGGGCAAGTTAAGCACAGAATTCACTAGCCCGATCGCAAAATCCATTAGCCCCGGGCTGTCGGACACAACTTTCTTTGCATGCTGCAACTGAACAACCTCATGTTTTCTGAAACTGTCACAGATGACGAGCCTGATGATGAAGGAAGTCCTCAACATTACATTCTAATCCATGGCATCCTTACAGCAGCTGCCATTGCTCACCTAAGTGATATTGGGATCAATGTTGATGCAATTATCTGTATGAAGGCACAGAACTACAAGAATCTTACACATCCTGGACAGCAAACCAACGGTGAAGAGGGAGAAGATGAAGCTGCTGAAGTATGCAAATCTGAAATCATGAAGACGTGTTCAATTAACAATTACCAGCTATTTGTCTATGTTTCTCCAATGTTTGTGTCTTCAGAGAAAATTGCCCAGTATGATCAGTGATGAACACACACACACACACACATGAGAACCTCAACTACATTTGATCTTCTTTTAATCAATCAATCAATCAATCAATCAATCAGTCAGTCAGTAAGGCAGTCAGGCAGTCATTCAGCCAATCAATCAATCAATCAATCAAATCATTCAATCAATCATTCTCTTAGTCAATAATTAATTTTCAAGCTAATGTATTCACTTTCCAAGTGTGGGTGTGGATAAAAGTTCTAAAGGAAGGATATTAAAACAAAGGATGAAAAGATGATTCATTTACCACCTTGCATGTGTGATAATTTTCCAGGAGGAAGTTCCAGATATGCTGGATAAAGAAATACAGGAGTCAGAAGATAGGGCCAAAAGACTTGAAGCAGAGACTATTCTGAGGGCATTTTGGTCAGAATCAGAAAGTATTGTCATGAAAGCCCCATCAGGGCACAAGCTTAAAGATGTCGCAAGATACGAAGTGACGGTGAAGGAAAATGTTGTACCAGACAGTGATCTGCAGGAGTTAGATGCTGAAAAAAGGGTAATTAAAATGTAGAGTTCAAATTAGGTCAGAAAGGCTTGTACATGATGTAGACATGTCATCGCATTATATTTGCATTGTCCTACAGCAATGAAAATATTTTGTTCCAAAAAATAATTGCAGTTGATATTATTGGCTTACCCATTTATTAGTCACATTTCTCATGGTGTCCATTAATGAGAAACTTTTAATTAAGTGACCAAAGTATCATCTAGAGTGAAAAACAACCCAAGCCAGGACTTCTTAAAAGTCTGCATCAACAGCTTACAAATTTGAAACAGAGAAAAATGTGCTCCTGGGGTTGAGTGGCAGATCCAGCATTTTTGAAAAGGGGGAAGGGTTGGGTGGCAGACTTGGCAGAAGGATATCAAAACAGTATCATACACTGTGGGCTTTCAAGAGGACACAATCAGACTACGTTTCTTTTTATTTATTTTAATTTTGTTCAGCAATCAGTGACAAAATCGTGCCAGTGATACTCTTATTTGCATTCATAATTTTAAGCTTAAATGACCCGCAGATTGGGGTGGGTGGCAATGCAATCCCCCCCTCCCCCTCCCCCTTGATCTGCCCCTGGAGTTTTCCATTTTCTCCTACTCAAATTACCAACATCCTGCTCAAGTCGGGGGAAAGACCCTTAAAATTACATTATGTTCAAGACCAGAGGATCACCCAGGAAAGCATAGCTGACTATTTTTGTGCAGATGTAAGTTGTCTTGTCATCTCATTGAGTGCTAACTTCTCAGTAAATTCATTTTAGACTGAGTTTGGCACAGCAATATTTGAAGATGTTGCAGATGTGTGTTACAACATGCTTGATCATTTCGAGCAATACAAACAGTATCTTGATTCGATGAAGTTGGTTCATGTTCCGCTGCGCACAAGAGCACCAGCAAGTACATCGTCTATTTTTCAGCCTGGCACTGATCTTGGTCTGTCACAATCTGCAGCAACCACTCAGGGTAAGTATTAAACAAAAGCGCCCTGGGACCCGTTTCTAGAAAGTCCCGAAAAGTTTACGAGCCCGAAAAAGCAACTTGTAAAACTGCGATCCGCTTATTCTGAAAGTCTTGTGTTTTAACATGATTTCAAGATAAGAGAAAGCAAACTAATTGCAAAGTTATTTGGCTTAAAACGTCTATCGTTTCAAGATATGGAGGGAATTGTGGCTCCCGAAATACGCCCGAAGAGTTTTGGGGCTTTGGAGAAACAGGCCCCTGGGTCGAGTCGTTCGAGGCAAGGTAACCCTGGCGAACGACCCCAGCCCTGGACAATTTCTCAAAACCAAAGTAATTGCTATGGCCAATCGAGTGTTTTTTCATTTCTTTTATGTGTCGTAAAACGAAAACCGAAGTAATTACAAGAGCCAATCAAGTTCTGAAGGAAATACGCCCTTCGGCCAATCATAAATCAAAGTAATTCGCGACTTGGTTTTAAAAGCAGGTAAACGCGGCCGGTACGAAGCGCGGGAAAACAAGAGTCGCAGTTGGTTTTATTTTGGATCTGATTGGATGAAAAGTTCGCTTGTCGACGCTCATTTGTAATGAATAAAACAGACCTGCATGTTGTTCGTCCGACATGACAGTTTAATAATCGAATATCAAGCGTTCATGCTTAAAATTGGTCTTGTCAAGCAAACATGCTTGGCTTAACTTCAAATCATTCGTGTATGAATGACTGCCATTCAAATCCTGGATGGTTTTTGAAGAATTCTCCCAGAACGGTATACGCGGTCCTCCTACAAGTACATGTAGTAACCCCCTGCCAACGGCTTAATGACAAGCACGTGGCTAATTCCCATATGTGACTACAATGACGACGAAGAGTACTCAAGCGAATTTTATACCTGGTCTGCCTTAGGCGTCCCACGTAATTAGTCAAGTCTGGTCATAAACCCCTGCTCAAAACATGAGAAATGTATACATGTATCATGTAATTGCTGATGTGAACATGCTTAACACCGGAGGTCGTAGGTCGGAGCTCGTTTCCTTTTCAGTTATCCCTTCGTCCGTTTCCAAGCAACTAGCATATCACCCGCAATTTTGATTGGTCAGTTTGATCTTCGTCACCTGTTTTCATTGGTCAAAGTAATTACGTGCAGAGCGCCAGCCACTAAACCTGCAGTTTAATTTGATTGGCGTTGTAGTATTGGATGTTCTCCCAACAACGGTGCCAGTTGAAGTTGATACACGCTACTACAAGCATCTGATCAGCAGCGTCCCACCTGAGAGTCACAGCGTTCCCCTTATTCTTCACTGTTTGTTGGAACAGGTAAATTTTTGGCTAAAATTTGGTGTCATTTACCTCCCTAGTGAGATCTTAAAACTGAGCTGAGCCGGGTTTGAGCGTCCCGGTTCATCACAGGGCCTTGATATTAGCATAAGGGAGTTCTGCAGAAGCTATGGAGCTGTGTCATTGGCGAAGTGAACGCAAAATACCAGCGGTTTTTATAAAGTAAATTGGCGAGTATCGGATCTGTCCTCAAAGACAATGGACGGGCCAGGGATGCGGTCACCACAATTGTCGCGAGTTCCGAAGGCTGAAGCTACAAGATGTCCTGGAGGAGATTCCCTAGAAATTAATGAACTCCCAAAAGCCCCAGGAATTAATGAAGTTGCAGGCTCTTAAAACAATTTTATATCAAAGTAATAGACGTCATACAGCAAGCAAGCAAGCGGACGGGTTAACTCAGTTGATGAAGTAATCGGCTTTCTTGTCTGTATTCAGGTCATCGCGACAGTCGATGAAAACAACCCCTTGGATCAGGCTGTACCTCCGAGAGGCGATGGTCTAAATCATGACCTGGCAGCTTACATTTCCAGTAAAACCTCGAAACTGGCTATTCCAGAAAATGAAAAACAGGTTGGAAACTATTCTGTTACTAGCTTAGCTGTAAGTTCAGAACATGAATCCAAAGGTTCTTGGACTTCCACATGATAAGAGTGCCAGCACTTCTCACTATTTTTTATGATTAGCCGTGTGAGCGCGCCATTGACTTAGCTCGTTCCCCTCCTTTCGCCTCTCTCCTCTTGTGGATCGTGCACTTGTTCGACTGACGAGTGTTAACCCTTTAACTCCCAATAGTGCCACTTACAGATTTTACTCTGTCTAACGCCAGACGATTTTACTCGTCACTGGGGCACCCCTTGGGGCTGAAAGGGTTAACCACCTCTCCGTCTGATCAGAAACTATGTCTCCATTAACCCTTTAACTCCCAATAGTGCCACTTACAGATTTTACTCTGTCTAACGCCAGACGATTTTACTCGTCACTGGGGCACCCCTTGGGGCTGAAAGGGTTAATAGAGTAAAGTTTTTGAAGACGAAATTACGTTGGTAAACATTAAGGCAAATTGTTTACCCTGCTTTTCTGTCGATATTACTTGGTTTAAGAACGACCTAAACTTATCTTTTTTTTTAATATTTCTAGGCCGTAACGGAAGTTACTGACAGCAAAAAGCCTCACAAACTTCAGAAAACACCCACGATACTTCAGTACAATGATTCATTGATGGCACGCTTACATCACCTTGAGACAGTCAATGGTCTTGATCCTGAGGAGGCAGAACTCCGCATGCTCAATCTATTCCCACAAAACCAACTGAAAAAGCTTCTCACACTGCGCGGGCGCGAAATTGTGGAACGCGAGGCACGTGCTAATGAGCTGCGGCACTTTTGCAAATCCCAGATGGAATCAAATGAATTCCTAGACCGCGCACTCAAGCAGTTTGCCTTCGAAGGAATGCTGCTGAAGACTGCAAACGAAGATGGAGATATTGTGGATCTTCGAGATGCGGATGAATCGTTCAAATTTTATGCTAATTTGTGTGATCATCCGTCCAGTAAATTGAGCGAGTTTGAAGCGTTGAGATTTCCCAGCGACGATTCGGAGAGAGTGAAACTCGCGAGTCATTTTGACTTGTCTCCTCTTGCTTCGTTTCGTAACCTTGATGAGTGGTGTTTTGTGGAGCATTTTGATCATAGAACTTTGATTCAGGCAAGTATGTCCAAGTATCGTGAGCAACATTACCTTTAATTTAGCCGCTTAGCTCCTTAGCAGATTAGAGTTAGCAGATACCACGCAGCTGTTTACAACCTCTATTTCATTGGATCTGGTCTGGACGCAGCTCTATTAATTTTAGGGTTAGGGTTCATTGTTTCTGTTGTTTGTTTGAATGCTTCTATTGTTTTCTGAGCCAAACGCGTGAGCTGTTGTAATAGCTACGTACTGACACCAGAGTTAGGGTCAGGGTTAAACTGTGGTATTCTCGTTATCTTGGTTGTTAAACAGGTCTTAGAGGCTGCGCGGCTGACCTATCCTTATATGGACACGTATTACCACAAGCGTGACCACTCACTGCTGCTTGCGTTACACAATCCTATTGGACCCAACAAAGACAGTAAATTATCCTGGAGCACAAAACTTCACTCCAATGTGGGCTTTAGGAACTATCTCGAACACGTGGTCCCCTCGATTAGAGACTGGGTTCAAGAACAGGTATTTAAAACTATCCAGTGGCATTTTGTTTTTGCTATTAGCGACCCTGAGATTTGAGTATGAGTTTTCCGTTCGGAGCTCGCGCACTTGTGCACGCGAAAATTTCGTCTTCCAAACGTAATGCGCTGGCTTGGTTCGGAAAACTCTTATTCCGATCTAACGGTCGGTATGAACAGGCAGTTTTTGACGCCATGTTGACGCCATGGACCATGAACAACCGGAGCTGCTGGGACTGAAAAGTCCACAATCTTTCTGTAGGAATGGCTCTTGACGTTGTTTCTCTTGCGTATAAACATGATATAAAATCTTGCGTTTCGTTCAACCTCTGTATCCTGCTATAGTCCCCTAGGATACCTGAAGCCCCTCTCAACTTGTGCTTTCAATAACATGGCTTTCAACCTAGACCACAACACCTGCCACTAGCTTCCCAAGTCTCTGCACACTGCGTATCGTTTCGCGTAAGTCCCTTTCAAGCTTTTTGGAGGAAGTGAAGGTGACAAGGTCAACGTCACTGCACGGTGAAGCGCTCGTATAAACCTAGATAGATGTTATGACCCTGTATTTTTTTGTCCTGCCAGGAGTTTTAGCCAAAGACTGGCTGCATACCACTCCGGTGACTTATCATTTCTAACTTTCCTCCCAGAGACAGTAGTCTTTTCTTTTTATCTGTTCTGCACGTGATAATGAAATGTCCATTACTTTCTCTAAAAAACCAGGAAAGGATGCGTGAAGAAGCAGCCAGGACACCCACCCCTCCCCCGCCGGCTCCAGAACAACCCAGCATCCCTCTGAAGATTGGTAGCCGGTACGGTCTGATGACCAGACAGGAAGTGGCGTTGATCAAAGCCGAAGAAGACGAGAAGAACAAAAAGAAAGGAAAGAAAAGTGCGCGCGGCGCACGGAGCCCTAAGAGAAGCGCGAAGAGTCGAGAGAAGAGCGCCTCGCCAGAGAAAAAAGATGACAAAGGTATGCTACTTTACTTGGGAGCAGAACTCAGTATCTCGAGTCTTTGGTGGGGTGACCCGCCTCAAGTAATACCGGGGTGGAACTCATCACAGCAATTGGAAGCTACTCGGCTAGCCTAGCTTTCCGACCTCGTGTAATCGGCCCCTAGTAGCGAGTGTTCCGAGGGTTTTCCTGCGCTAAAGTTAGAACAGAAAATTGCGAGGCATGCGTAGTGATGGCTGAGTCCTACGCAGGCTCGTCACACATTCCTCCCTCCCTCCCTCTCTCAGGCAGGCGCTCCTTGTGCTCATACTGACGAGTTCAATAAACGACTGCGAAGGAAACTAGCACGGGGGGGGGGGATTGTACAATGGCTCTCTCCCTTGACCTCCGAATCTTTGTATTGGTCCCGTCTTTGCGAATCAAGCGAACCCGGCTGTAGTTTCTTCGGTTGCTCTGCTGTATGTGCATTTGAGAGATTTTTCACGTGATCATCAATGATTATCAATTTCCGACATGACCATTTTATTTACTCAAATTCAAAACCGCACTAGTTAATCCAACAAGGAGTTGAAGTGAGATTTTGCTATGCTACCCATTTTGAAAAACTTCTCCTTGCGTTGCTTGTTTAGTAAAAGAAAAGGTCAAGCAAATGCGAAGTTCTTTCGTAATTATTTTTATTTCTCTCAGACAAAAAACGCGAAGGCTCGGCCTCTAGTCGGCAGAAGTCGCCCACCGGTCGGAGTCCCTCGGCAAAAGGTTCTCGTTCAATTAAAAGCGCCTCTAGCAGGACTGACAAAAGGGGGCTTCAAAGCAGGTCACGTTCTGGGGACCTTGAGGAGCCCGAGCCCCTTGATGTGGAAGAACCTGATGAGAAAGCGTACGATTTCATTGGCTACGACACAGGTGACAATCTCATCCACGTGTCAGGGTCCTTATCTACTATGTTCCCAGCTGATGGGGCGCAAATACAGGTCTCCAAAACACACTATGTGCAGGGAGCAAAGACCCTGTCAACCACTGTGTTCAAGGATGGAAACATGTTTGTTCTTCATTTCTTGGAACCGATTGATGAGATTCTGACGAAAGAAGAAGAAGCAAAAGATTCGGAAGAGAAAGATGCTGCTGAAGGCTTATTAGATAAGAATAAAGTCGACGACCGCAAGGGTGAAGAAGTCGAAAAGAGTGAAGTTGAAGCCTCAGAGAAAGAACAGGAAAAGCGACCGAAGGCTCCCAAGCCCTTTTGCGATTTCAGCTCTTTTGTGGCGGAGCTCAGCGATGGAATGATTGTGGCCTTGAGTGGGTATGGTCCTTCGGGGTCCCTTATGGAGAACGAATCCAGGGAGGCCGAAGTCACTATCACTGAACATTTGGTCACGGACCCCCCTCCCCCTCAGACGACACCTAGTCCTCAGCCTAAGGTGGGGTCCCCAAAGGCACGCAAGAGAGCAGAGGAAGAAGCTAAGAGATTGGAGGAAATGCAGCAACAACAGGAGGAAGAGCGACTGAGGCTTGAGGAGGAAGGTATTTTCATTTTATACAGATCCTTTTCGTCACCGTCAACTGGGTGGGGGAATAATCGAGTTTTGAATGACCATACAGTAGCTCCAAAGCATCCAAGCGTGTTATGATTGTAATTGCTGATAAGTTCACAAAAGAAATAAGAAATTTGTTATAAGCTATTTTCCACTACTGCTAAGGATTGAATTTATCTAGACCCTGATAAAGAGGGCTGGACAGTCAATACTTCAGTAGTGAATGCATTGTACACGAATGACTGGAAACTTGGAAGCTCTCGGAAATGACGCAAAGCGCCCAGAAAGCGCTTAAAATGTGGATCTGTTTCAGTTATTTACCATTTCTTCGTTCGCCCTACAGATGTGTCTCCAGCTACTAATGCAAATGCTTGTTAGAACTAGCAAATCGTCGAGGAAACTCACTTCCTAACTGAAAGTAGTGTTTTTAAAAGTGAGATATCATTTCAAAGGAAGGATGGTTCTATAGCTATTGTTATTCCCTCTTTCATGTTGCAGCACGGCGAAAAACGGAAGAAGCTAGACTAAAGAAGCCATTTCAACACGTGTACATCACGTGTCCGGATGGGCAGCACATGCAGTACTTGAATGATGGCTTTTATCGGAGCAAAAATGACAAGGGAGGAGTGGTGGTCAGACAAAGCTATCCTGTGAAACAATTCGGACTTGTGAGGCAAAAACCATCCTCGGAAGAGACTTCCCGGACCATAATCACTGATGGGACGGTCATGAAGGTGACATGTGATTTTAAGGAAGTTTTAGTTTGCTTTGAGCTTCCTTGAATCTTGTAATTCGTCGTCGTCTTCTCGATTTTAATCGGATTTACAAGTATTTATGTAACCATAATAAGCAGAAGTGTGACAAACAAGATATGCATTAGCGTTGAAGAAGAATCATTTAAAAGCACTAACACATCATTCTCTTGACAATTGTTCATTGCTTGTAGCTTCTCAATGATGGGAGCGTCCAGGTCCTTTTTCCGGATGGTGCGATAAGTAAGTGTCAATCGTACCCCATCAAGGCCCCTAAGGTCTCTGTCCCTACAAGCAAACCTAACAGTGCAGTTGCCAGGCAGGACCCTTTTCTGATTGCCTCCAAAAAGAGCCTTCGTGGACCTGTTTTAAATCAGAAGCCGTCAGAGGAGCCTTTAGTACCAGCGATATCTTTACCCGAGAAGATCCCTGAGTGGTCCAGTACAGGTGTTGATGGGGTCAGGATTGCAAGTGGACCAGAGGGAGGTCTTGTGTATGTTCCTGGGGTACACTGCTCCTTAGCAACATGTCCGCAAAGTGGAGAGGTGGGTGTTGCTTCCATGGAGATCTAATTCTTTTAAGAGGAGGTTGTCATGAACATGTATGGGACATAAATCGAATGATAGAGGCGGGAGGAGGTCTCTGATCAAAACTTGGCAATTTAGTTTGTCGCTGCTCTAGGAGCTAATATTAACATTCATTGGGCCACGGAAATCCAGAAATTATAGAAAATTTCGCTTGTCTCTCGCTTTTTTTTAGAACCTGGGAGAATTTGAACCAGAAGCTAAGAATAATCTAATAAACTGCGATGTAGGGATGTGCGAAAGTTTAAATCGAAAACTCTTTGACCCTTTCGACTAAACTGTTTAAATTTGTTTTCACTTGGTTTCGTTTCCAGTTTATCATATGGTGCGTTTTTTTCAGAAGCAGTCAACTCATTTTCACAAGTCAATCCCATCCACACGCTGCACTGAACTAGTTGCAAAAATACTTGACATGTTGTACGTTATTTGGTCTTTAATGAGGTCTCCATTATGTTCCGCTACATATCCATCCCCACACCCCCCCCCCTCCCTCAACAAAGTTGCTAGCAAGGCAAGAACATACCCAAAACTTGGAAGAAAACTTTAAATGGGGGAAAGGTGTGTGTATTATATCTCAAAGATCTATTACTAACGGCGATTGGAAGTAGTAAGTAATGAAGCCTGTTTTTCATTCAGTGTGTTTCCTCAATTTTGCCGCAACTGGTTGTAACCTATCACCATAAACATGTAATTTTACGTTTGTAATAGGTCGTCAAAACACGTGAGGATAACGTTGTGACGGTGGAACGCCCAGACGGAACACGAATAGTGGAGCACGCTGACGGAACTCGTATTACAACTTTCTGGAAACAGGACAAACAAGAATTACGGGCTCCAGATAACGAGACTGGAGAAGAAGCTGAATACTGTGACGTCACCAAAATGTTTGTCAAAGTCGAGTGCCGGGGGTTTGCCACATTGATTTTTGATGGTGAATTGGGTTCCTGTGAGACCATCTGGGGGAATGGCACTAGGCTTCACACGCAAGCGAATGGTGTGTCTGTGATGCGCAGGCCCGATGGCTCTCTCCTGTGTGTTGGTTCTGAGGGTAAGAGATGCAAATCAATGGGGATGATGCACAATTTTGTCCATACAGCAGAAAAGATTAAGATATTTTTGAGCTTCAGGAATAAAGTAATGAATAAATATTAAAAAAATAAGAAGTATTGTCGTGAAAAAGGCGGGCAATGCAATAGCTTTCCTTGCTTTCCTTTGGTGCTTGAAGTTTTCCAGATTTCGAGAACTATGAAGGAAACAAAATGAAAGTAATTTGTGAGTTTGTATCGGTCTTATGTCTATGCTTAAGCTTATGCTTATGGTGTCCTAGTAATAATAAGGCTTAAAACGACTCTTTAGTTAACTCTGTTACAAATATCCAACATAGGAAGAATTAACAATGGGTGGACTGACGAGTGTTTTGATGAAGTTTATTTTTAAGCAAACTACCAAACTGAGAGCTCACATTCGGAAAAAAAATGTCACTTAGTACCACTGGCTTCGCGCCATTGCTTAGCACTCATTGCGTGCCTGTTTAATTATTCTAGGTGTTGTGACATATCATGGCCGCGATACGAGAACTAACAAACAATCTTACCTTTCTGAGCACGCGATGAACGACTCCTCCAAAGCACCTGATAACGTTTATGTCATGCGCACAGCAAACCAGATCTGCTGTGAAATGACAGATACGCAAGGAACTCACTTCACTGTCTTGTCAAACGGGCAGATGACAATTGATAGCATGGAAACTGATTCCGTAACCAAAAAACTGGATTCCACTCAGGAGGAAGCAGTGGGCGAAAAGGAGGAGCCTTCTGAGCCGGGTCCCACTCAACAAGCTGCAGTGAGCCCCTTAGTTCCTCGGTTCTTTATTGTCCATGCTGATGGAACAGGTTCCGAGCTCTTACGCCATGTTGACGTCAAGGATTTCCTGGAACGCGCCGAGGAGGATCCCGCTACTGCTGTCCTGAAGAGTGCCCTGGATGGACACCCTGACGTAATAGGACTAACCGTATTGAAGCCTTATTCCGGTAACTGCAGAGAAGTGTGTTCTTTGTTTTCTAAAATTAGTTGCTCGAAAAGTACCTCCGCGTCCCAGTTTTCCTGACCCAAAATAATCCCAGCCACATAAACAAACCCGCGACCGCACACACATTGTTTTTAAAAGATCACTGGCTTACGGCGACAACAAGGTTCATTTATAAACCTTCGTGATTTCAAAGGTTATCAGCGCGCACTCAACCGAGACACGACCTAAATAAACGTTTCTGAGCTTAAAGTATGGAAATATAAAACGAGAGTTATGGATGATACTTCACGCGCAAGAGCCCCAAATAAAGGATGAAGAGTGCGCACAGGACGTCACGGAGGCCAATTGTTGGTGTCCTGAACAAAGAAACGGCGGCCACGTTGGTGCCCCAATAGGCCATTTGCATGATGACGTCATTTTACTACCAAGACCAGGATGGGTTGTAAAAATGGTTTCTTTTGCAGATTTTTGTACTCTTCAGGAATAACAAGACAATTGGTAAAATTTGCCTGACAATAGAACCTACTCAATGCATTCTGGTCTTAGATGTAAAATGACGCCATCATGCAAATGGCCTATTAATCCTCCAGGAATAGAACTCTATATTTATGTAAAAATTTTCTTTTGTTTCGTTTAAAGAACGTAGCCGCTGGTCAAGTGAGTGAATAGGCTCTTAATGGTGAAAACCCAAAATAGCCCAGAGTGACTACTGTAAAAAAAACAGGTGTCTATGATGCTTAAACTAGAGCAGATGCATAACACCTTTGTTCTGCCTTCAGGTGGAACCGGCAAGATTTGGTTGAAAGAGAAGGACGAGGGGCTAATTATTCCACAAGGGCTCAGAGAGAGGGACTTCAAACAAATGCCCCCCCGAGAATTCAAAACGCCAGGACCTGTCTTCGGCACCAATGCTGGTGAGCGACGTTCGCTACAGTAACTGAACTTTAGCTTTTTGTGAACACAGGTGTCGCAGCTTCATTAAATCGGTGAAACTACAGTTACAACTGTTATTATTATACACTGGAGTATCTATCTCAATTCTGACTGGCTTCAAGCACGTATAGCTAACTCTTGCTGGCATTGTCTTTGTTACGTCATACCTACAGACAAGGGTTTTAGAAGTGTAAAAGTGACGTCATAACTACAGACAACAGTTCTTGTGCGCGGTCTTTTGTTTACAGGCGCTCAGGTGCATGCATAATAAAACAAATATTGGAGTCGAATTTCGCAAGGCCTTGGTTTTTGTTGCCCGCCAAAGTCTTCGGCTTCGGCAGATAACACAAACTTCCCTCTTCGGCCTTGACGGTTTTCACTCAACCTCATCCGATAATTGTTAGCTGCTCAATGGCGATAGCTCGATCACGCTACAGACATCGGATGCCGGCTGGATTACTATTTAAGTTTTTAACGACCCAGAGCCCAAAACCAGTTGTATTGTTGTTCCTTCTCTGATCATTAAAAACTTTTTAAGGTCTGGGTTTGAAGATTGGTACTTCTGTGAAGCCCATTCCTCCTCCCCACATCACGTGCCCACAGACTATTGAGTTCCGCCAAATGATACAGTACAAACCACTGACAAAAGAACAGCGCCAGCAGATAACCAAAGCTATTGAGGCTTACAAGGAATTCGTGGAAGAGAGGCAAACTGGTTTGGATGGACTACTACCACGAGATCCCCGGGATGAGAGTGAAAAGTACGCCGCCGAGAAACTGGCAAGTAAAGTGAGTATGGGTCTTTTTTGTACCTGTCTTAGAGGGTTGGTACCACGTATCGTAAATCCAAACCAAAAATGATTGCAATCAAATGAACCGGGCAGATTTCGAAGCAAATACATGCGGCCGGCACTTAGCGGCGGAAAACGCCCAAGACCAACGTCATATGTGGTTTTCATCTTGCTTCTGATTGGTTGAAGAGATGGCCAATCAGTGAGAATAGTAACGAAAGGCCGAAGCCTTTCATTACTACTCTAACTAATCTCACTGAAAGGCCATCGCTATAAGGCGACTGACTTGACGGTTTGAGTGACTTCAGAGGGAACAATTCGTGTTTTCCCCAACCTTTGAACGCGAGGGGAGCACAGGGAGATTCGATTTGTCCATTCCTGTGCTAGAGTACACTCTCAAAAATATTGCAACTTGTGTATAAAAAAGATTATCCCACCAGCGCGTTCACAAAACGATGAAAAACCAAGGCAAAGAACGAAAAGAAAGGGACTCTTTTTGATTGAGTAAAACTGAACCGGTTACCTTGCAGGTGAGATTAAGAGAGGAAGCTGATAAAGAAGAGAAGTTGTGGGACGAGCAAGGTTGAAATGAATTTTCTTATGTTATAATTTTCTTTTCCTTAATATGTATAATTATGCTTTCGAACGGGAATTTATGTTAACTTCGCTTTATAAACCAGGAGCAGTCTTGAAAGACGAAATAAGAAGCACCGTTGAAACACTCTCAAGTAAGTTGTAATTATTTTTATTGTTAAAATGATCATCGCTGTCAAGTAACCAATTTAAGCAGGAGCAAAAGCTTGAATGAGCAAAAAATCCAGGCTTGAATGATACTCAAACCGATGAGCAAGCGAATTGCGAACTCTCGAACTACGACTTTTTGTCTAATATTTTCACGGTAGTTCCTCTGCAGGTTTCGCTAAGATTTCTTATTTTTTTGTGCTATCTCTTGTTAGCCCCTCTTAAATGTTCATTTCTCATTTGTAGATAAGACGCAAAACGAGGACCTGAGTTCCAATTACGTGGACAAGATAATGCCCGACCCAGTTCCCCCACCACCGCCTCCCAAGTGGAAACGGTCTGCGTCCGAGTGGGAGCGGGACCGAATAGAGCTGGCTGAGTTGGAGTATGGGAAGCATGCGTTGAGATACAAGGAAGTGCCACCCTACTTTGAAACAAGTCAAGGTATATCGAACGATTCCTTCATAAGATAGCAGAATTAATAGAATAACCAGAATACGGTTTACTCGGAATACACAGAATACGCGTTCTTTTGGGATTATTTTTGGCGCCAAAATCGTGCGCGGCCGCTTAAACCTCAGTCTCAGTCGTGTCCAGACTATTCCGAGTGTTAGTTCTCCGGTCACCTCTGCAAGAACCATTCCGTTTTCGGAATACGCGTTCTTTTGGAGAACCTTATTCCTGCTATTCCGTTAATAATAAACCGGAACACGAAGAGACAACAGTCCCAAAAGAGTGCACCCTAAGTTGTTAACGATGTTCGGTTCATTCTTGCGAAAAAGCGCGTCTTTCATGTTGTCTTCTCTTTGAGATTGAAATCCCAAGTCTTTTGTGAATCATTGTAAAAAGTTAACAAATTACTCTCAAACAGAACGTTCGGGTTCAAATCTGTCGTAAAACTGAACTCAGTGGAGTTATAGAATTCAATTGTTGTCGTTAAAATCCAGAGGAATTGAACATAATCTTTCATTGCCAGGTCAAGACTTTCTGAGAGGCCTCTACAGTCAGAGGGTCCCGAATATGGAGGCATTAACATCTGAGCTGGCTCACCAGACTCGTCATCCACCCCCTGGAGAAAGTAGCCCTGCTGAGACACCTGACGTTATCATACACAACAGAAGTGCTGTATCTGATCAGACAGGTAACTTAGCACTAAGTAGAAGTCGCATGAAAGCTTTTGCGACCTGCGCCACAGAACGTCTCACTCACGGTGGCTGCAAGCGCTGATTTTCAGTCTCCTGACCTTCTCACGGGAGCCATCATCATCATCATGGCCTTGTTTACCCTTGGATTTTAGAGCAGCTTATGCAGCTAGTATCTCCAAGCATTTTCAACAACAACAACAACAACAACATTTATTGTGCCCTTGAGATAAAAGAGTAAACTTATTTAACAGAAGTAATTGTAAAAAGAAAAAGAGCACAGCCACTCTGAAACAGCAAAAGCTAATCGAGCTGAGCGACCGGGCTGTGCGGATAGTAAATAGTAAATAGATATTTAAATCGTAATAGATAAACAAATGCACACGTACAAAGATAGTCTCTAAACTGAAAGGAATAAACAAATACACAGACAAATAAACAAAGACCGAAACAAAACAACGGCTGCGCACACAAATAGCTGCATTTAGAAAATAGCTCAAGGAAAATACGCGCGCTGATTGGTTAATAAACGTGTTTCTATTAAACAATTAGATTATTCGCTCTCGATTTCTATCACGCATAGAAATCGAGAGCGAATAACCTAATTGTTTTAGTATAAATCTACTAGTCGTTCAAAACTAAACAAGTAAATTATCTATATCCTCATCGCAGACACTTCGAAACACTTCGAAAACGCGACGTGGCCGCCATTTTGTTGAAAACCGCTACTCGCTATCTATCACAGAATAGATAGCGAGTAGCGTAGCCAATCAGAGAACGGCATTCGTGATAGAACGCTAGTAGATTTATACTAAAACTCGATAGAAACACGGAAAATGTTTTCTAGTTCTTAAATAAAATACACCAAGGAATTAACCAATCAATATTTGGAGATGACAGATTCTTTTAAGAGCTTTTTAAAGCGAAAACAACTCTCTGATTTTAGATCCTCTTTAATAGAATTCCAGAGTTTAGCTCCACTGAAACGAAGATTAGATTTCCCATAGTTGGTGTTAGCTTTCGGTAAATAAGATTTCTTAGAGGCCAGCCTGGTTGCATATTGGTGTACTTTATTAATGCTTTTAAAAGTATTAGGGAGTCTATTTGAATAGTAATCATAAATAAAAAGAGCACTGTCTAAATATATTAAATCCCCTAATTTAAGTAAACCCAAGTTGCGAAAGAGAGGACTAGAATGGGCATTAAAATCAGAAAAGGTTATTATCCTAACCGCTTTTTTCTGTAAAGTAAAAAGAAGCAGTAGAGACGTTGGATATGTATTTCCCCACGTAATTAAACTATAAGCCAAAAAGGGATAAACAAGTGTGTAATAAAGCTGAACAAGGACTTGTTGGCTAACAAACAACTTTTTCCACCCAACCATGAGATTACACACACAAAGGCCAGACCACAACACGGGCATCTACGTTCCCTACTCTTTGCAAACAGTGAATGGGTTCTTTAACGTCCCACAAAGTTATTTACGAACAAGGGTTATGAGACGGGACCCACGAAGACTCGAAAACATAAGCAAACGCAGCACATTCTCCTCAGTTATTTTAAGACGCTAAGTGTTGGTCCGGCCAGGATTGGAACGTAGACCTCTCGCACCAAAGTCCAGTTTTCTTCCAACTGAGCCCATTGATCAGCAGTCAATATTTCTGGCTGCTGTGCAGCACGAACGTCCTGTCTTAAATCCTTCTCTAGAGGTGAAAAGAGAATTCAAGTACTGAATTTTCCAGCCTCAGCCTACTGACCAATTTACCTTATTTCTCATTTGATAACAAAATTTTAGAATTTCCTTCCTCATCGACGAAGCACCACAATTTCGGCGAGTACGGCTATCTAACTACTCGGCCACGTTTCATCTTGTTGACCTGTCGTAGAAAGTGCTGATTAAAGATCGTTTTAATTTGTTGTTTTCCTCTACAGATGGAGAGGCACCGCTCACCTCTGAAAATACAACAAACGGGGAGACAGTTACACTCGTTACTGATGAGCCCAGTACAACACCTAACAGCATGAGACCCACTAACCCCACCCCTGGCCATGCTTCTGGTAACGGCACCCCCACCCCGGTGCGCCCAACCAATCCTACTCCACTCCAGGCCTCCACTGCTGTTAATCCTCGCCCAAGTAATCCCACGCCAAAACAAGCGTCTGAGCTATTCTCACAAGAGTCACCACTCCAGGAGGAGGACCTTCCGCATTGGTCTTCTAACTTAGACTCTGTACAAGAGGTGGAGGCTCCGCCATCCGTGGGGGAGGTCGTGGAGGAACCAGTTGAGGCGGATGACCCGGATGAAGATGGCAACGTTCCTATGTTTTCGGGTGAGCTTGAAATTTCATGGACTGCACAGCAGCAGTCTCTTATTTTTCTTTTTGTTTGTTGAGAGCGCGCGAAATCCACGGGTGGAATAGAGTCTGGACAGAGAGGGAAACACCCAGTCTAGCGTTTTGGATGTGAGTTTCAGTAAACATATTTTTAGTGACGGAAGTCTGTTTCCTGAGACGTCCACGAACACTGATTTATAGCTCTCGAGCCTTTATTGTGCGATGTTTTGGGTCATTTGCCACATTTTTGCTGCAATAAGCATAAATCTGCACCGTTTAATGATTAAGTCAGAATTAAGGTTTGCGGACTTCTCTGGAAATCGACTTCCGGTGTCCGCAAATAACTTAAGTGAAATTTACATATCCCAGCAAACGCCACAAGATTTCCTCTCTGTCCCATTGTCGTCTCTTGAGTCCGTTGATCGCGCGCCGAAACAACAGCTATTTTATGGGACTTTTCCCGGACACACTAGTTGAACACATTGTCACTGCAGCCAGTTGATGAATGATTTTGGAAACTTCTGATTGGTCCCCTTTGCTCCTTCCACCGAAAACGAGGTCTGCTTTACTTAAACTGAGTTATTTACATTAATTCAAATAAGGATCAAAAGCGGTATCGGACTGGATCCTTCATGGCTCGGTAAGGAGCGAAGACTCCACTTGCGGAATTGACCATGCCATTGGACATACAATTACGTTTGCAAGACACTGTAGGCATGGCTGGCATACATCCCTCAGGCTCCCCTAAACAGTTACCTTTTTCGTTGTGCTTGCAGCTGATATGCCGCAAGTTGGCCCCAGGAGCTTGTACTTCGATGTGACGGGGGAAGCTAGAACAGGGAGATTAAAGTTACCAAGCTGCATCAGAGGAGGCAAGCCTGGAGCTCTTCCCAATACTCTGGTAGGTTACAGTGCACTAGTATAGCAGTTTTCAGTTGTGTTGCGAAAGCATTTACGCAAATGGTTTGGTTTTGGCTTACCCTGTGATTGGATCAAGAACTTGCGGGAACTTCTCAACCAATTAAATGCAAAACTAAAACCGATTGCCACATAGTCACACTCCTTTTCCCGCGCTTAATTGGCGCCGGCTGCCTTGACTTGCTTTTCATTACTTCGTTTCGTTACTTCGTTTCGTTACTTCGTTTCGTTACTTCGTTTCGTTACTTCGTTTCGTTACTTCGTTTCGTTACTTCGTTTCGTTACTTCGTTTCGTACTTCGGTTGAAGGGTGCGTTTCCTTCAGAACGTGATTGGCTCTGGAATTACTGTTTTGGTTTTGGTTTTATGGCACTAAACTGAAAACCGACTAAGTGTGTCTCAAGACCAAAGTAATTTCTTACGTAAAATCACAACAGATCTAACCAGTGCGATGAA
>BLFK01000704.1:4723940-4756236 GCA_014634185.1 Astreopora myriophthalma | reverse complement strand
GTCGGGGGGGGAATTTATAAATCAACAGCAACAAATTGTAAATTCGAGCGTACTTTCGTTTCATGACAAGACAACCAAATGAGCTTAAAGGAGCTATGTCACGGTTAAATGGGTTTGAAAAGTTTAGCTAAACTTTTCAATTTTGTTGTTTGTAATCCGTGTCAATCTTCTCCATCCTTAACCATCCTTGTTCCTTTCTGGTTTATTATTATCTCTTTGGTGTTTTCCCACCTTTGTAAAGCACTATTTTCAGGTTTCCTTCCATTCAAAGGTAAATTTGTTGATGATCAAAATACCTCAAAATATCGTGACAGAGCCCCTTTAAAGTCTAAAGGATAAAATATCATAAAATGCAATATACTGTATATACAAGTATAAAACTGTAAAAAACTATTAAAACTATAGACAACAACTGTAAAACCAACAACAGCAAATGCAAGAATTGCAGTGATTTAGTTACCCATTATATTTTCAGAGATTACATTAGAAGAATCAGTTTAATAAGAAAAAATAGGTCAGATAATATGCAATTCTACTGTTCTTTGGAGGTGTATAAACCCACAATGTGAGACCTTGTATCCATGGAGGGTTACTGAAGATGCCTAGGGGGAGGAGGAACATAAAATCTAAAACTTACCAACTTCTTGTCCTTCATAGAACCTTTCCCTCGAACTAAAAGTTTGCAACCAGTGGTAGTCTCCACTTCACGTAATGTCATGCCACGAGGACCAATCACTCGACCAACAAAGTTAAACTGAAAAATACACGTAAAAATAGATACTCGACGAAAACAATTCCCTAGCAATCTCCAAGGTATGGCAGATTATTTAACCCTTTAATGCCTGACAGTTTATTGCTCTGCGCAATTACCCTTTTGTAATTTTATATAGTACGTACTTAGCATAAATGGCAAAAATAAAAACACTAGAACTGTAAAACCAAAGTAATAACAGGTCAAATCACACTCCAAAGGAAGAACACCATTCATTCAAACACACTTGTAAGCACTTAACTAAGAAATAAATAACTCCTCAACTGACCACTCCCCTTAAGGGGGGCTTTTCAGGGCCAATGAAACAAATGATACAAATGAACATAACATTGTTAAGAATCCCAACTGGCAGGAGGCACACCGGTTGGCTATTTACAAGCACAGCTGAGGAGTTGTATCAGGGACTACCTAGGGCAATTCCAGCAAGTGATCAGAGCAGGAGTTGAACCCGGGACCTCCGGATCACAAGTCCGGTGACCTGACCACTAGGCCACGCTGCCTATATACACTTCACAACTTAGTTTTACTAGCCAATCAGACTGGCAGTTAAGTGTAGAAAAACGAGAGTGAACAGGTCGCAATTGGTTTAAGTTTTGCATCTGATTGGTTGAAAAGTTCATGAAAGATTCTCTTTTATCTAATCATAGAGCAAACAAAAATCAATGCAATTGCATGATTACTTGCAACACTCAATTAAGAAAAGCTCTATACACCATTGTTTTGTTACACCATACCTTAGGGTATTCTTTCACCGGTGCAAAAACTTTTTCAGACAACTTTATTCTTGGTCCTGACGGTGGCGGAAGTTGCAAATCTGTGAAGCCGCTGTCTGTGTCATTGTTCACCAAGCCATGGAATAACTCATTTCTGACTCTGTTGATTTCTGTGAAAAGGAAAGTTTAAATAAAAGATTTTCTGCCAGCATTCACAGAAATAAAAGGCCTCAGAGTTTCATGGGACTTTCAGAGGAACAAGTCTTGCTATCACTTCTTAAACCTTTGAGATTGTATGCCAACTCTCCTGGATTATCAGGAAGTCTCCAGGGGACACAAATCACATCTTACTCTCGTATAGATCGTTTTCACATGATGTCACAGTGGCCATATTGGCGTACCTAAACAAAAAAACAGCGGCCATTTTAGTGTCCCAAAACAGTCTTGTGGGAATTGAACTCAGTTTTTATACAAATGTTTCCTTTTCTTTCAAGAAATCAATATGGCCACTGGTCATGCGAGTGAAAACAACCTATACCTCTCTATGATGATAAACGTAATTTTACATTTTTTTTTTTTTTTTTTACAAAAGTATAGAATCACCCCAAGAATGTAACTTTTAAAAAAATATATAGATGTTACAGTGGAATGTGTGCATCACCCACTCTCCCAGGCTGTTTGAGATATCGTACATTTACAAAATTATATATATGTCTGGACGAAAGTGAAATGTGTAAAAGAAGTGTACTTTTTGCAGCAGTAGGGAGGCCCATGTTTGGAAGGGTAGGAAGGGATCAGTATGAGAAGTAGAAAGGTGGGGTGACAAGAAATAATAGGGGAGTTGGCTTCGCATACACGTAGCTTGGAATCTCTGTCTGCCGAATCAGCTGGCAAGTTACATGGAGTGAAAAGTTAAACTTAGATAAGACAGTCTATGCCTAGACCAACTGTTCAACTTGATAAGCTATATTAAGCCTCATCCCTTTTCATTGTCACATTATCTATTCCAATTTGAGTGAGGTTAAAATCTCTTTGAATTCAGTAAGAAGAAGGCGCAGTGTCTTAAGGATTACTGATGTAATTATGATTTAAATTTCAAGTACTTCTGAGGGAAAATTTGAGAGATTTAATGGCTTAGGCATGACAAACAGAAATAAATCCCTTGTGGACTTTTGTCCATTGTAATTAAATTGCAATCACTAAATTGCTTAAAATCAGAAATTCATTTCTATGTTACAGGTGAAATCATAAAACTAAACATTTCCTTGAACTGGTGACAAAAACGCTACATGTATAGCCATGTATTATTTAACAAAGCCCACCCCCTTTAAACAAATGATCACATCTAATCCATGTGGTGTTGGGGACATGCCTTTTCAACAATGACACTTTGCATATTGAATGATGTTACCAAGTAACTCGCTGCTAAAAAGCTATCATTCAAATAGGCTAAATAAATGTTAAGAGCTCAAGGTGAAAACCGACTTGATAATAAAATTTGAAAAGGTAACCTCAACTGTTTTAATTTAAATGCGACCACAACGTCACCATTTTCATGAGTTGATCTGAAAGCAGCTTATTTGCAACCAACAAGCATGCACGAAATCCCAAAGACTGACCAGGGGCAATATGATGCTTAAAATATTATGATTGTTTTTCACAACACAAAAGATTAAAAATAAATGCCATAATATGTTCAACGAATTTGTATTTACGTTTCCACACCAATAAATATTTCCCTTGTTTTACTTCAGTAAATGTCACCAAGGAAATTTTAACCACTGAAGCAAGTGAAGATGAAAAAATAAAATTTGTTTTGTAACATAATTTTAGAGAAAAGCCTGAATATTAAAGAGCGAGGAACTTGTCTGATTTTAATAAAATGACCAGAAATTATCTAAAATTGATATTGAGACCAAAATTAAAACTGGCACAAACGGATGCAAATGACCATGCATCAAGGAGAAAATAATTATTGTTGATATTATAATTTTTGACAGGATTGAGCTAAAAGGAAGGAAAGAAGCTGGCATTTTATACGACTTCCTTTGGGATAAGAACAGGTTCGGGCAAATTGATCATAAAAGTGCCGGATCTTCCCTCTAAGATGAAAGATCGCATCTTGATCTACTTAAAGCGATCTCTGTCATCTCGGTTTCAGAGTACTAATAAGTCACACCCCCGGCCCGGCAGAAGAAACTGCACAACCTACTAAAACACTGATCAAATCATAAGTACTTGTAGCTTTCCCCTGATTTGCGGCAAGAAATCCGATTTTCTCATGGTTCTTTTGGTTTTCCAGATGCACTGTGTTTGGCTACATATGTACTGTCATCGCTTTGAACAAAATATCAATAAGGACATCTGGCTTTTATCTTCGGAATGAACAAGATCGTCTATTGCACACACCCCACATTCCATGGAATCAACGATCGACGAACCAAATAATAGCTTTCACGCAATTCGACGCAGGGTTTCTTGCAGACAAATAAACTTGAAACGTAGTCTGTTACGGCTTTTGATCTCGTCTTCCTTAAGTCTTGTCGCTGAGGGACGTGCACCGATGAATAATTGCTTGGTCAATCACATCAAATGTTCACTGTGATTTGACCCCAAGTACATAGAAATCGAATCAAAATGGATGAAATTACCAGCGTGACGATTCTTTACCAATGCAAGAACATGTAATTTCACGGACCGTCAAGCGTTTCAAACGCTGAAACTACCCAATAATGGCTTTCCAGCGTGAAAGCCAATGCTTTCACTTTGTTTACAACGGCGAATAAAAACAAAACGCTGTCGCATGAAATTTACAACTATGGCGAAATGAGTTGGCGATAAGCGATCGAAACGCGCTATTATAACCAGAGCGATTTCCTTGGGTTCAGTAAATGCAATTATAACAAGAAGAGCTGCTATGACGCAATTCGCGATTACAATTGTGAACAGTAACATCAAGGCAATACAATCAAAGCGCAATTATGTCATGCATAACCGCTCTTAAAAAGGGAGATGAAATATTCAAATGTCCCACGGTGTCGGAAAAAAATCTCGCTGGTTGCAATAAATGCGGGGTAAATGAATCAGAAAATCACAACGAGGGCACTGAAAATTACTGTAACGTGGTTAAAACATGACCCAGTTTAGCCCTGAACCTCGTTTTGTTCCCTAAAAATATAGTTTGAGTGATCCCACAGTGAAATAAATAGCGGGTAACAAAGGGGGATGCAAAACGTAGAGGCGAGCTGGAACGCTAGATTCAGTTCATTTAGCGCAATGCTCTTTTTTCAATACAACTAAGAAATTATCACTAAACAGTCCAACCAACCTGAAGATGGTTTCTTGCACTCCCTGGTGTATCACTGAGGCTAAACTAAAACACGATCCCTGTTCGGTAAACAGTGGACACAATGCCCGGACGCAGGGCAAACAAATAGAAGCTTCGCCGTCCACGTTTGCTGGCGATTGTCTATTACAGTTTTTTTCCGTGTACACTCTTAGCTTAACTCGCATTAGAACAAACTGGTATTCGAAAAATAATTAGATATTACCTCAGAAAGTTACTTTTCTATGTGTTGGAGATTATTTATGTTCATTTACCGATTATTTACGATAAACTGCCGTTATTATTATATTAAATTTGAAGTTAACTCGCAGCAACAAACAAGGTTTACCTTGATCCAGCAATCGTTCGGCGTGAAGAAATATCTTGGGCATTTTCGACACTGTTGTTTTGTCGCTCAGTAGTTCGTTAAGGTATTCAGAGGAAGCGACAGAACAAGACATTGTTGCTGTTATGGGTTAGTAGAACGTAAAAAGAAAACACATAAAAAAGCAATAAGCGCAGCGATACGTTCTTCTACGCCTGAACAGGTCTTGTGAACTTCGACATGTGCAACAAATGCCGCTCGGTCGGAAACTGAGACGAGACGCTCTACTTGTCAAAGCTACTTGAGTCTGCGATCCCTTAGCGGTACACCATCAAAATTCAAGATGGCGGCCGCTTCAAGTTCTGCAAATGATGAAGTTGACGATTTATTTTCACGGTTTATGACCGAGGTATGGATAGATGCACACGATGTCACTTCACCTAAGTAGCTTTTCTTCCTTGTCAATAAATCTTTGAACTTGCATTTGATAAACGTAGGACATCGAGTCCCAGAAATATAAAACGACTGAATTACATGATTAAGGCCATTTTACGCCGCTTTTAAAAACGAGTAAAAAGCTTTTATTTTTTGGATGCTTATCTAAAAGGTAAGCATAGAGTGGTGGCAAGGTGGCGAGGGGTCCTAAGAACGCAAACTAAGTAGTTAGTATTCCAAGAAGGTTGAATCTAACCTTCCTTTTTTGACAGGTTGCCTCAGGCGTATCAGCTGTTAAATTATGTTAATAATAACATTTTGTCTCAAATAGATTTTAGGCAGTTGGTTAGTAACTTCATGAAAAAAACAAATTCCTCGTAAAAAATAACCTATAACGACATAAGAACTCAAAGACAAACAATCAGCATTCTGTATTTCACTCAACAGCTTTGTTAGATAAGCTAAGTTGTGTATAATTCTAAAATTTAGCTGTCAAGTGTGGAATTTGGATCATATTTATAATAGGCCTGTTACTTAATCAGGAAGAAGCTAGTAAATGTGGATTATCAGTTACATCCTAATGTATGGCAGTCAGCTGTTTGTGTGTGACTTTCAGGCACATTCCACAAGACTTGTGTCATATCAATATTAAGTGTTTACCTCATTGTTTCAGGTGTGATTTTCCAGCTGTTTCAAGTACTATTATTAATGATTTTTTTTAACCTTTGTTGGGGGGGGGGGTCATCAAAGAACTATAAAAGTTTAAAGTGCAATAAAAAAAATTGTGTTGAGCAGGTCATATGGAGTAACAGGAAGTTGAAAAAATATAATAAGGCCAAATATAATTTTGAAATATCCTGACCTCCAGCATAAAGAGGGTCATGTGTAGCTGATTAACACAGTTTGTAGTATCTGTGAACCATGTGTGAAAGTACTAGTACAGTCTGTATATGATGATTGGAAACTATTACACTCATAGATAAATTAGAGTAATTCTAACACATGTTGGAGTCCCCGGTGATGTAAGTATGATGGTGTACCACGAGGATTGTTGGGAAAAAGGAGCTTGGACTAATTGTGCTTGTATCCACTGTGAGTTGGCAGCAGAATTCTCTCATCAAAACAAATCTTGTTTACCATTTTCTATCTTTGAATGTGTAATAACAACAGACTGGCAAATAAAACCTGTAGACTGTAATGAAGATGGAGGATGAGGTATAAATTAAAGCAGAAAAAAACAAATTCATTCATTTGAGAGTCATAATTTAATAGAGTGGTGCTTTGAATAATGATAATAATTGAATGAAAAATCATCCTACATTTTTACATAAGATACTAATGCTTTTAAAATTCTAAAGTGATTTTCTTTTTATACTTACTGGTTTGAACTTCATGTCAACTATAATGTGTTGGTCTTACGGGCATTTATAGATTGTTTTCCCTCACATGACCAGTGGCCATATTGATTCGCTGAAACAAAAGGAAACATTTGCATATAAATGAAGTTCAATTCCCCAAAGATTGTTTAGGTACACCACTATGGTCGCTGTGACGTCATATGAAAATGATCTACTGTTGGATAGCTTTTTTAGTCATCACTGATGACAGCCACATTGCCATTTTTTATGATTTTTTTTTATTTTTTCCCTGTTTTTTGTTATCTCAAGGTCAAAGAAATTGAGAAGAGGGATTCAGTCTTAACTGGGCCTCAGCAAATAGACAGACTAACAAGGCCTGGATCCACATACTTTAATCTAAATCCTTATGAGGTCAGAATCTTATTTGTTAGCAAAAAATTAGTGGTATGATTGTCAAAAAATTAGTGGTATGATTGTCATTTAAAACTGACTTGATGTTTATGTTACAGGTAAAAATTACATCAGGAAGAAAAGTAATAAATATTTTAATGTACGTAGTTTGAACTGAAATTTTCTTTATCTGGTATGAATTGACATTCTCATAATTAATAAGACAAAGAAATTACAAATCAAAGATTGAAATGATTTTTACTTGGGATTCATTTTTACCCACAACCTTAAACATACATAATGACAATCAGGGCAGCACCTCTCTGTCTGTTCAAAACTATGTCCCCGTTTTATCCATTTCTCCCCTAAGAGTGACTAATTAGAAGCACCAGGGCCGAGTTGTTTGAAGCAAGCTTAGTGCTAAGCCATTAAATACCTATAGATGGGTTAGATACCTATAGACAACCTATAGATTTTAATCGGGCTTACCTTTGGGTTAGCGCTAACCGTGCTTCAAACAATTCGGCCCCAGTGATTTGCTCTTCAATAGAGGACCTCTTTTGGGAGTGAGGGGTTCAATTTATGCTTTGCCTTTAGTTATGAAGCCATGAGAAATAGAGCACAGACTATTGGTTCTGCTAGGTTTTCAAGCCAAATTAATAACCAAGTCAGTTCAATACATGAAATTTAGATTTGCCATTACGTTCACAAAATGTGAGGGCATTCAAAAGCTGGGTAATTTGGGACTGTTTCTGTTTTTATTTTATTTATTTTTTTATTTTTGTCTTTTGTGTTCACTGTAACCATCAAAGCAATCCAGTATGTTATGAATAAAAATCTTCTCTCTTTTTTAAAAGATATTGTTCAGCACAAGTTACAACAAAAAAAAATAGACCAAAGAAAGCATGAATGAACACTATGTTTACCACACCTGGCAATATTTTACCCATGTTTTGCTTGGGAATAATTTATCCACTGCTTTGCTTTCAGGTTCTCCAGCTTCATCCTTCTGTTAAAGAAGATGAAATAAAAAAGCAATACAGAAAGGTATTGTTAGTTATTGCACTTTTCAAGAACTTGTGGACTCTCAAGTTCAAATTTCAATCAACAGTTTTGTTTTTCATTACCATCAAACACATTGGCGCACCAGGTCAAAGGCCACATCACGCATTGTGATTGGTGTATTTTGATCCACTTTATTGGTTTTTGTTTTAAAAGGTCAGTCACCTGTTGCCTTTAATACAACTGACCACTGTAAAAAACAAAAATATTAATGAGACTTTAAAGTCTAGAGTCCGTATGTTTTTTAAAGGCACTGTAATGTGCCAAGTTGTATAATATTAAATTGTCCAGAAAGTGCGAGGATCATTTCTTCAGCTCATTGTATAATATTATTATGAAACCCTCACCATAACGTCTCATTTTGGACCCATGCTCCAACTCATGCATGCATCCCAGTGCCTGCTATAGATACTATGTGTATCCTATGTCATTGTGCATTCTCTTATTTCTTGTCTCTACGATGCAGCTTTCGTTTCTTGTCCATCCCGACAAAAATCCAGATGACCAAGAAAGAGCTCAGAAAGCATTTGAAGGTGAATTCTGAATTTTCCTCTGTGAGAGAGCGAGAAGAGTGTTGAATAAAAACTTTTCCCTTTTTACAATGTTGAGTCATGTATCTTTTGACCCCTTCTTCTTCCAATCATTCTGAGACAAGCAGGCCTTGCTGTCAACAACAACCTATCCACAATACAAAATTAATGTAACTTGCAAACCATTCCCCAGAAACTTTGGTCGTTAAAGGGATGTGTTGGGGAGAGGCAATTTAGAGGATGGAAAGATAATTGAGCCAAACAGCAGGGAAGCCATGGTTTGCAAGAGCATTTGAGCAGCAGGGAGGGTCCAGTGGTGAGAGCAACCCCCTCCTCTGGGTGTGATTCATGGACTAGGCGTGATATGTGGGTTGATTTTGTTGTTGGTTTTCCACTAGGCTCTGAGAGTTTTTTCTGCAGGTTCTCCAGTTTTTCCCTTTCTCAAAAATCAAGCTTTTGAATCAATCTATCTGGGCCGAGTTGTTTGAAGCAAGGTTGATGCAAATCTGGGATAAATACCATGACAAGCTATAGGTTTTAATCGGACTTAACGTGTTGTTAGCGCTAACCCTGCTTCAAACAAATCGACCCTGGATTCTGTGGACAGACCACTCTGTGGAGCTTTTGCCACTGCAAATTCTTTAGTTATTTGTTTTTTCAATTTTTTTTATTTTGTTTGTCTAATTTTGAGTATTTTTCTGTTATTCTTTCCAGCTGTTAGTGAAGCACACAAATTGCTTCAAGATGAAGACAAAATTAAGAGGGTCCATGAGATTTTAGAAGAAGCTAGAGCAATGGTCAAGGCTACAGTAAGTCCAGTGCTGATTTACTATTTTGCAAATCACCATTAGTAATAACTGTCGACTCATATATTGTGATTATTTATTCACAATACAGAGCTCTTACCGGCCGTGGAAAATTTCATTTTCCAGGCCTGGAAAGTCATGAAATCTGATTGTTGTTCTTGGAATGTCTTGTAAAATTATATTTATGTATGGTAGATAGATTATTGCAGTTGTCAAAACAAGGACAAAATAAAATAAGGGCAAGTTATGCCAGAAAATACCTTAAAACAAGGATAGTTGTGACACTTTTTGAAAATAACAGGTAATTTTTAGGTAATGGAAAACAGGAGGAGCTCATCAAAATGGTCATAAGTCAGAATTTGAAAAGTTCAAAACAGTATGCACCCTGTTTATATGAACTGGGAATGCCTCTCCAAGAGGGTAAAGACTTAATTTATTTTTTCATTTCTAAATACCAGATGAGAGAGAATTCTGAGATTACTGTTGGCTGAACACTGAATTCTCCCTATCAAAATTTCTGTTTTGAGTTCTTTGAATTTTTGTTTTTGTTTTGAATTTTTGTTCTTTGAATTTTTGTTTTCAGTTCTTTGTTGAGTTATTCGTCTCCTTCGCTGTAAATTTCCAATGGTCAAGGAGACTTGCATCCTCGGAGACCCAGGGGAAGTCAGTTGGGACAAGCAAAAGTGGGACTGGCGAATGTTTACAGTAAACTTTCACCAGTCCTGTTTTTGCCCATCCCGACTGACTGCCCCTGGGTCTCCGAGGATGGGAGACTTGTTATTTTTACCAATAATGTTTGCGCACAACAGATCAGTTCTGACAAATGTTATTCTATGAAGTCTATAACATCCTTGAAAAGGTGAAAGATGATGGTGATAAATATTACACACAGTCTGTCTAATAAGTGCTTTACTAGTCTTAGTCTTAAAATTCCACTTTGCAGCTTAAAGAAAAGAAAAAGCAAGCTAAGAAAGAAGGGAAAGACAAAATTGAAGAAGAAGAAGAGCCTGAAAAGGTATTTAATATTATAACACAACTAAAGCAAAGCGTGCACTCTGATTGGTTAATTCAGCGTGTACTATTTGCCAATGGATGTATGCTGCTGACGTGTGTGCTAATTTTTGCGCGCTTGTTTTCTCTTGTCATGTAAGACTACACAAACATTTTTTTGTGATGTAGCTCAATAAAAGGACTTCTGTAGTTCCAATGTCTCAATGTTATGTTATACAACAAATGGTAAACGCCATAGCATGCACTATTGAGTTATGGATGCACTTGGGAGATTTGCTAAGCACTCAAGAAGCTAGAGTCGCACTCGGCTATCGCCTCGTGCAACTCTTACGCTTCTTTCGTGCTTAGCAACCTCCCGTGTGCATCCACAACTCAATAGTGCACGCTATGGCGTTTACCATTTGTTAAACAGAATTCTTTAGGTATTCATGTATCAAGAAGTTTTGTTTGTAAATTTGCTAACCTCTTATTCAACTGTGTCTCGGAAATACTCAGTTGAATGAAATACCACATCCAGAAAAACATGCACTAAATACTGATATGGCTAATTAAGATAATTTCATTCTATTGTGTTCTGTCAGAAGCCAATGAGTAGGAGTTTCCGTACATTACAGTTTGGGCCACCAGCACACAAGTAGAGAGGGTTATTTCCCAGAAAAGTGGTTGCCATGGTTGCAAGCACTCTCTACTGTGCAAAAAAGCATGGCTTTGTCTACTCCTGTGTTTGCATATAGACATTCCTATTTATGGACTCTTGGTACTGTATGTCTTGCCGCTTATTTTCAACAAAAGTATGACAAGTCAAACATAGTGTGACCCCATAAAATTTCAAATAACATTAGTCAGATGTTAACGTCAAGGTTCTGTTGTTTTGCTTGTTTACATAGTTGTCCAAACTAATGCACAACACAACTGTTAAACTATTCGCTGATTATGAGCTCAAGAGGCGAGCCCAAGAAGAGAAGGATGCTGAACAGAGGTACTTTCTGTCATGTTTATGCTAAAAATCCATCATCAATGGTAAGTCTCACTTGATTTTGGTGCTTTTGGATAAACTCGTCAGTTTCTTTATTCAATCTTTCAACTCGCTGTTTTTTCACAATTCGTGTCTTTAGAATCGGATTCGTGTCTTTAGAATACTGAGCTTTGCTGAAGCAAATCTTACAAATAGGTTGAGCTAAGTTCCTTCGCGCCGAATTTCCCCTTCCTCTTTCCCTTGAACGCTTACCATGCAGGCTAGAATTGTAGAAGACCGCAGTTATCACTTTTCAGCGCACCAGGAAGGATTAAGTGTCAATAATACAAGGGTAGGGTTCCCAATTCAATATTAGGGGATAGTATGGTGGGGATATTTCGGCTTAATATTCACACTCTTTCACTCCTTTCACGGCATAAGTTGTGTACACTTTGCACAACGTGTTGGTTGTTTTCGCATAGTGTGGAAGTTGTGTCACTGTTTGCTGCAGTACCTTTTTTTTACCGGCAACGATAAAGTGTTTCTTATGCTCTCTGCAGAAAGCGGCAACGCGAGCAAGAAATTGCCGAAGAAGAAGCAGCAAAAAAGAAGAAAGAATGGGAAAAGCAATGGGAGGTGAATAAATGGTTAAAAGAGGCAGAAATGGTCCATGACATTCTCCTTGTCCGTTGATTTTCATTTGAGTGTCGAAAGTAACTCTGGTTTTGCATTGGCACGCTTGGTGATTGGCTAAGAAAATCTCGTGCCACTTTCTTAACCAATCAAATGCGAAGCCGAATCCAACTGTGACCCGTTTTTCCCGCGCCTCTCGCTGGCTGCAAGTAATTGATTCGACTTCTGATTGGTTTATTTTATCGTATACCTCTGTTGTGATTGGCCATATCCTTATCCATTGTAAAGCATTTATCGTTGAAACATGTAACCGTCTTTGTTCCTTTACATATGCAAGCCCTTTGTTCATGGCCAGCATTTGCCAGAATCTCGTTTGTACTTTACAGGAGAGCCGGACCAACCGCGTGGATAGCTGGAGAAACTTTCAAGCAGGAGGAAAGAAGAAAAAAGAAAAGAAAGGTCGCACCGCATTCAAACCTCCCGCTTTGAGACCAGAGAAACGTTAGAAACAACGTCACGTTGATGAAGAAAGCTGTCAATCAAGTTACTTTACTGCAGTTAATTGTGGGAGGTCTTCGGGTAGTAGGTCGTGGAAAACAAATTGTCCACTACAGTACGCTGCAGCTATGACGAACCTAACATGACTACTGCAGACGAGTGGCTGTCTAAATATGTATATATTGTGTCAGTTTTATACCCACAAATGAGCGAATAAAAGCGCCCGTTTCCATGAGTGCTTCGTGGGTTTTGTTTGGTTCTTGGTTTTGCTTGAAACGGCTCGTCGGAGTATTCATAGACTCGAGGCACAGAATTAGTATTTTCAGGATGTGTGAATATTCTGCTCCGGGAATTAAAGCAGGTTGGTAGAGTATTTAACGTGTCTCGCGGCTACCTCTAACTTCCTCGGGTATAATTGCAAACGGAGAGCTGGTCTACCGCGAGGCCTTTTGTCAGTTAGGCAAAAAAATAAAAAGACTACCTGACAATCAGTTGATAACATGTTTGAGATCTGCCAACTGCTATTAGGTTTTTCGTTCAGTGATTGCATTATTTTTAGCACATGCGCGTTTGCAAATACGTACCATCTACCATATGACCTACCATACCAATCTTGTTCCCAGGCTGCGATCCCTTCCGTTGTTGGGCTGCACCAATTGCACCTCTTCGAAACCTCCAATTTAATTGGTCCTCAATAGGCTGCACCTCCATTGTTTCAGGGCTTGATTCCATTGTTTTTGTTCTTTGTATATTGTTTTTTCAACCAATACTGCGAGGTCTTCCAAATGAGGCAGACCGATCCATAAATTTGGTCAGCACCAGAGACGACTGGAACGCCATAATGGTGCTACCAGTCCAAATGGAGCGAAATTTAAATGTGAATAAGAGAGAATTGAATATTAGACCACAGGTAGCCCAAACTCACAACATGGGTGTTCAGTTATCGTACCGACGTGCAGGGTTCTACATGGGGAAAGATAAAATAACGAAAAAAATCGACTAATCTTAGCTCATTGTGAAGAAAATAAAATAACCTTACTTTTGCTGTGTCTTGTGGGCCTTGGGCCTCGCGTTCTGTACGTTTGATCAGACCCCTTTAACTATTTAAACGTGTTAAATGTGTCTCCCAAGTGGTGCGTTCAGGAAAACTGTGCGTGCGCAGACCAAATATCTGAAAGAAATTAAAACAGAACCAGTGGCGGTACCCCTGGACATTTAAGCCTGAGCGTTGATAACCCTTGGGATTTCGGCCCACAGATCGCTTACACCAGTCCCGGCTTAGGCAGTGAGATAGAGAAATATCGGCCCCTAAACCTCATGTGACAAACCCCATTCTCGTCCCCAGAGGCCGCGATTCTTTCGGTCAGCACCAAGAATAACGACTTCTGGCCGGTTCCGAAATACGCGCAGTCGGCGTGGGGTCTATCTTCCGTTGACAGCTACTAAGTGTTTTAACTTTGTGAGAGTGCGCAGACGGGCCGGAAGTCCGTGATTCGCGCGCTTCCTGGTTCGAGACCAGCCAGAGGTCGTTATCATCTGCGTTGTGATTATCTGCGTGATGTCTATTAGCGTGATGTCTATTAGCATGATGCCTTTTTGCGTTATGGCTCTTTCCGTGATGGCCATTTTCAGAATTGGCTTGTTGCCGTTCAGCTTTGGTTGATGCATTTATGATTTTGGACGATTTTATTTCAAATACTGATCATTGAATTTTGTCATAGATAGACCTCCATACGCGGCCTCCCCCGGGGGACGACAATGGTACTCGCAGCTCAGATGCGTTCCACTTGTTCTGCTAGTTCGATCATTTATTTGTCAGTGTGAAAAGTTTGGCTTCCATGTGGTACGAAGTTTTCTGCACATACACATTGGAGTACACGGAGCTTGCACACGCGCATTCGCTAAAATTGATAAAGGAACAAAAGATGCCTTCAGGGACTCTCTTGGACGTTGACTGACTGGGCAAATTAGTTTTACCACGTTATATTCGCATAAGCATCGGTTCAAAAAGGTTTCCGGTAGTTCGGGTTTCGTCGTAGGAGATAACGGCATCACGTAAAATCGAAGTCCAAATGTAGAACGTCCACGTTTCGCTTCGTTTCGTTTTCCTTCAGCTGAGTTTATTCTACATGGTATTTCAAATACAGTTTAGTCGATTTCTCGGGTAAATAGTTTATTTTCGTGATCTGGGAATATGCGCCATACGGAATGTGATTAAGTGGACTTTAGGCTAAGACGCCGAAAGAAATAAGGGTGTACCATAGGCGAAAACCGGTAGTTCTGCAAACGGGCAGTTTGCAAACGTCTTGGGTCAGTTCGCAGACGCTTAAAGGTCAGTTCGTAAACGTCTCATACATCACCGAATAGATGGAATAAATAAGATCCGAGTAAATAGTGAATCATTAGGTTTAGTTATGCGAATGAACAACATCCGAAAAGAACGGCAACGAGCAAGTGGAAATTAACAAAATTCGAATGTATTCTGCAGTGATATGCTTTGCCTTTGAAATCCTCGGAGCATTTGCTAACCTTTTTTTTTTTGGGGGGGGGGGGGGGCGTAATCGGCTGAATACTTGCTCTTTTAGAAAACCTTATGCTGCCGATTCTCTAAATCCTAAACTCGAATAGGAGTAAAACAGAACAATCCCTAAAAACATTCTTAATATCTAGCGAAGAAAGTGATTCTGCGAGGCACGGAAACATCCAGTGACCTTGTGCACAACCATTGATTGATTTATTGGGTGACCAAAACACTTCAGCTTCCGTCTTCTCATAAAGTTTTCCAGTCACCGTTCTTGCACTTGAAGAACCAGTGTTCTCCAGTGAGCTGTCTGTCAAAGCGTTTCTGACTTAAAACTCTGATGTAAGTTGCATGCTCCTTATTTTAGCAATATACTTCTACTTAGCAACATACCGTACTAATAAAAAACAGCCAAGTACACATACACTGAGGAGAAAAACAGTGAACAATACTCGTTTCACCCACTACCCTCAAAAAGCTCCTTTAATAATTAACCTTGGGTGAGACAGAGCTTGCGTTTGAAATACAGCCTTTTTTTTTAAATTCTTGTTTCAAAATTATGACCCTTTAACAAGCATAGCCCTTCACTGCAAGGATGAAGGCCTCTCTTCCTTCCCACATGTGACCTCATTATTTTATCTTACAGAATAAACCTTGACACTACTACCAAACTCCGCAATAATAATATAGTCCTCTGCGTTAAAGCCATCTCGCTTAGCTGTTGTTCACCTTAGGTGATGTTTAACGCGCAAGACAGCTTTAAATCTGTTGCGCAGAAGATTTCTGATGCAACGACTTGTTGCCACAACACAACTGATGCAATACTTAGTAGCTGCCTTTGAAATTGTCTTGTAACATCCAACTTGTCAATCAGTAACTAGAAAACTAACAACTGACGGTAATCGAGCTGAGGCCCTGCTCTGATTGAAACAGAAATACAACATAAAATGAGGGGAGGCTAGTTCTTTTGAGGGAGAAGTTTTGTATTACGCAGCTGCGGGCATGAAAAGGAATGTGTAATAAAACGAGAGCAAAACATTTTTGAAAGTTGACTCGAATTTGACAACCTTTTTTTAACTGTACATTTTCATTTAATCCTTGTGCAAATAACCCGATGATAGAAAAGTGCTCACGGACAGATTGACAACTGTACTAGAGAAACATTGTGTCCACCAAATTTTTTTCAAACCGTTAACATTTCAAAAAAAGGAAAGCACTTAAAGCTAATTAAATATGATTCATTAATTGGCAATCCAGCTGAAGGCAGCATAACACAAGTTACCCGCACAGTGTAGTTGCATTCCAGCAATGCTAAACCAAAATGATTATCTAGCTTGTGCGACATTGAATGGGAGTTTCTGCATCGTCCTCCTCAGTGCCCTCCGCCATGGTGAACCGTGTTCTGTACCCCATGTTCATCAACATAACTTCTAATGGGTCAGCATTCATTCGTCTCTGATTCGCATTGGCAGCAGCTTCTACTTCATCTATGTGTCTATAATGCGTATTTTCCTCTAGAGGACATGGACTCCAAAGCCGAACCACAGGATCAATACCACTGGTTGCTAAGAGACATGAGCTTGGGTGTGGTTGTAAGCAATTGACAATAGATTCGTCACCCTTAAGAACTTTCACTAGATTCGTTGTCTCCTTGTCCCACATGAAGAACGATCCATCGTCACTGCCAGCTACAATATACTGTCCATTGCTCCCAAAGAAATTGGCTTCTTTGATGTCAGTGGTCGTGTTACAGTGTCCGCAGAATCTCAGTTCGTAATCAAGTGCTTCTGATCGAAAATCCTTCTCCTGATCAGATACGATGCTGAGCCTTCTCCTGCGTCGTAAGGCTGCAACATCTGACTGCCCACTGCTCTCGTCATCATCTTTGTCTGAAAACACAATGAAAAATTGAAATTGGTTGAAAGGGATATTGCTCTCTTAAATAAACATTTTGTACTAACAGAATGGTGTAGTTTCGAGGCAACATTTTTAATAAACTATATTTTAAATAATACAAAAATAAGTCATGATTTTCATGTACATTACTATAACAAGACGCTGTAGGAGCGTCTACTTGAGCGTTGCCTTTATATAGGTGAAGCAAAGTCTGTTTCAGGAATAGGGAGTACTGAGCAGTGCATTCACGAGGTGTAAAAGAAAGAACAGAGAACCAATTATTGCTACGCTAGCAACTGTTAACTCAATTTATTGATTACAATTCACTATTTTCTGGTTGTTTACATTACCAATTAACACAGAAAGAGACAACTTTGGATTTTTCAACAGCATATTGCTTCAGTCCAACCCAAAGTCATTGGGGTATTTTTTATAGTATTATATTCAGGTACTATTTATGATCCATTTCCTTAACTCTTGCGTTCATCACATTTATCTTTTGCCATGCTTCAGGTTCACGTGATCGTAAGTTTGTTTTTGCACCTCGAAGATGTTTAGACATTCAATTACAAACTCTACTTTGATCATCATGAAGTCAAAATAAACACATTTCATTTTGGCGAAAAAAAAATACAAGACACCTGGAGGTGTTCAAGTGGGATGCCAACAGCCAACAACTTCTTTACAATTTTTACTCGTCAAAAATAAACTTACAGTACTGCAAATGGCGTTGCTGTTAAAAATAATACCATACCGTAAACTGCCGCTTATAAGCCCAGGGCCTATACAAGTTCGTAAGGGGTTCTGGGGTGGCTTATAAACGGGGGGGCTTATATCCGGATGGGCTTATAAGCGGACGAAAAAGAACGTTTCGAACTGAGCAACAGCACTGTTGATCAACGTGTGATTTAAATTTATTACTCTTACAATTGAAGCCTTAAAAAGGCAGCAATAAATCGAATTGAGTTAAATTTCAAAACAAAATCAAAACTGTAACAACACGAACGTAACTGGAACCCAACAAAACGGAAGTTCAGAGCTCATCCCCGCCGTCATTAGTTATTGTTCCGTAATCTTTTCCAGTTATTTGTTGAAGTAATAGTGTTCTCTGAGAGTGCTTAATATTAATAAAACAAGAAAAACTGGAGGGGGGCTTATATCCGGATGGGCTCATAATCGGATGTATTTTTTGGTTTGCATGTAGGTGGTTCTATAACCGGGGGGGGCTTACAAGTGGATGGGCTTATAAGCGGCACTTTACGGTATCTCAAATGAGAGGATTATTTAAAGCTTGCATGTGGAGCATGAGAAGTTGTTGTTAACAAATGCCTTTCCCCGTTTTTTTCTAGTTATAAGCCACAGTACATTGAAAAGAATACGAGCATCGCTTTTTAGAAGCTTTCAATTGATAGTGATTATATGCGAACTGAACTGTCTTAGAGTGCAACCCCATGGTGCGTATTAAAGTAGTAACTGAATTAGGGGACACTCTATGACTGTATTACATGAAGTAGTAACTCAATTAGGAGGACACTGTGGCTGTATTACATGAAGTTGTAACTAAATTAGAGGACATTCTGTGACTATTACATGAAGTAATCTGTAGAATTCCTTGCCACATTGTCATATAATTTCCAAATGTGTTGAGTTTTCTTGCCCTCATACTCTTACCGCAAAAAACACAATTCAGCGTGACTAGCTTTCATTGGCTTCAGTTCACTCTAATCTGCATTCCCCGTCTTGCCTGGTCTAATTTTCAGACTGACACATGCACATAGACCCCAGTTGCAAATTTGGGGTAACCATATATGGTCATAGCGATCAGAGAACCATAACTTAGGCTCCTCTGCCCAAGTAATTATGAATTTGAATGAGATTTTAAGAGGTATAGAGAAGGGATAAAAGGAAAAAAATTAGTTTTGAAAAACTAACAGACAGTTGACCCCCACCCCAGGTTGGTAAATTTGTTTGCTCTCATGTCACCAATTCCATTCTCCCTGCTAATTCCCACCCTCCCCTTACAACTTCCCATGGGCCTATGATGATGTTGAGCTAAGGCTGACATAAGAATACCCTGCGAGCAGTGGATTCTCTTCTCTTATTCGCTTTGGTATCGAAACGAGAGAGAAACCACTGTGAGCAAGCGACCCACTCTCTGTCGAGCATGTGTGGCTGACGAAACCCACACGTCATTAGATCACGTCACATTATTGCACACATTATGCTCAAATACTGGTTTGAAACTAGTTCTTCCAGTTCTATTTTAATTTATTCGTCCCTGAATCAGGACGGAGAGGATCGCTTGCTCGCAGTGGTTCCTCTCTCGTTTCGCTACCAAAGCGGACAAGAGACGAGAATCCACTGCATGCAGGGTAACATAACAACAGCCAAGGATATTAAAGGCCACCTTGCTGGTATGATTTTGTGTGATAGTTTTTAAAACTCTTTGAGGCCACTTCATGCAATTATGCTTCACATCAAGAAGAAAACTGCATAAGCTAGCTGCAGTGAATTCATTCCTACCATCAGTCTCTGTAAAGGCAGCTGCCCGGATGTCTCTCTCAAGAGTTTTTGCTGCAGTTCCCTCAGCTTGTTCTGGGAACTTCAACTTGAAATGGTCTAAGCAGGAAAGCGCTTCCTGGAACCACCGCAGTTCATATAAGCAGCGTGCCTGGCGGAAATGTGCCTTGGTGTGACTGGGGTCTAGTCTAAGTGCTCTGTGGCAATCTCTCAAAGCTGCATAGATGTCTCCATCCCTGTCAAGAAGGTAAACATTATGGGTTAACACACAAACCTTTTCACACACACCAGCAAGCATACCCTTGGTGGGCTCCCTTCTACAAGTAGAAAGAAAATTTAGAAGACTGCTGAAAGGGTAGTCAGTCGGCCCATTAGAATCTTCATTTTCTTTTCCCACTGTGCCAAACAATGGTTTGTTGAGTTCACTTCAGCCTGTTTTTCAGAGTGAGTCTAAGTGCAAAATGTTTGATGGGAATTAGCTCTACTTTACATGTCAATGAAAACTTATTTTCATAAAGACTTTGCCCTTGGACTTGCTTTGAAATAGTCGCTGTTCTGACTATCATTCAAGTTGCTAGCATGAAGGTACTAAACTCTACTTACCAGGAATTGAAAACAACAGCAATATTATATTGTTCTGCTGTTTTTATTGATACAAAACCTATGGTATCTCAGCTGCATAGACATGCAATGATGCTTTTTCAGAGTGCAAAGACTCCACAACCTGATGTTTCAATCCTGTCATAAATTTTATCTAAAAACAAATGAATGGCTCTAGGCAAAAATGTCCTAATTGACTTTTGCACGGTTTTTAGGTCATTTCGTTACTGTGTTACAATTACAGAGTGAACCTCCACATGCTATATGCCAAAAATTAGGGAAATCTGATGAAAAGAAGCCCAAAAAATTGTTTTACTTCTTTTTTCATATCTTCTTGCTCTTGTGCCCCCAATCACCCACTCCCCCCCCCCACTCCCCCTCCCCCCTTTCCCCAGGGCCCAGAATTGTTTTTCTTTTTCTTCATTTTGCTCACATCACTTTGGATAGGTAATTCCATAAATTAATTTCGTAAAAATTATGACCAAACACACTAAAAAAAAAACAGTTAAGATGTTTTTGCTCTGAGCCCTTCAAATAGGATACGACACATGACATACCATGCTCTCTTAATAAAGGCAGCTGCCCTGTTTGCATAAAGGACAGCAGAATTGGCAGCATGCAAGATAGCCTCATTATACAAATTGACAGCTGTCCAAAACTTTTGCTGGCAAAAGGCATCATTTCCTTTTGCTTTAAGTTCAAGAGCCTTTGGTGGCAGCTCCTGGGAAATGCCATTATAATTGCTGCCATGTCCAGGCTTGCAGGGCTTCTTTCCCAAAGCAGTTCTCTTTCCATTTAACATTGCGATTTTGTAACCATTTGTCGCACCATTTCCTGAGGACGAAAATCCATTTTTACACGAAGAGATACTAAAATTATCTACAACACTCTTGACTACACCATTTGAAGAAAGTGAAGGAGATGTTCCATTTATTGCCTCGTACTTTAAGACCTTTCGATGCTGCGTGATGTCAAACAAGTAGATTTGCTCTCCACCTAAATTTGCTATCAATTCCTGCCCAGAAGGTGAGAAATTAACATATGTTGCAACGTAAGCTCTAAATCGTCTCCTCAAATCTCTGCTTAGCTGTGGTGGCAAATGACCCGGTGCAAAGTATTGAACACATCCCGGAGGTAGCTTTGCATCTTCTGGACTGCTAGTAGACAGTTTCTTCACCTCTGAGAAACTATGGGATGCCAGCATTCTATGGTCATAAAGTCGCACATAGGGATCGTTGCATCCAATGGCAAGCAGTTCTGGTTGTAAGGGATTTATTGCAAGACATTTGGCTTCTGCCATGGCACCAACATAAATATTGAGGTTTATGAGTACATTCTTGCAGTTCTTACTACTTGTGTTGCACGTGTGTGGTTGACGCAGATCAAATTGCCTGACAAAAGGAAAAGTACAAAGTAAACAAGACAGGTTAGAAAACATTTCCCAAGGAGGATATTTTCTGGAAACCTAATATTGTATTTCAATGTTGACGTGTTATTCGTATAGATTACATTGATTTCATATTCTGACAAACATCTTGATTTACCTTCATATTTGAGAGTAGTTGGAGTTAACTAATATTTCCAAGCATTTACCCACCCTCAAACATGATACATCTGTCCACTGCAATGGGGACTATGTCTCCTAGTAATTCTTTGCAAACAAAGTGGGTTTTTTAACAAAGGACCTGGGATCCAGTCACCAGGCCTGAGATCAAACATCCCATGCACTTCAGTCTACTACTTAAACAAGACGCCTAAGGGCGTTTCTGTGGGATGCACAAACAGTTAACCAGAAATTGTAAAAGTACAACGGCTAGTCCAGATCCGAGTTCAAGGTGCGGGTTAGATCACTAGAAGTTGTTTTTGTGTTGCTTATAACACTTCCTGCATGATACTGGAAATTTATTTTAAAAACAAAAAATTGGTGTCTAAGAAGAAAAACAACAAGGCAAAGGAAAAAAAAAACAAGAACAAGTTAACGACATGGATATTATGCATGGTCACCCATCCAAGTGGTAACCCCAGCCAACAGGGCTTAACTCCAGTGAGAAGCACAAGCACGTGGCTAATAGACCATTTTACAGTTCTATGCTCAGTGACCAGGCCTTTGAATAAAAGCGAGGCTGGAGTTGACCCTGTTTTGATACAAACCTCACTTCTTTTCTTATGTAAATCATGCTGTTCTTATGCTAACTAGTCCTATTTACATAAGAAAAGTAGTGAGGTTTGTATCAAAACAAGGTCAACTCCAGCCTCGCTTTTATTCAAAGGCCTGGTAACTGAGCACAGAACTGTAAAATGGTCTATTGCCATATGAGACCACGAAGATAAAGAAACCCTACCGATTCTTAGACGTGGTCTGCCTGTGGCATCCCAATAATAATAATAAGCCTGTTAAAACACAAAATGACTGACACAAGCCTTTTATCAGGTGGCCTGCTATAACACTAACGACTGGTAACCTTATGGTTCCATCTTCTGATGCACTCCAAAGCATGTATGGAGTGTTTGGGGCTGTAGCTAGTCTTTTCACACGTCCAATGTGGCATTTATATACTTGTGATGTTTCCTTTGTTTCCACCGTATGGATCTGAACTTTAGCATCTGCTGCAGCTGTAGCAATAATTCTGTCTCCTAACCGTGGCAAAAACTGGAAAGAATAATGACAAAAAATGAAGCTCAACAAATTATACTGAGGTGATTGAACATCACAGCATTGTTTGTTGTTGTTATTATTATCATTATCATTATCATTATCATTATCATTATCATTATTATTAAAATATTCGATGTCACACCTTAACCGAGAAAATGTTTCCAGAGTGCCCTGTTTTAATGCAGCACTTCATCTGACGTCTCTGTGGATCCCACACTATGGCATTGAGATCATCAGATCCAGAGACAAGGAGACTGTTGAAGAATAAAAAATTTACATACAACACTAAACCTCTACTATCGGCAATAGAAAAAGACTGTGACAGAGCTATTGATCTAGGAATATGGAAAGGGTTTCTTAAGAACCCAGGATTAAGGCCATAGCAAGGGTAGGGGCTGGGTTGGGGGGGGGTGGGATGAGGGGTTATGAGCTTCCTCTAGTTATTTGCCCTCAAAAAGCAAAAAAATTAGCAGTGGCACCTCCACAGAGTGTATATCTGTCCACTGCATCCTGCAGATGTCCAGAAATGCACGTAATTCAATGCACGCTGATTTTGATAAGCATCACAAAGCGTCCTGTTGTTCTTCTCCTCAACTACAACATCACTAGAACTACGGGTAGTAAACATCACAAAGTGTCCCCCTAACTGTGATTTTTTTAAGCATAAACAATTCCATTTATCCCCACCCAAAAATAACCCTAACACTAACATTAACCTTATTGCTAGAAATAAGCACTAGAGGCTTATACTTAATGGGACTGACTTTGTGATGGATGACAAAATTGAGCGTGCATCTAATTATGTGCATTTCTGGACGTAAGTGGCATCCAGACCAAATTGGAATTTAGAAAGCTTGGTGTTTACTGAAGTGCCCGGAGAAAAACCCCGCAGAGCAAAATAGAGAACTGACAACAAACTCAACCCACATTTGACACCGAGTCCGAGAATTGAATCTGAGTCACATTGGTGGAAGGCAAGTGCTCTCACCACCCTACCATACCTACTCCCTGGGATATCTCAAAGCGTAGGTCAAATCCCAACACAACAGAAAGAGTCACCCTTCTAGTTGAGAAGGAAATGGTTGCATAAAGTGTATGGGAAGCAGAAAAGTCAGTGAAGTAATTAATTTTAAGTTAAACTTACTTCCCAGCTTCATTCCATTCAAGACAATTAACACACCCTGAGTGACCCTGGTAAAAAAAAACATCAAATGATTGTGACTTGCTCACCTAATACCTGCATCTCGGATGACTATGGTCATATTTTAGGACCTGGCCTAAACTATTTCATGTCGTTCCCCATTTAAAATGTGTAGTAACTGTCGATGAATTAAACTGGTATGAGTGGCCTAGAAGACCAGAGAGAGAACTGAAAATTCATCATCATGTGCTAACATCCTCCAAAGAACCTTACATTTGGTCATTCCAAGTCGTTATTCAGGAGATGACAGCAAAGAAATGTACCAGAGTTTAACACGCATGTGCAGAGAGTGCTGAGCCATTGTCTTTCCTCGCTAAACCTATTGTTTTGCGGCGTCCTTGTGACCGTCGACGTTATTGTTTCGTAAGCTCCCTATTGTTTCAAGTTAGACTACACCTAACTTGCATGAGTACAACTTTCAACAATTCCTTCTCTTCTAAGCTTAATATTAATCCTAACTGCTCAATAAATGTATTAATAAGTTTCAAGATTAATTTATGTCATTTTAGTAGGTTCTGTTGTGATAATGTTATTAAAATGGCAGAAACAGACCCAGCTTTTTTTCGTCATCAAACGTTTTTCTGCACATAACCAAAATAGATGATTACCATGAAAATGTATATAATTTTTTTGCGTGTATTCTACACAGCAGAGAACTCGCGCACAATATCCTTGAGGCATTTTAATTTTCAATTCGAAGTCACGTCTCTCCTCGACATTAATTGGAATGAAAAATATTCACCCAAAAAGTCTCGGAAGTAGTATTAATACAATAACAATCATTGCCCTTGTCAAAAGGCTGGTTTGAACTGGGTTTTCAGTAACAGACAGAACTAATTAAGAGTAAAAACATTGTTCTTTATCCTTAATAGCTGTTCTTGAAAAAAATGGCGTGCCAATCCCCGATGTACGGCAAATTATGCACAAGGCTGGCATAATCATGTAAGTTTAGATTTTCGAAAGCAATCCATTCGAATAACATTAACTGCCTTGTCTCCCCTCGTCATGGTCACGAAAAAGCCTTCCATGTCTCTCTGCATTTTATTAAATCGTACAACACCTCTGTCTGTAGACAGACTCAAAGTAAACAATTCAGCACGACGTGCATCCTTGTGGCTTCTTAGTTAGCTGAGGGAAAACAGTTTCATTAAAAACAAGAAATGCAAATAAAAAGCGTCTTCCTGTTACCTCAAGTTCCGTTTCCAGTCCAAATCTTTCTACAAAAGGTGCATGGACTTGATATCTTCTTTGAAAACTTCGCGTGATGTTCGTCTAGGAAGTGAAAGCCGATTTTAATACTCCACGAATGAAGAAGCACATGTAGATTGCTGTTAACTGGGAGCGTGTGTATATGTTCCTTGCAATTTACATCACGAACTTTACCTTCACTTCTCGGTTCCTGATTTGCGTTGCAATATTGTAAGCCTCCATTTCTAAGAGGATTCTTTTCCTTGGCCCCTTGCCGCTCTCAAAGCATTGCCTGTTTCGTGTGCGTGTGGAGCAGTACTTGACAAGACAATCACAAGCGTATCACATCGCAGCTCCAAGCCGGGAACAACCTCTTCTTCGTTTAAAGCTCGAATTAAGAAACCTGCAGTTTCATGGGTTAAGAGATGTATCGACAACCAAAGAGAGGGAAACAAGACGTCCTTACATGGCAAAATTCGCCAAATGTAATATCCGAATTCCGAAAAGTGTTTTCCATGTACAATCAATCCGAAAGCTGAGTCACCGAGCCTTCTTTGGAAGCAGAGCGCCTATTTTATTTCCGTTTTTATTTGAAAATCCGAGAAAAAAGAAACCCGCTTGCTCTGCGGCTATGTTTTGAATATTTATGGTGTTAGCCACAGATTAATATTCCCGGTTTTCGTTCAGGTTTAGCTTAATAGCCTCTTCTATGAAAATATTGCTGTGCTTCGGGATCGTTCTGGATTAGAAACAGCGCAGACCCCCGACCACGCCCATCGTTCTGTGAACGAACTTGGCGCTCTGCGGCTGTCTATTTCATGACTCCTTAGAGCTCCTCAAGCCGAGTAGAGGCTATTTGGAAATGTTTTTGCGCAAAGATGGCCGAGAGAGAGATAAGGGTCAAGTTGGAATCGCATGGTCAACCTTTTTCAAGTTCCCCCTTTGTGACTCACGATTTGATTAGCTGAGAAACAACCTGTTTTCACAATTTTATCGTTGTAGTGTATTCATTTGACATTCAATTAATGTCGTGACGTCAGTTGTTTATACTTAAATAGAAGAGTTTTTCGTTTGAAATTTTGCAAAATTTAACTGAAAATTGGCATAACTCTCGTGAAATTTTAATTGAAATGTCGTCACGTCGCTTGGAAGTCTACGAAAAGGAGCTAGATGCCCACGTGATGACGGTTCGTTATGGTCTGCGATGCGTCGTATTGAAAAGCTATGACCACCCTCTGTGCCAACTGTGACTTTTGACAGTGATCCTCTGAAAAGGCTTGTTATTCAGGAATGAGACTACAATTGTGCATAACAGCCAGAAGTTAATGGGGATTTTCTCAGTGAGGCTGGAAAAACACTTTGCGCACTTACAAATTGTCCGTATTCTGTTCGTGATTGCTTTGTCTACCTGTTGTAGTGTACGCAACAGCCCACATAAATGCCTTGTAGTGATAATTGCATTTTCATCATGCGAACACATTACAGAGAATAAACGAACTGATTGAATGATCAAGTGATACAACGATGGCCGGTAAATTGAGAGGGTAGTGTCAAATAGAAGTGTGTGGCACGGAGAATAAAAATACAGTTTTCTACAGGTTTGATAATAAAAAATAATAAAAAACGAGAAGATAAGAATGAAAACAAAGACTAATCATTGCCTAATAAGAAAAATAAACGGCTAATAACAACAAGAAAACAACCTTGGCTGGAATAGTCCCCGTACTAATCTATACTTCACAAACAGATTCCATGTTGCCGTGCGTGTGTTCAGTAATAGATACAGTGCTGTGGAGGACTGTCGAGCACTGTTAAATCTGTCGGGGTCGGCATGTTTCATTTGTAATGCTAACGTTTTCTGAGGGAGTGTGCAACGTAATTAACCCATGGGGAAAAGAAAAAGGAACAAGCACTTTCCATTCGGAAATTCGTTTTGAGTAATATATTGTGTGTAGTCAAACAGCCAAGCGCTGCGGTCAGAGTTCCAGAATGTAAAAAGGGATTAGTGGCACTAGCTGGAACGCATGTTTATTGATATAATGATTCTATCCACGAACTATACGTTTTGATTATATTTATCCTAACTATATCTGGGCCGAGTTGTTCGAAGCGCTAACCCTTGGTTAGGTCCGATTTGACGCTGAGGCCCTGTTAGGGGTTTTAGGGATAAGGGATAACTGGCAAAATAATTTTGACTCAGTTTTAGGGATAACAGTCTCGGCAATTTTGGGGATAGCTGTCACGGTAATTTTAGGGATAAGGGAGAACTGCCCCTGGAATTCTGGGGATAAGGGATGACTAAAGCCTCCCTAACAGGGCCTCGAAGCTATAGGCTGTAATGGTAGAGCGGTTTTTAATCCAAAACCAACGTAATAGACGTAATGACGTAATTACAGAGCCAATCACGTCCTGAAGCAACCAACAAGTCGCAGAAATTCACTTGATTTCACTAGCCAATCAGAAAGCAAAGCAAGTAAGCCCAGCAGACGGCAAGCGCGGGAAAACGAGAGTGACGAAGCCGCAATTCGTTTTAGTTTTGCACCTGATTGCTTGAAAGTTCACGCACGTTTTTTTTTTTTTTCATCCAATCACAGAACAAACCAAAGCAATTAAAAAACGTAATATTACTTTCGACTCTCAACTGAAAAGTGCTGTATTTATCCCGGTTTAGTACTAACCCCTGCTTCGAACAACACCTTTCTTCAGAAAACTGGCAGTAGCATTTAAAAGATCACTAATTTTAAATTTTGTCGTATCCATTGTTATTTACAAAAACTGAGCTCAGTTGAGAGATTCAACTCTGGCTCGGCACTGATTTAAATACGCTTGCAGGTAGATTTCTTCCCCAAAAGAATAACATTACAAATACTATGCCTAACATAGTTAACAAGTACTAATAACGAATAATATCCTTACGAAAAGGCCACCCAAACTATTCTCTGACTAGGATACTTTCTAAAACGCATCACAAACTTCTCACTGCTTCTCACAACATAATGACATGTGCTGATTTTGACAAAAAACAACAACAAGAAAATGCGATGGAGACGACACTAGTATTGCTTGCACTTTCAGATATAACATCATGGATTGTAATTTGCATAGCTGAGATTTGCTGGTAGACAGTGGCAGAGGTTAGTGGACGTCCAGGTAACGCAGTCTAGTCCATCGGTGTGCAGATCTGTAGATTTCTCGTACACAGGAAGCACAATACAATGTGCTACTAGTATTTTTACCGTGATGATTCGGAAGGAAACATGATGCCGCCTCTAGGGCAATTATTGCTTTCCTGTCACCGGAGGTTCTGGAGAATCCTGTGCAACGTGGCTTTCTTCGCATTGAATTCAAGAACCAACGCAAGTTTTAGAAGCTTACGATTTTCTTCAGAGCTTCAAAACATCTCCACTTGTCTGGCAGATAGAATGGTTCAAATATATGAGGGAAGGGGGTATCCCACCCACAGACACGCTGGATGGGAGCTTCAAGAGAAAGGAAACAGTTTTCCTACAAAACAGAAAACAAAAACATCCTTACTAAGTGGTTAAAATAACACAGGGTGAAGCAGCAGTCCAGTGTTCTTTCACATTCATTATTTTCAACAAGGACCCATTAGACTTTTCATGGCCTTATTGTTTTTGACTTTCCATTTTTACAAGGGGCATCACCTTGCCAAATAAACCCTTTTGTGTGAATTAACAACCATATTGTTCTTGGCCATAGAATACACCTTAAGTCAAACTCCTTATTTTGGGTAATAGATAAAAAAAAAATTGGTAGGGGAGGGTAAAGAGGGGAATGCTACATTTTCCAACAGTAACAAGAACAAAGGGTAGTGACTTTCCAATTATGACAAGCTTAATTTTTACCTGCACTGTACTGCTGATTTCTGCTGCAAATCCACCAGTTAAAGGAGCTTCATGAGCTATTAGGAGCTTGCCTGTTTTAAGAACAGACTAACAAAGGAAGATTAAGTTCAGGTGATGGAAAGTTATAATGCATTTCAGATTTATCACTGAAAGCCCAATCTGGAACCACAAATAATATAATTAATAAATTACTGGGTCAGTATGCAGCTATTACAATGGCTTTTGGGATTGGTTCAGAAAACATTGGAACCATACAAGAGAAACATTAAACCACAACCCCCAAAAGTACTATACGGCTGTGTTATAATTATACTGATCAAATGAAATTAGAGGTTGTAAAGAGTACCATAGTATCTCGTTAAATTTGTTGCTTTGTGCATAGCATTTACTGTCAAACGTGCCTGAAATATTTAAGGAAAGTTTGATTGTGTAGGGATCAATCACAGTGAAGGACATGCAAGCAAACCTCAAAACCACAAACTAATATATTACTGTTACGGATTGGAGCTCCTTAAATTAACATTTTCTGGTGTTTATGGTTATCTGAGCTTCAAACTGAAACTCCTTCCACCTAAAGGAAAAGCTGCTACCTTAAGTCATCTTTTTCAACCAATATTTACCCCTCGAAACCCACACACTTTCAACTTTCTTCCCTGCATCGTAACAGATAATAGACATGTTACTCTTGACATGTTACTCTTGACATACTAGACATGTTACTCAAGTTTTTGTTGATCAAACTAGGCATACCTTGATGATGGTTTCTTCATCCCAAGGTAGGATTGTTTGTAAATCAATCAATTCACAGCTGACACCCAGCTCATCTTTAGCCATTTTACAGACCTCACGTAATACGTGGATCTGAGTACCCCAACCAACAACGGTCACATCCGAACCTGTCATTGCATTCACACATAAAATGGCATAAGTTGATGTTACTGCAAAACATGAAAGATGCAGCTAGCACAGAATACATGTAATGATTTAGGTACCTTGTTCTAATATTTCAGCCTCAGACAGTGGTATCTCATAGTCTGCCACTGGCACTTCCTCAACTGCTTGCCTGTACAATATCTTGGGTTCAAGAAAGATTGTTGGGTTTTTGTCTCGGACTGATGAAAGGAAAAGTCCTTTGGCTTGAATGGGACCTCTAGGGATAACTACCTGAAGTGGAAATTGAACAAATGCAATTACATGTACTGTGGAAGCTTTACCAAGCCCCACCACCACCATATTATATTAACCCGTTTCTGATCAGCCAGCCCCTCCCCCTGTTGGTTGCTTTTTCCACTGCTCCTGCCCTTCCCCAGCTCTTTGAAATATCACATTATGTAATAACAATAATATTATTAAGACTTCCCATTGTCTCCCACTTCACCTCCCTCTCCACCTGGTGTAGTTTTAATAAGCCAAAAAAAGAAAAACTGAATTGCCAGTATTAGAGAATTACCTAGCCTGCATGACATATACATTTCTGCTTGTCATTCCTCTCCCTTAGTAGACTTTATGGGTGGAGAGAAGTGACAACCGGAAAGACATAGATTATGTCACAAAGGCTATGAATAATACCTAATAGAGAGCTCACAACTTGCTACTGCATACTTTCAGTCCTGGCGTATGAGCAAAGTAACTCTCCACTGACTGTGAATGGTAATGAGCACCATGTCCCACAGCTCCACACGGAGCTCGCACAGTTAGGCTACCACAGTTGAAAAGATTTCCTGATCGGTACCTGTACTTGGCACCTTCATTTACAAGCTGTACAAGCAAATGAAACACAACCACTAAGAACAAAGATTAATCCCAAGAGGTCCCCTGCTGACAAGTAAAAATTAATTGCTGACATTAGCCAGGGTAAAATCTAGAAAGCTACCCTTCATAGTAGAAGGATTAAGCAGATAGTAATTTAAAATACAGTCTGCTCTGAATACAGTTGAAAATAATTACAAACTGTTCTTCGTGGATCTTTCAAAGGTAAAGAGACTACCTAAGATAGCCAAAGAGTTGTTCATGATAACAAGATATTCATGATTTTAGGGAGGCCATAAACAATAATAATGACTTTGTGCGGTGAAAAAGCCAGAAAAAGATAACTACATGATGAATTAACAGGAATATGGAATGGCTACATTTAAAGTATAACTATTTTACTTATAATAATAATAATAATACTTTATTAGTATACTTCTGGAAGGATAGGGCTGAGTTACATGTACAAGGATGGCCAGTAACATAAATACAGGAAAATTAATTTTAACACAAACATTTCAATACAAATATGAATTAAAATACAATAACTACTATAAACACGAATTGCTTGATAAATACATACTACTACTATATATCATTACATTAATTAGAAATAGTCATGGTATTTGACTGTAAAGAAACTTCAGAAATGCTTAGGGACAAAGGGCACTGGCACACATTTGCCATATCACATAATTCACATACTCAGATATCTTTAGTAAAATTGTTTATGAGTTCTGTATATTACACAGTTAAGGCCCCAGTTGTTCGAAGGGTGGATAACGCTATCCACCGTATAAGCACTAGCAAATCCAATTGACTTACCCAGTGGATAGCGCTATCCACCCTTCGAACAACTGGGGCCAGCTCTCAATACACAATCAAAACTGGGCTAAAGCTAGAGAAACAAAACCAAACAGCACACTGGCTCACTTGATCAAATGCAGGAAAGATATAATCAGCAAACTGGATTTCTGCAATAGCTGTAGCCCCTGCTGCTGCCATGCCAATTCCAAAACCAACAATTCCTTGTTCACTGAGTGGAGTATTAAATACTCTGTCTTTACCTTGGAAAGAAAAATAATGAAACACTTTCAAATGATACTGAATTTGAGAAGTACCTTGTAAATAATCATCTAATTCATTAACACTCACATTTTTATCGAAAAAATATAACCATATAAACAATAATAATAATAATAATAATGAATACATGTATTTAAAATAATGTCTGGTTTCTTTTTTTCCTTCAAAAAGAAAGGTTAGTGCGGGGGGGGGGGGGGGGG
>BLFK01000704.1:4708760-4723930 GCA_014634185.1 Astreopora myriophthalma | reverse complement strand
AACTTCTGTTCAAGGAGCATTGTTTGAAGTCATTTTCCACTTACCATATTTATCCTTCAGCCCAACAGTACATCTAAATACTCCCCCAAAAGCAACATCTTCTCCAAAAATTACTGAAAAATTATTTAAAAACCAAAGTATGCGTTATTATTTCCAACAGTGAAGTAAAGTGAAGGGAACTGGGTTAGGCAGATTACAAGAAATAAACTTTTATTTCTCCAGCTGGGGTCCTTACAATTTATGCGGAAAGCCAGGAAATTCTGCTTAGGAATGTAAATGGTACACACCATGCCATTTACAATGTTTTGCAAATTATGGGCCATTTGCTTAATCAATGCACTTTTTGTGTTCTTCATGAGTTTTCCAATCAATGCAAACAAATTTTGAGGTTTTGCTATCTACCATTAAGACAAGCTAAATCATTTAATATTTATGCCAAAAATTTCCATTCAGATGACTATTACCATCTGTGTTTAGGCAAACACTGAGGAAAGGGGTACAATGTAAGTCTCTGCCGTTACCACATGCAACTGACCCAAAATTCACATCCCCATGCACCGACCTTTAGTTATGATAATGATATAGCATTTATATAGTGCATTTCCTATGAATATATTCAAATGCACTTTACAACACTTTGTGGGGGACTTTGCCAGACTGCTTTATGGGGCAGTTCACAATCTTAAATCTAAATAACCAGGGCCCGGTTGTTCGAAAGCCGATTAACGCTAACCCTTGATTAAAAAGTAACCGACGCTTTAATTTCGCCGGCTGAAAACACTTTCAAAAAGTGGTTTTAGACTAAAGCAGAAGAAAAGTGTAAGTCACAAGCGACAAGCAAAAATCTTTTGGAAAATCTTTGTGAATTGGTAAATAAACTGGAATCAAAGTTCACTCTAACCCAGGGTTAGCTTAATCGGCTTTTGAACAACTGGGCCCTGGAGAATTCACAGGTGCCCCCAGCACAGAATGAATGATAGACCATCACACCGGGGACTACGTCCTTGTACGCTGAACCACCTCTCATAAGAGAATGCGTACCTCCTATAAGCGATCACCTGGACTTGGTTTTTGGGTGGTGGTCCCTTACAGGAGGTTTGACTATTAAATGTAATTTAAACTACATCTAAAGTACAATAAAATATAACCCAAAAATATAAAATAATACAAAGTTAAAATTAATGATAAATAAAAGTGAGCCTTCAGGAAGGAAGTCTCTCTAAAAGGGAAAACAAAAATGCAATCAAAATAAATTACTTGATTTTAAAATCTCAGCAAACTTTACAACATAATTACAGTTATTATTTTACGGGCACCTGCAGATGGGTCAGAATCAAGAATGATATCCATTGCATTGGTAAGTGACTGAAACATGTTCATCTTCTGTGTTTCTCCTGGAATACAAAATTTTAACCAAACATTTACGGCACGTTCGATTGACTGTATTCTGGAGTAAGTACAATAAAGGGATATCTTTGTTACATTCTGTTGGGAAACTGTGCTGAAAATCTCTTGTGTTGCATTAATGTTAAAATTCTCTTAGAGGTGATTTTGAGAAGCAAACCTTCCTATTCTTATTCAGAATAGGGCCAATCAAATGCAACCTGCCATTAATTTTTTGGAAGTAAACTTGTAAAGAGGGGTCAGTGCAAAACACAGGTTCCAGTTGAACTAAACCATAGGTCAATGTTTCACCAATACTGAAACAACCCTAAACCTTGGCAAAGCAAATGCCACTCAAGGCCTAAACAAGGGCCCAAGCTTAGAATTACCATACAGTTAGGGTTGCTTCAATATGGGTACAATACAATGTCAATGACCAGTGACCCTTGGGTTGTGGCCTGGGTTTTTTACCAACTACAGTAGCAGGGTTTTCATTAAGAAACGTAGTAGCAGGAGAATAGTGTAAAGTAACAGGAGATGGTGAGGGAGCGAGCGAAGCTCGGTCCCCTCTAGGGGGCCATGCCATCAAAATTTAGCCGGAGAATTCTGCGTAGTAGGCGGAGAATTCTCCGATCTCCGATGCCTAATGAACACCCTGCAGTAGTATCCCAAGAAAAAACATTATAACTTAACTGTTATCTTTTGTTATCCTAATACAGTTATCTTTGGTTCCGGACTGTCAATCTACCAACCTCTCTTATTAAAACTCATAGTATCAGAGATTAGTGAAGTGTGACCGAGTTTGCTAGGGACTTCTCAAGTTATTGTTGAATCATGCTATTTTTTTACTAAGTGCTGGTATGCCATGATGAAACACGGCTGTGATGATGGCAAACACGGCTAAAAATATAGTGAATGTATGGGATTTTGGCCCACTTTGAATGCCGGGACACCGCTATGAAAAGGCCAATTTCTACCATTTGCCACTATTAATTTTCATTAATACTATTGATATCATTCATCCAACAGAAGCTTCGGGCCAGTAAAGGAGGTATGACGTCCGTAAATTTAAATTATAAATCTTCTCAAGTCGCTTCTAATTTTGCGGCAATTTACATAATTTTGATTACAAGGATTTGTATGAAATTGTCAAAACAAGTTTACGGTCATTGTAGCCTGAATCTGTTCTTTATACTTCATGAAAATAATGTCAGTAGAAATGCCTTTTAAAAGACTTTTTCACAGTCAAAATACTGCATCTGTAGCAGAGTTACTGTTGTTCAAAGTCGACCAAAATCCCATACATTCACTGCAAGTTTAGCCGTGTTTTCCCCCAACTAATATGGCGTCATTATCTGTGAAAAGGTCTATAGACGCTATTCTTATTCGATGACATGCAAATCAGTGGCAGGATATTCAGCAGTTAAGCTCATGACTTCACACATGATTTCGTTTTACCAACAATGCAAGGTACGGAAGACCCTAGCTTCATTCAAGTCATGAGATTCTGTTCTGACACTGAAATGTTTTACTCCTGGTGGCTCTTTGATACTTCGGTCTGCACTGCGCGGATAGATATCGTCGAAAGGTAAGAACAGCAAACAGCAGGCGAGAAGCTATTAAGCTAAGGTCAAGCGCGAGGATTTTACAATCACCACTCAAATAAACGATTTTTGTACCTCTTCTACTCTCATTCGTTGTTGTAAAAAAAGCAGCTCTAGAAATAACTAGACTCAATGAATCTTGAGTGACAATAGCAAAAGTTACTTTAGCTTAAAATCAACGAAAGCTTTTACAAGTTGACTCCCAGCTGATCATGAATTACCGTAAATATTTCAGCTTACCATGAAGAGGAGACGGCGAATCTGGTACAAACGAGAAGGTAGAAACATATCTTAAGTATCCATGCAGTGTATTTCTCGGTTTTAACTTCCCTACATGACAAATTTTTCTCGCAAAAGACGACAAATTCGTGTTTAAAAGATTCTTTACTCCCTGAGCGGACGCCATATTAAATTTGTTTCCAGTGCTTCTCCTCCCCGTTATCGTTCCCAGACCCCAAATGATGAGTTTAGACACAGGTAGCCCAAGCGTCGGAATCGACGAAGCGTCGTTAAAAACCGGCTAGACGATACAATGCATCTATGAAATAAAGGTAATTGTAGCTACACAAACGAATAGAATTAACGAGGAATAAAAATTTCGTCTTTATTTGTGCGAAATGCGTAAGTATATAAGATGTTTACGGCGACTCTATTTTCTAGCACTCGATCCTTCACTTAATGTGTTTGGATTACCTGTGGTTTACTCTATGTCTTTCAACCAATCAGATGCAGAAATGAAAACCAATTGCAACTTGGTCGCTGTCGTTGTTCTCTGATTGGCTACTAAAATTGCGTCGTGAATTACTTCGATTTGTGATTGGCTGAAGAGTGCATTTCGTGCAGAACGTGATTGACTCTGTACGTACTTTGGTTTTTACCAAAACCGCTCTATAACTCTGAATAGGTTTGGCTCACTCGGAGGCATCTCTTTTATATCACTGTTACTCATTGACCAGAGATTTAGTAACTGAAAAGCGTTTTCATACGTTTCTCCGTCCAACTGAGAAATAATTTATTTCCCGACGAAAAACCCTCGTGCCTTCATTCCGTCCTCTCACCGACAGGAATTAAACGGCGCATCTTCGTCAATTTAGAAGTCTTCACTCATCGTGATATTGTATTCTTATTTACTGTGTCTTCAAAATTCTTTTGACTATTTCGAGCTTTTCAGGCTTTCCTGAACTAAACCCGCCATCGGTGGAAAAAGAATCCCGGTCAGTGAAGTCCTGAAAAGGGACGTATATGCCGGCACGGATAAAACTGACACAAGACGACAAGTGAAGCCAGCCTAAGAAAACTGACTTTCCGTCAAAACAAAGGATAAAGCATAATGGAAAACTGAACTTAAAATTATTTCATACGGTTCACCTTGGTGAAGAGTGTTCCATGTGTGGGTCGGGGGGTGGGTGGCGAACGTCATAAGAAAAAGTGTGTAAACAACATTAATAAATAGGTCATCAAAATCAAAATGTTGACGTAATAATCTACCAATAATTATACATGGATATTGAATAAATGTGCTATATACGTGGTCATCGAAACTATCTTCGTCCACGCATTTGCAACTGAGGGCGAAAATCCTTCAAGACACACACAGGTTCAAATAACTGAGAACATCTTGGTAACAAGTTTGTATTTACGCCAACGAAATGCAACAAAGTGCCAATGAAGAAGGAAAATTATTATGATATGGCGGTACTTGCTGCCGAAAACAAGGAACCAAGCCGCGTGAAAACAGACATGTGCTCCGCCACTTATTCCAGAAAATCATCCACGCAGTGCGTCGAAAATCTGAGATCATGAAAAATTCAATAATAGTCAAGGCAATAATTAAAAGAGCTTTCGTTAGTTATGTAGTGAACTACACACATTTTTTATTTATCTTAAGCTGCGTGGGCGTTGAGGAGGTGGCTGAGCTCAGAAACGAAACAAAATGTAAGAGTTCGATAATGAATAAAGAATAAACGAATATCGATGAACCTTTAAGGTTCATTGGTTTACCATGAACCAATGCTTTGACAATCATGAAGTGGTGATATGTTATTGGGCCTGATAAGACATTGCATTTTTAATAGAGTTTAAAAGGAGGATTGCTTAGGAAAAAAAGAAAAGTGAGAGCCGAACGTCAGTATCTGTTGGGGCGAATGAATTCGAAACGCTCAATATGCATAATAAGATAAAAAGCTTTATAGCGATCATAGGTACGTGATTCGGCTACAAATTTAACCGGCTACAAATTCAACTTTTCTCTCATTCAAACTACTGAGAACTTCTCCCACTATCTTGAAGCAAACTGTCGAAATGTCGTCAATGGGAGAGGTTATTTTGAACTTGTTTTTAAAGACGCAACCTAGAAGCCAGGCCGGATATTTCTGAATAAATGCCGAGTAAAACCCAAGCCATAAAGCCGGGCAGCTGCGTCCTTTGCGTCCCGTCCCGTACCATGCACCTCACCCCACCCCAAGCAATACTTCCCCCTGGCCGTTATGCAACATTTCAGTTTGTTTGTTTATTTGGATTCTTTGTTTGTTACGTAACAACTTGTTCAAAGTCAACGTAGGCCACACTCAGCGCACACAAATTGATCGACGCTCTCGGGTTTGGCAACCATATGGCAATTTGACCCATGGAAAACAGATCGATTTCCTCGGTTGGGGTAAAAGGCAAAATGAGTTTGCGGAATGGCATGAGGCATGACCTGCGGAATGGCATAATTATGCGGAATGTAATATCTGCAGAATGAGTCAAAAAATATGTATATATATTTCTTTGACTCATTCTGCATATATTAAATTCCGCATAATTATCCCATTCCGCAAACATATTCCTCCGTTTACTATCACCGCGATTTCCTCTTGTGTTTGTCTGATTGAGGCGCGCACACTTCTTTTCCAATATGGCATTAAACACAAAATGTTGTGATAATTATTGGACACTTCACTAACACACCGATCGATCAGATACCATATTGATGAGTTATTACAGCTTTATATGCATGACATTTTTCCTGCTCTTATAAAGATCTCTAAGAGACCAGTATTCAATACTGTCCAATCCGGCAGCAGCTATTACAAATTGAGATTTACCCGCCAAGGCAGACATGTGTCTGAAGTTTAATTTTCCATATTGTAAAGAGTGAGTGGAGTTAATTCTTTATTGTTTGATCCATTAAGCGCAGCTGCTTCTCGGCCAGTCGAACGTTTTCATCCAGCTGCCGACTAGCGCGGGCGGAGATCCTTGACGCGGATGCCAGTCGCTTTTCCACTGTGAAATCAAAGTTGTCGGTGTGCTATTAATCAAAGAGGGTAATGTTCATCTACATGCAAATAGGCAAAGAATGAAAAATGACCACCTGCATTACACTAGAATAATGGGCCAAGTTCCCGGAAAATTTGCATGCCTTAGACGAGGTTTATCAGCATAGTGTTAATAAATTAAGACACTCCAAATTAACTGCCCACCCAGCCCTAGCTTCGCGAGGTTTTGCGAGTCACGTATTTCTAGTGAATTAAGACACGTAACGAAGTATCTCATTGAAAAAAGTTGACGAAAGGGTATGGGGCTCGCGCGAAGTATATTTAAGAACAATGATACATAACCACACGCGATATTTTCTCTGTGCCTCCCTGTTTTAGAAAATCTACAAAACAACTGATTTACAACAACAACATCAACGATAACAACACTCGAACAGAAGCCCTGACACGATCACGTATCCAACAGGTCCAGCCTATTCAGTCCCACTCCACCCCCCCCTCTGTCCACTGCCCCTTCCCCCCACCCCGCTTCCCTCACCTGTTTGTTTTTATTCATCACGCGTGTTAATCTCATGATCCAGTCCATATCAAACCCGGGGCAATTTTTTGGGGATTTCTGAACCGGATGTCACCTGTTACTTTCGCTATTTTTAAAACTGCACGGCGAATATCGAAATTCTCGAGATATCGCAAAAAGCGAGTACCAGGGTCACGTTTTCACCGCCCAGGCGTGTTGTTTCTAGAAAAGCAGTGCGAGTTGAATGATATCCGGCCAACATGTAATATAACCACCTGTTCTTAGCAAATAAGTCGTGTTGACAATATGGGCAAAATTGAAAGCCGCTCAGCGTTTGGAGGGAGTACTTGATCGGCGGTCGCCGCAGAATGCTGAACAAATGTCTTTAAAGCAGTGGGGGCCCTAAGCCACTGGAGACACTAAAATAAGGTTGAGAATGATGGTTTTTTTTCCTTTTTAAATAGAAAATGACGCCCGTATAAAAACATGCAATCGGATTTCGGCAAGATTTTTTCCAGGAGTATGTATGGCTCACTTTATACCGACCAAACCATCTTTCTCACTATTCACCAGGCAGAACATCTCACTTCTTTAAAAAAGAATGTTGTTTATTTACTATCTCGTGTTACGTAACTGCAAAGTATGTTACACTGTTCATATATATATGTATATCTATAAGCACTGTCTTTTATCGACGGTTTCGGATGCCAAGAGTGGAATGTTGCAACGTGACCTCAGTTGGGGTGAACTAAGAAAGGGACAAAAATGTCCCAAGAATCTTCTTTTCATATCTTTCTGTCACAGAGCAAGGTAAGAAGGAAAGAGTTTTCAACAGCACTGGCCACAAAACGAAACTCCGTTCTCAATGATTGCCCTTTTAAGCGGGTTGTGTCTTGTTTTGCATGCAGGCTAAAATATCGGCTTTCATACTCATTCTTTCCTCAACACGGTCAAACGTTCAGCAAGGGCAATATTTCTCCGGGCATTCGACTTCAATTAGAGGGGATCGCCAAAACAGGAAACTATACTATACTGCTAAGATTTCAGAGCGTCTTCTTTAAGGTATGCTTCCAGAATAGGAATGTTGGGGAACCATTTGCAACCCATAAAACGTGTATATTCCTCTGGAAAAACCGGAAAGTTCCACTCACTCTCTTGATCCTAAAACGAAACAGGAATAGACTTCTGCCTTGTAAGCGCTACGGTTTGATCACGAACCCAACACTGTTAATGAGTCTTCAGATCTTCATCGCTTCTTTTTGATGTCTGATCATTTTCACTTCCGAATCGATGGTTTTTCCCTCCCTTGTTTATCTCCAAATTCTTGTAATTCCAAAAAGGGAAAAAAGTCCAATATCTAGCTTGTTTTCAGTAACAGAAGGCAAAAGTTTCCGACCCTTGTCCTCCGTGAAATGAATTAATAATTTCTGTTATAACACACGCCTTGACAACACACCGATAAAGAAACCTTTAGTTGCTAAGAGATAAACTCGAGGTTTCGGAATTTCAAGGAATAAAAATCAAGAAAAATGTGCTCGCTCTTGGATCTGTGTGTTCAGGAAAGGAGACGGGTAAATAAAAATAAAATCTTCTCGAGTATGTGAATGGCGTTTCTACATTTCACACCAGCATCGAGGAACTACAGGTTACGGGAAGTGCTTCGACAAAAACAAGGAAGATCACGCAATGGGGTCCAGTTTCGACGCCCACTCACAACAAAGGCAACGAGATCAATTCAGCAAGGAGACGCTAAAATAATTGGCAGGAAGGAGCAAGGCGCTCAGTTTTAAACTGCCTTGACAAATTTAGCTGTTGCTGACTAAAATGAACGAAATTATCGCAATATAATAACCACGCAGATGAAAACTAAACTACTTGATTGGCAAATACTTATGACACCTAACTCTTTCCAAGATTTTCTATAAAAAAATATGCATTTGAAATTACACATTGGAACCCTTAGGCTGATTTTAACCCTTTCAAAATAACACCAAATTTTTGTGTGTGTAGAAGAAATACAATTATTTACTTCTGGCTTCCGATTGGCCAATCGGAGGCGACAAGTGACATTTCCTTTGATTGGCTAAGATAGTTAAGACCATCAAACTATCCATGACACCGGAACGAAGCTAGCTTTTTAAACAGAAGCGCCAATTTGAGGGTAAGATTTCTTGACATCGCAATCTTCCCCTAGATCTCTACGGCCAGAAATCACAACTAAATCCGAAGTTTTTGATGTTTCGCAAGAAAACAGGTGATAAAGCACGTAATTGCGTAATGCAGTTCGCGAGACAACAATAGCAAAATTGACGTCTCACTTTCACTTTAATTTTCCAACTCAACAAAATGAACTTAATACAAGCATACTTCGATCTTTACTGTTTCTAGATAATACTCATTTTCATTAAAAATCCCGCACAAACGCTGCAATACCTTTTGCCGTATTTTAATAAGGTGAAAAACGACGATGCGATCTCGTTACCAAATCATGTAGTGGTATATTCTTCCCCTTTGTGCGAGATGTTTTCGTACTGGTGCATACGCTACGGATTTTTTTAGTCTGTTTTCTTCAGGCAACAGAATTCATCTTATGCTTTCTCACTCGTTTTCTTACTTTGGTACAATCAATGATAAACAAATTATTTTATCTACAGTACCTACCTTTGGCTACACAAAGTATCTAAAAACTTATGTAACAACTTCTGTGATATAAAAATAAAGCCTATAACTACACATTTCCTTGAACGCTCTGCGCTATATGTCACCGATGAACTATGTTGCATGTCATCACTGACGCGGCCGACTTTCAGTACTTTAAAGGACAGAATTCCTTCACTTTTCGAAGCTCAGAAGCAGGGAACTAAGTTGTTATAGAAGGGAGTGCAGTTCTGCGTGTCGGCTACAGGCATCACGTAGCTTGTGGGATGAACGATGGGGTATGTCTTGTCGCCGTAAACCATCACGGGAATATACTGCACTAAACTGTGCTGCTTTGCCAAGAAGTCAATGAGGCGAAGAGTTTGTTTTCGCTCGTGTCCCATGAGGCAAACCGTCGATGAAGAAACAATATGATAGAGAAGCTTTAAATATTCATATTGACCGCGCTCGTCCCCGATAAAATGATTCGCTAGGTAGCTTTCCAGTTTATGTTGTTGCCGCTGGAGATCGCTGAAGTCGATGAAGAACCGACTGCACATGTATCTTTCGAGGATCTTGATCTCCTCGAAGTTCTCTGGTACATAATTTCGAACCAAAAGATTGCAGTATTTCAGAAGACCGCCTCCACGGATTTCCTCCGGATTACGGGTAGCGATTAGTTTGTTGTCTAAATGATACAGAGCAACTTTAATATCCCCGTAGACCGATTCGGCCACAACAGTGGGAAAAAAGTTCGGCTTCATCGGCACTGGCGACAGCTTGTAGAAACCCAGCAAAGAATCGAGGATGATCTGGAAAGAATCGACCGAAAACTCGAACTGCCTACGCATCGAGTCGACGAATTTCAATTCAACATTCTTCCCTTCGTTGTTCGAGAGAGAAATTAGGGACCATCGATCGTTGTCAGTCGACACTTTGACCATCTTTTGGACATAGGCTTCCTTAAGAGTGCAGCTATTCATTCTATCCTTCGACACTCCGCTGGGGAAGAAGTTAAGAAGCGAGTTGAGTACAACACATTTGATCTGTTGTAAATGGGAACTCGAGCGAATCTCCACTCCGAAGATTAGATCAATGTCGTTGTATGAACAGTTGCTTTCCGTGCTGAGGATATTGCTGGCAGTGCTTCCATTCAATCGTAGGTCTCGAACTTTCAATCCCTCTTCTTTCAAGCCCACTGTCACCGTTTCTACCAAATCTTTTAGTGGCACTTCGAGCGTAGGAAAATTTCCTCGGCCATGGATGAAGACAGTTTGACTTAGAACGCTGTGAAGTCGATTGACTTGATCGAAAGTAAGGACTTGACAGTTGTTTGTAAGCTCCATCTCGCCAATTTAAGTCGTTGGTTGTTATAAAAAAATACTAATCGTCCTTGAAAACTGTTGTGGATTTGCTGCTCGGCGAATGCAAGCACTTCTACACTCCGTTGAAGTGAAGATGAATTTTTTTGACGACAAGAAGATATCATGTTCTCAGTGATAATTTGGCCGTTCTGATTGGCTAACGAAACAATTGCAGCTAATCGCTTGGCAACCAGCACGAGCGGTCGCAGTGACCTATTCATAGTAGCCAATCAAATCATAGCGTTCTGTCATCCCACATCCCGCCCACGGAGGGCCGTAAAAATATCAGACAAAAATTTCATTTAATTTTCCCATATTTCTTTAGTTCTTCCTTCCGGATAAAAAGTGCGTGTTAGCGTTAGGTTCGCAGAGTTCTTGAGATGTTCTTTCCCCATAGTGGAACTTCCGACGAAAATACGTTCCTTTCTCTTTCCCCGGGCAGTGCGTGGGTTTTGTTCATCTCAGTGTTAAAGCGAAAGCCGCGTCGACTGGTTTTCGTCAATAGGAAGGAATCGGAACAGGAGACAACGAATCCCACCGAAGGCTTAGAAAGCTCTGTAAATAACCAACTGGTTGCCCCCTGCTTCCAGTTGAGTTTCTTAACGTTGTTCTGTTTATTTGAATTGTTACTTTCTGTACAGGACCCTGCAAGCTTGAAGCTTTAAAATATCACCGTGCATAAAACGGGACTCAAAAATCGTTCCAGTAGTGACAAAAGCGAATGATGGCAACCAAAATATGATCGCATCACGTTACGCACTAGTCGCGAGATAACGCGTTAGGAGATAGCACACTCAACATACAACGAAACTCTCCTAGAAGGGAGAAAAATAGGAATTGGAGCGTTTTCTTTTCTTTTTTTTTTTTTTGGGGGGGGGGGGTTCACATGTCTCAGTGAGGACGATTTTATAAGGACGACTATTTCAACACCAACGTCAAAGATATACGCACTCAGGTTCGCAATCATTAGCTCGAACATCAAAATTTTATGACAAAAAAAAGAAAAAAAAAAACGGCCACCATAGGCAATTAGACAACCTCAACTATTATGTCCCGGAAAACATCGAACTTTTTCTTGCCCCCAGATTCTTCGATTCTTTTTCCATGACGACTTCCTCCATTGTCAATCGCTATTTTAGGACATACTTCAATCCGACGGGGAAATTTGCATTTCAAAGACAACACTTTTGCCATGGACTTCATTGTACTAGCTCTTTGCCTTAAGGCGCACGTTTTCAATGAAGTGCGTGGTTGGGCACGACTGTCATGATTAATAAGAATGGTTAATTTCTCGGCCCGATATTTGACGTGAGCCGCACGAACATGCAACTGCCCAAACTAGAAATCCCACACTAAAGACGGCGGTTAAAACCCGTTCGACAGAAGTAAAAATAGACCAGAAGTCGTAAACTTTCAGATATCTGAAACGCAAGAATAAAAAGAACCACTGTTTAAACGACAGAGACAAATCCCTTGTTTACACTGAAGAGCCTTTCAGAAGCTGTCAGCACTAGGCTGACACACACACACACACACATCGGGCAAGCAAATGATAACTTAAAATAAAATCCACACTCAAGATCTAATTCTAGGAGAATGTTATCATTCATCAAAAAATAGCTTTATTGCTCTTAGTTCAAAGTACAACTTCTACGTTATCAGCAGATTTTTTTGTTCTCTGCATTTCCCGTGCACTGGAAGAAACTGCATTTTAAGACAACAGAATACTTATTTTCTCCAGTGGGAAAATTGTTCTACAGAGAATGTTCGAGAACACAAGAAAGAAATAAATCACAATACATCGCGCGTCTTACAGAAAAGAACGTTTTTTCGGCCTACACTGCACGTACGCGCTTTTCCAACAACGAAATAGGGATTTTGACCAGATATGAAGTTTACGAAAATATAGTGCTCGTTATTTTACACAATCAAGATGAAAGCCCGATATTCACTACCTAAATATTTTTGTGACAGCTCGGATAAAACTGTAACGGGTTCCTAAAAAACGATTCGGCTTGCAACAAAATCTGCGTCCGCTCCAGGAACCATTTTTTTCCTTGCGCTGTAACCTTAAACATCGGTACGGCTCAGATTGAATTACGCAATATGAAGCCCAACCAAATGCGAGATGCTAGTAACATCGAACAGGATGGTGCTTTCCGTGAAGAATCTTAGCTCGGCGAGTAAGAGATCTAGACAACGAAAATCAAGGGGCTATGCGTAATGCAAAAAAAGGAAGAAGTGCCGGGGACTTCGAAGAGAGTTTTCACTGTTCCGACAGAAAAGCGAAGCAACAAACCGGTACTTGGCGACAAAGCCAACAAACAAACGTCCAATTATTTGACTTCTCAAGTATAAGAGTCTTGCTAATGAACCTCTCTCATGTGAATTGCTGTTATAATAACTTTCTCATGATATTATGATCTCATGAGCGACAAATGCTCGCGTATCCGCCATCTTGAATTTCAAACGGCGCATGCCTTAAGAAAAGCTCTTCCGCACCAAGCCCTTTCGCACTTTTTTGGGGGCGCAGTAAACGCGGTGACGGCGTCCATTTAAGTAATTCTGTAGCGTGAACCGGGCTTAGGTCGAGCTCTGCTTACGGTACTTAGCATTGGGACTAAAATAAGTTTTATCATGATGAAGAAACCCTCAAGTCGTACATAGCTAGAAAAAAAAAATTGAACAAAACTTATCGCGTGTTTACGTGGAGAAACAAGTCATTAGCTAAATATATTATAATTTTTCTCGAACTTATTGAGTTTACTTTACAGATGACTCCCGATAACTCGAACTTTCAAAAGAAAACAGAAAATAGATTGTGGTTAACGGGGATTCCGAGTTATGATAGCCAAAATTATCGAAGACTGAAAAATCACTTCCAGTTAGCGTGATCTTCGAGTTACGGAGGGACCTGGAAATCGGGAGTCACGTTGTATTTATCAATAATCACTGAAATAAACGAGACCATTCAACCGACTATGGAGTCCGTAATAGAGAGTTTGGGTAAAAAATGCTCTGACATCGATCAACAAATTAATATTAGTTTTCCAGATAACAACGCGGAGGTGATTTAATAAATACCAATAGAAAATTTCAATTTGTAGTCCAAACGGCCATTTGATACTGATCGACCTTCACTTGGATTTGAATAATACTGCAACTTCGAAGTCTTTTCACAAACTTCCTGTGCGATATGTACTGGCCGGGGTATGGTAATTGTTTCCATTTTCCTGTAATTGAAGAACAAAAAAAAGAGCGGTCAACAAACAAATCGTTGCTTTTGCTTTCTGAGCCTACTGGGCCTCTTGTCGGCGAAAACGCGCAACAAACCAAGTCTTTCCCGTTTGAAAGCGCTTTATTCCTCCTCGCAATTAACCACATTTTCGCTTGAAAAAGGACTCGATAAAACTCAACCGCGTGCTTCGCGTCGGCGAAGGAAACTCCATCGCTGGAAGTAAAAAAGCACCCACTCAGTACAAAGAACATCCGAGTAAATAGAAACGAGGAAATGTAAAACTAATTAAACAATGGTAGGTAAACAGCTCCCGACAGCCATGACAAGTGTTTGGACGAACGTCTAGGAGCTTTTCAGTCGCTATAAAAATAATACACACTCGTGTCACTTCAAAACAAAACAGCGGTCGGTATGCCAGTCTAAAAAGGCCAGACCAGAAGCAGATGACGTCTAAGCCCCAAAACGTGTCCACGCCAATGTTGCAAGGCAAAAACCAAGATGCCCAAACGAAACAAATATATATATATATATATATTAAGGAAAGGTGGTTACATTCAAAGGCTCAGGTTTCAGCTGGGGGTTGGGCCTTGTTCAAAGCAAACCAGGTGATTATGGATTGTAGGAGGAGAAACGCTCTATACATCGGGTAAGGGAGTTACGCTGCCGTTGGGGTCTCAATTCTTGGGTTGCACGCATACATCAAGCGCGTAAAAATGACATCGGCTTAACGTTCAATGAAAAAGTCAAAATTTGTACATACTGTAAAGGAACAAGAAATTTATGTCCAAGTCTCACGGCTGTGCGATACCCCGCACTACAGTTATTCGGCGGCAAAATTCACCTCTTAAAACTGGTTAGCATGAGACAACATATGGTGAAGCCGATTCATTGACCAGCGGTGGGGGTGAAAGCAAGTGCTTATCTGGGGTTCTCGTTTTCGCGGGCGCAGAAATCTTCTTTCACCCTATGTTGTGTAGTGCTGACCCCCCAAATTATAGAGTTTAGTATGGAGATGCCATATTGGTGTAGCTGCCAGAAATCAGGGAAATATTGATTTCACTTTAGCTATCATAACAGTTTGTTCCGTCTGCCGACTTTGCGCAAATATTGGCATCGATACTTCTAGTATGCTGGCTGTTCCCACCTAAAAAAGGTGAAAATCACCGAAAC
>BLFK01000704.1:4669483-4704627 GCA_014634185.1 Astreopora myriophthalma | reverse complement strand
CCCCCCCCCCCCCCCCCACCAGAAACACAATAAACAACTTTCTTACTTGTTGTCAACAAGGTGGTAAATGTCTTTCAGGAATGACAATGGCGGTTGATTCTCCTCCGAGCTCAGCGTGTGTAGATATACGATCACGTAATCCCTGCTGACGATCTTGTCCAGTACATGGATGAAATAAGCTACCACCTGGAATGATAAGACAACAAATGACAAAAATGCCAAAATCCGACTGTGCCGTATCAGACCTCAACATTGTTAAAAACACCTTGAATAGAGCAATGGAAGGGTGTGATATTTGCTGACAACCAAAGTAGTTTGATTAAACCAGAACTACTTAACAACTGCTTTGAGTATTGTCATGACATTCATCGTTACTGAACGTAGCTTAAAATTTATTCTGCCTGAAATCTGCCCCAAGGAGGGAGCGTTTCCAGGATGATTTCACAGCCAGAAATGGTCAAATGTTCGCTGAAGTTTGTGCGCCTTCGCTTCATTTTTAATCCAAGCTGTATGACCCGTACAACAGAAAGAGACCCTGGTTGGACGCGACAAGGGAGGAAAAGAGAGAGGGCCTGGGTTCGAGGTTGGGACCCGCATTGATGGATTGCACGTTACGTCATTGCCGCCATGTTGCTGCCGAACAAAATAGACCCCTCATTAGCTCGTTATTTTTATACCACCAACATGGCGGCCATGACACAACAAATTATTTGTTATCAGTGCCTCCAGAGATTCTTGGTCACGTGTTTGCAATTCAAGAATTGATCATTTGGCAGTTTTTGATCACACATCTAAAAACAAGGAATATATCACATACTGAGTTGGACTGAAAATACAACTCAACATCTACAACATATGTTAAATGACGGACATAAAAATATCAAGGACCCCTGATAATTTAACAGGAACCCTTTGAGATTCTTTCTACTGATGCTAGTTTTTATAAACGCATTTGTACGGAATTCTTCATTACTCAGTTTTCCAGTATTAGTTGCTTTGGCCACAAAAAACATTTTGGAGCCTGGATCCCCGTATAAGCCCTAGGCTTCCAGTTCAGGCTTCCCCATCACTATCCTTTACTAAATTTTTCTTTTTTTAATTCATGTAACCTGTAAGTGACAAAACAAATAATAAATAAATAAATAAATAAATAAAAACTGGATAAAATACTTTATTTGGTAATACAGGTTGGGAAGTTGGCAAAACATAACATTGTTATTATAAAGATTAAAAGTTCAAGGTCATATAACCAAGGTGGATCTCCCAGCAAAATTGTTTCCCTTCGAATTAAGACAAAATATCATGTACAACAACAATTACAAGCGAAGGGCCTACTTGAAATGCGATTCAATTAAATATCTCGAACTTTAGGGTGACTCCTCCCCATAAAGTCACTGTTTGTGTGCTCCCCTACCCTCTCCCCCAAGACAGAAGAAATCCCACTGCCACTCTAAGGCACAATTTCCCAACCTCACCTTTGTGAGAAATGAAGAAACTAACCTTGTTCAGATCGATGTTCCTGGCTTGAAAATGCCTACCAACAAACACGATGACGGGTCTGCCAAGAAAGTCCACACCTGAAGGACAAAGGAACAGAGATCCAAACATGAATAGTGTATTGCCTTTGTGCATAGAACAGGATTGCTTTCAAAGGGTTGCACTCTTTAAAAAAAGTGTATAGCCAACTGTTGGTAAACAGTATTTTTCTGCTCCAATGTGTGATTCCAGATAATACCCATAAGCACGGAAGAAAAATGGAAGATATGGAAGAAAAATGAAAATTCCTAGGGGGAGAGGGTTGTCTTAAGAGTGTAAATTCATGAAGGAAAGCATGGAGCTAAACGGAAATTTCCAGAAGAACAACAACACCCCATGGATGTTTAGTGTAAATCCCCGGGGGGAGGGGGGAGGGGGCGAGGGCCGGGGACAACAAGTGCACCTCACCCTATAATATTTTCTTTCACAGACCTTAAATTCAAGACTATAAAACAATATTTAGCCATTTTGCTTCCAATATTGGCAGCCAGCTCCTGACTGCTCCCATGGCCATCAAATCCTGGCAACCCAGCGATGAGCCTAACACAGCAAGGAAGATAGGCACCCGTCACACTGATCAACAGTGGAAATGGGTGGGAGGGAGGAGCTGGGAGAAACTGCACAAAGCTCCAGAAAAAGGATCTCTCGTCCTGTTACAATGCAGCAAATCAACCCTTCAAACAGGGTGCACAAGGAATTGGAATGCATGCACCAATGTAACAAAACCACTGACAATGCCTGACCACTGGCACTCCTGGTTGTAACTAAGTTGAATTGCATTTAACGACATTTAACAAAACTCTCAGCCATTTGGTCCAAAGCTGGCTTGAGAGGCATTGGGTCTATTACTGAAATGATGTCACAAACTGCTTTGCAGTTTTGAAAGAATTTTTGCATTGCGAAGCAGTTTTTGATGTCTTTTTAGGAATAGACCCATGCTTTGCATAAGCTCATTTGTGAGACAAATAACTGCTAGTTTTGCTATTTTTTTTTTACTAGGCATCAAAAGTGGTATTTTGATATGAAGAAGAAAATACATGTTTTATCATTTTGAAATTTCGTTTTTGCCAAAGAAAACACTTTGAGGTCAGGTGCAGTTTAAAACCAAAAATTCAAAAGGGAATTTTTTTTGGGGGGGGGGAGGGGGGGGCAGGACCAAAAACCCCTCCCAAGGGCAGGAGGATATTTTGGGGAACAATACAGTGTAACAATGATAGAAACTATTTATTTATTTATTTATTTATTTATTTATTTCAACAGCCAGTACACAAAGACTGACCGACAGACAGACCTGCAATGTGTAAAATGTCCTCCAATTAAACATTTATACATCATCACAGTCTACAGTGCTGGTCAGCAATCACTCACTAAACACAAAGATCGACCGGCCGACAGACAGACCTGATTGATAAACCATTTTGAGTCTGGCCAGGCTAGATAAGTCCTCTGTCCTTGCTCGCCTTAACCATCTCTGATACCTGATAAACAAGTTGGGAGGAAGAGATTGAGAAATCAGACAAGAACCTGAGGATGAAAATACCATTTTAATTAAACTGGTAATTTTCCTGTTGTTTACTTCAATCTGAATAACTGATATTTGTTGGTTCCATTTCTGGCTTTAGTAGTCTTAATATTACATTTACATGTTAATAATAATTTTGTATATAGATTTCATAAATAGAGATATTCTGAAGTGATATAATAAAATTCTCTCTTATCTGTATCTCTGGCTTAAGTGGAGGTTCTGTGAAAACCAGTCAAAACTGCTCTAATGTCCATTATACACGCATTCATGCTCTGATACATTATTCCTGTTTAGACTTACACTCTCTCTTGATGAATGGCATGCATCTCATTAGGAGGTCTCTGTAATCGTTGTCTGTTTAATTGGTCGTGGTCTCCTGCCATTGCTGTAAAAGCATGTCTACTAACAACTGCAGAGTCCAGCATATGCACTGCACCAGCTTCTTCTGCCTCCTCCACCTCGTCATCTGCAATAAACCAAGAACAAAGGCAGATATTGTCACCACTTGATTACTCATTAATTTTATGTTTAATGGCTACTTTCAAGCAATTTACCACATTGGAAATAAGTAGTAGAAGGGCTCCCAAAAAACAATTAAACCAAGTGTCAAAACAATATATCAAATGGTTACAAACAAATGACCAGTTCTCCCAAAAGAAACAAACACAATGTCCCCCTGCCCCCCTAACGTAAAAAAAAAGAAAAGAAAAGAAACACCCACACCCTGTAATGCATCATTACTTCTAGTTTAATAATTAATGGTTTCTACGTGGTGGCACTTTTCACCTTTTAGGCATTCTAACTAAGTTCACCAAACTATTGTCACAACTCCTTGTACATAGGGACTTAAAGTCAGCCACAGCCAGACAGATGACTTGAACTGATTTCTGCATCACCTACCATCATCACCACCTCTGTGACCCAATGGTTTATCCATTATCCTAATTTGCCTCTCAGCAATCACAGGCTCTCCATTCTCATTGCCTACAAGTATGACAAAAAGTACCAAAAAACCCCTTAGTGTTGGGAAAAAAATGACATTAATTTTGTTGGATGCGTGTACAATTAATAGAGCAGTTTTCACTTGAGTGTCGAAAGTAATTACATGATCGCTTTGGTTAGCTCTATGATTGGATCAAAATAGCGGGCTAACTATTCATCAAATCAGACTCAACAGTACAACCAATTGCAACTTATTCACTCTTGTTCTCCAGGACTGGTGTCAGTTGCTTTGACTTGCTTTGTGTTATGACTGGATAGTAAAACCAGAAGTCATGAATTTCAATGACTGGTGGTCAGCGGAGGAGTATACATGTATTTCCTTCAAAACATGATTGGCTCTGTACAGGCTGACGTCCGACCTCACCCCAGAGAACCGCCATGAACTGTATGGGATATGTGTGGTATATAAATCCATTACCATTACCATCTGTAATTACTTTCGTTTCGGTTTTTTTTATTTATTTTGGTTTTAGGACACTCAATTCAAAACCGCTCTCTGTAACATGTTGGATCTTTTGCTCACAGCCTCGTGAGGTGAATTTCTCACCAACCTTTGCCACACATGAGAGGAAACTGCTGAGCTATCTGTTTCATGAGGAATTTTGCTCAGCTGTTTTCTGACTTGTGTGACAGGCTTGGAAATCAAGAACTACTATACCAATATCATCAGGGAGCTGATTCAGTGCAAAATCTTCCTCTTCATCATTTCTGGGAAAGTAAAGTGGCATCACTTTCTTATAAATGGCCTGCAAAAAAAAAATATATATATATATATCAAATCCTGAAAGTCCTCCAATTTGATTGGTTCCAGCAACAGTCAAATTTCTTCAATCTTGCTCACAAGCTAATGTGGAATTGATGTTTGATGAGTTACAATGTGCCTAGTCATCACTTCCTTATACTGTTCCAATTATCAATGTAATTTCAATTCTTCAAAAAGGATTCCTACCTTAAATTACATAGTTTTGTTTGTGAGTCGAAAAGAAAGAAACAGGTCTTTCATTCCTTAGATTTGTCAAGTATTGCTTAACAGATAATACCACCAACAGTTTACACAGAATCAAATCATGGGCCCGTTTTTACTTTGGTCCAAGTTAGACAAACATGCATCTTAGTTAAAGCATCTTGGTTAATTTATCACCTTCATGAACTCTTCAAATTGATTTTTTGCTTTCCTTTCTATATTTTTCTATTTTTTTATTTGTTCATATTATTTTGTACAGATCTCCATTTAAACCAGCTATGCTGACCTGGAATTTCTGTATAAATAATGTAAATAAATAAATAAATATATATATAAACATGCAGCCTCAGATTGTTTTCAAGATCCACCATATTTTCAGCTCAAAGCCCCTGCGTAATGATCAATTATTTTTTGTCCAAACTTGTGCATGTGCTGTCTTGGCCAGGGTGAATAAATAATCAAACAATTTTGTTTGCAACACACAATGTTGGATAAAAATATATTAATGTTTGATCTAGATCAAACATGCTCAGGCAGGCAGCTAAATGGTCAAACACATTATTTCAACATGATGTTGGGGCTTAATTAAGGCATTTAATTTAATGACTGCCCTTACCTCATCAGCATTTTCCAAAGCAAATACAACCAAGTCAACATCTGAGTACTTTTCTAGAAATCGCCTCACAGTTCCTGCCAAGGGAGAGAGTAGAAAGAAAGTTTTTACATTACCCACAATCTGCTACAAAAATCATTTTGAGACGCTTCTCTCACTTTCTCTTGAGTGCTTGGTGAGAATTTTGAGACAAAAAATTAATGGTACTGGACATTCTGATCTTAAGAAAACCGAAGAGGAACAAGCAGTACCATTATTTTGTGTGGCAAAACTGGCTGTTCCAGTAGGAAAACAAATGGAACAGTTCATTTCAGTGGTGCTTCTCACAAGGAGGGCCAGTGGTTCTAGTTGTATGAAAAGTGAGGGTAACTGACAGTAATCTAAACCATAAGGCAACGAACCTTTTTGTACAGGTAATCACATGATTTCGAGTGCAGTTTGGAATAAATAAGCACAAGTAAATTTTTTCAAAGACGAACACAATTGCACCAGCCTGTAGGGTGAGTGCAATTTGTGGTCTTTGAAAAAATTTACAAGTGATTATTTATTCCAAATTTATTGCACAAGAAAAATTATGTGATTACTTATTAATAATATTTGTGAAAAAGTTGCGAGATAGCTCATCATAATTATGCACAAGCAACGCAGGTAAATCATGTGCAAAAACAATTTGAAAAAATTTACAAGTGATTATTTATTCCAAATTGCACAAGAAAAATCACGTGATTACTTATTAATAATATTTGTGAAAAAGTTGCGAGATAGCTCATCATAATTATGCAGAAGCAACGCAGGTAAATCATGTGCAAAAATAATTTATTCAAACCCTGCAAATATAATAATCACCCGTTCATTCAAAACAACAGGTTTTTCAATGTTTTTAAAGTTTTTTTAAGCCACAAATGTTCTTTTCGCTTTTCTGCACTGAATTTCCTTTTTTGTGCACTGAATTACCCTTACTCTGCATTGTGTTTCCTGAAAACTGCATTTCTCTTCGCCAATCAGAATCAAGAAATTTTTTCATGGACAGTATATTATCAGTTCTGTTTTTGTGGTTCTTGTTCTATAGATGCACTTGGGCAAAAGGAATAAAATATGACAATGTAGAAATAATTTTTTTTTCCGGATTCTTTTCATCTCATTGCCCTAATTTTAGGCATTCAGCATGGGGAAGTTCAACCCATAATTTTAGTGCAGTTAATTTGCTGATAATTGTCCATGATTTCTCAAAATGATGTAAAAATCGTGAAAAAGTCACTTGGGATGCTTTGCATGGAGCCTTTCAATTATCATTTCAACCTGGTTTGATTTGAAATTTATACTAATATCAGACAAAGGAAGTTTCAAATCAAACTAGATTGAAATAAATTTGACATACATACAGATAATCAAGTGAAGATATGATCCTCACAGTTATTCATATTTCATATCCGCAGTTCAATATATGATCCACTTCATATATCATTTTGTTCGTAGATGCAGATAAATGATCACTTTTTATGGCTCAAGATCAGTCTGTGATCACAAAAATTAATAAAATCACTTACGCAAGGCAATGTGAGCACCATCTTCAGGTGGATACCCTCTTCTTGACGTGTTTATTACACACAGACCAACTGAAGCTATTCTGTTTTCTCTAGAGGAAATTAAGAACTCATTTTCAAGATTAAGAAAAACTGCATTGTTGTAAATTAATTTATACACTACCTCAAGTTTAGCCACAATGCTACATGTCAAGATTGTACACACATTTTACTAGAAATAGAGTTGTACAATGACCAATACACCACGAGGTGACTGGATGCAAAGAGATAGGGTAGGGGGGTTGGGGTGGGGGATAAGAGGGCTTAGGGAGGAGTTGGGAACTGTTAAGTGTTCTCAATTTAACCAGACAGAAAAAGGTACAAACACATTAGAACTGCCCTAAATTTGACAGAGTCTAGCACGCTTGGAGGAAACTTGACGAAATTCATTTTATCACCATCAAACTTTTTATTTCTTAATTTTACCCCTAACACAAACTACCAGTCTGGTAAAAAAGGTACAGTGTAGGTGAATTACACTGAAGAGGGAAACAAATCATGTTGTAATCATGATTGTTTCTGTCAGTCTGTGATTCATCATCAATGTTTGATGTTTTTTTTTTTTACTAATTAAAAGGTTCCCTCCAAGATTTTGTTTGATGGGAGCATGGAGCTGGTAAAATAGTTTTCCAATACAGTGAACATGTAAAACTGACGCAGGCCCAGGTAATGTTATTGTATCACTTAGTCATGAGTGTAGGAAAAAAACATTAATGTCAATGTGTTCACCCCATGATAGATCATGTGACGATCATATGTTATGTGATGTGCTTTAAATAATTATGAGCTCTCAGATTACCATGGTTACCAACCTCACAATCTTCATAACACTCCTGTAAGATGAATACAGAGCACTTTCCGCTGCTGTCTTGTATTTGATGTTGTACCTTGGCCCAACAGTATGAATAACATATCTATGAGCCAAAAAACAGCATGAACCTCTAAAACACAGTGCAAGTGTGCAATCAATTCAAAACACTCAAGCCTTCATTAGGTGCATTCCAGAATAAGATTAATTATTATCCATCAAATATTTTCGCTTGCACGCGACTGGTCTAAATGCGTCACGTGACCGAACATAGCCCAGCTAAAGCTGGGGAATATTCTCGGATATTCTCCAAGTGATATTCCTCACTTTCCAAAACTTCAAACTGCAAAAATACTTGAAGGATAACAAACACACTAGCCTCCATTTGGCTTTAAAAATATGCTCGGATATTTGTCCTTGGACATTATCTGTTCCTCGAAGCTCACAGTTTTCCTCAAGCTTCGCTCTCGGAAAACTGTTCGCTTCTCGGAACAGATAATGTCTGCAGACAAATATCCGAGCATATTTTCGCGCCAAAAGGAGGCTATTGTTTATATATATTAGAGAATATTCTGGTCTACTGACATGTACATATTTAATTGCCTTGTAGTGGAATAGCTAGAACAGAAATCTGAATAAAATAAGTCGATTGAAAATGGCTCCCAAAGCAATCCTTAAGATGATGACTTGTTGAACAGAATAGAGCTTGTCTCTTTTTTTGTTCAACTGTGTTCAGTGACATTCAACATGTTGAATGGCCTGTTTCAACATGGCATCACACACTGTTCACCGTTTGTTGCGTGCAAGAGCTGCAACATTTGTTGGTCAACAAAATTCATGGTGAACCATCTGTCACTAGCTTAACTAACATTGAAGTGAAGTGAAGTGAAGTCTTTATTTATCGAGGGTAGCTCAAAATAGCATCTAAATGCTAATAAACTAGAGGCCCTCATCACAAGATCAAAATAGTTAAAATAGTTAAAAATCAGAGCTTATTATAAAATTATCAAAATCTAATAAAACTATGAAACAATTATTAGCATGCAGCACAGCGACCCACAATATTTATATAGAGAAATGGAATGGCTCCAAGCAAATTCATTTCTTTGCACGTAAATTTTGTTTTTATAGTTGAAAAGCTGTTGTCATTTTGGGCTGGCATTTTGTCTTTTTGGAAAATTATGGCCACACTCTGCACAGTAAAGCTAAAAGTGAAGTCTGTACAAGGCCACGTGGCCCACTGAGCTGGAGATTATCCTGGATTCTGTTGCATTAAGGGACTAGGAGTATTGCTACTCACCCTGGATGGGATGCTAGTCCATAATAAGGTTACCCCCCCCCCCCAAAAAAAAAAGCAACAGATTGCTGGTACCCATTTACACTCCTAGGTGAAGAGAGGGAATGCAGGAGTAAGGTGTCTTGCCCAAGGAACACAATGCAATGACCCAGCTAGGTCTGGATTCTGGGGAATGCAACTGGGAGTCCAGCATGCTAACTATTAGGCCACCGCACCTACCACCTTCTGCAGAGTAAACAGGGCTAACTCTACGGGACAAACTATCCCACGCTATATGTGGAAAAATGACCACAATGAGTGCAATAGTACATGAAAACAAACAGGTGAAACTTGTTTTTTGGCTTCTTTTCATCCTAAATGTGACTCTCATATTTTCCACAGAGAAGAACACTTCACACATTCCATAATTTATGCATTGTTTGTTGGGCAAAATGACTGAAAAATGCAACAAAGTTCACTTAGGACCTTTTTGCCTGGAGCCTTTCAAAATACTGTAGTAATTCCAGACTGACCACAACAGATGTTCTCCAAATTACCTAGCAGGAAGACCGTAGCCTTTTGATAGTTTAGCTTCACCAGTTCGACAACCTGCAAACAATAAACTGACAGATTGGTACCTCAAACTACTGGACAAATTTGTTCATGCACACAAAAGCAAAGACAGGATTGGGCAAGAAGCAATTATTAAGACTAGTTAACATAACCTACCAAGAAGCTGTGTTTTACACTCGTGCAACAGCTCTGGGCCTGCAGCTTTGTGGATCCTTTCACTCAGCACTCCTTTACTAGTCAGGGATTCATTTGTTGTGTTTACTATTGCAATGGTGTTCAGTTTAGTTATATCACCAGCCCTAACAAACAGTGACAAAATTCTGATTAAAAAAAAAAAATGGAAGAGTGTCTCACAAACGTCTTTTTAAAAAACGAAACACTTACAAAACCTCAATAATCGATGGTTTTCACATGACGTCATGGCGGCCATATTGGTGTACCTAAACAAAGGAACGGCGGCCATTTTGGTGTCGCAAAACAATCCTCGGGGAATTGAACACCATTTTTATGCAAATATTTCCTTTTGTTTCAGTAAATCAATATGGAAGCTGGTCACGTGAGTGAAAACGATCTATTAAATGTTGAATTTCAGAGGTTTCCTGTACACAGCTGGCAATACATTTGCCATTCCTCAGTTCATTTCTTCGTATATTCCAACCCTGATTTAATGGTAACCAGATTACTGGTGTCCTGGAACAGGTTTGTATTGGGAATCAATTGAGGTGTTCTGGGCAAAAACATCCTAAGTGACTTTAGCGTAGTTTCACTTATGTCCAGAAATGCAAGCAATTAGGTGCACGCTCAATTTTTACATCTATCACAAAGTGTCGCATTAAGTCTAAGTGTGTGGTGCCTATTTCTAACTAACAATAAGCTTAGGGTTAGCGTTAGGGTTATTTCTAGGTTAGGGTAAATGCAACTGTCTATGTTAACTCGATTGAAAATGATCAATATCTATGTTAAGTTCAAAAGCACAGTTTGGGGGACACTTTGTGACGTTTATTGCCTGTATTTCTGGACACAAGTGATGTTGAAGTTGACAAGAGGAGTAAGGGGACACTTTGTGACACTCATCAAAATAGGCGTGCATCTAATTACTTGCATTTCTGGACATATCTGCACAGGGGTCACTATGCAAAATCATGGCCACTTTCCACCAAATCAACTAAAATTATGGGGTGATCTTCCCTATGCCGTGTGCCAAGTATTAGGGTACAGGGAAGAAAAGAAAGCAGAAAAAAATTCTCCCCTGTATTTACATATTTTCAGCCTTTTCTCTTATTCTTTGTTGTTTCCTTTACACCATTTGAGATAGGTCACTAATTGCCATTTATTGCACAAAATTATTTTGGCTGCAATTTCGCAGAATGACCAAACATGCTAAAAAAGTAACTTTTTACTAGAATATCGCTAAGTTTTGACATACAATAATAATAATAATAATAATAATAATAATATATATATATATGTATATAAGTGCATAACTGCAGACAGTACTGTTTCAGCCTACTGGGCCTCATCAGTGCAGTACTGCTGGAACGATGGAGGCTAAGCTATAAAGCCACCCCAGATGATGCCACAATTGTGGTATGATCCAAGCCATCCCAGAGTGCTCAAACTAATAAATTAGTGAGCAATGCATGCCAGATTTATAATCCAAAGGTCCGGCTGTAATATGTATATGTATATATACCAGAGCAAGAGATTGGATAGACAAGTAAAGTCACAGTAAGTCATTATTAAGCAATTTGGGTGAACATTCAGGAGGTACAGCTTACATTGTTTATAAAATTGGGTATAAGAAAGTGTTTTTAGTTCTAGTAGGATAGTTTCCCATATTTTAGACCCAGCAGAAAAAAAAAGGTGGAAGCACCATAGTTATTATTTACTATCGGCCTAAAAACATTATGCTTAGAAACAAATCTAGTTCCATAGCTATGGACTTCAGATGCCAGAGTGGAGGTTATAGAGAATACCGCTGGGATTTTTGATGAATTACTTTTAATTTCATGTACAAAGAGACTTCCTTTAAATTTATAAATGTTTTCAAGTTGTAGGACCCGGTAAGCTTTGCCTGACTTAATATCATAGGCCATTTTCCTAATGCAAATTTCTCCTAGTTCCATTCCCTTGTGGAGGGCAAAAAGTCATTACTCGGCCAAAAATGGGCCCAAAAGTTCAATATCACATTTTGCCCCCACAAGGGAATGGAACTGGGAAAATCTTGCATTAGCAAAATGGCCTATTATCCTGTTAAGTATTTTTTTGCTGTAAATCAAACACAACGAAATGGAACTTGAGGCAACATAATCAGAAGTTTTCAATCACATGACACTTTAATATAACACCTGCTTTAGATGAGCTTTTAACTGCTCCAGTGCATAGTGTAACATGAAACTCCCTTCTTAATTGAAGGGCGAATTCCACCGTACGTGCCACTTTAATACAAAATGAAATCCATCGATACAATCCGTAACAACTCACCAAATTTAAAAATAACCGACATTTTTACAACGCTAGGATTATTTCATTTATGTTTATTTACAAACCCTAGAACCAGGATGGGACATGATGTATCGTAAGCGTAGTTCCGCTTAATATAACTAAAACAACTCCCATCCTTTCATAATTTGTCCGCCATCTCAGCTGTGCAATAGGACACACCTTCGACCCAACGACCCAACGACCCGAGCAAATCACATCAAACGTGATAAAAAAGCTATCTACACTCACCAAAGAGCTACTTTAGCGTTTAAATCTCGTCTGACTGGAAAGGGGCTTTCCGTTCTCCTGCCATCGGAAGGATACGGCATTTTCCCATAGTCAGGGATTGGAGTGGAACTCCATCTTGGCAGCGAAAGAGCATCTATAACGGTTGCTGTCACTCCAAGAGGATCCATATCCCTTTTTTGCCACTAAATTCAAACTATAAACGCAGAAAGACAACCTTAACCCAAACCATTACATTACCAGATGCACTTCCGAGAAGTACTGCCACGGAGCCAAGGAGCCACGGAGCCACGGACGTCCCATAACAGCTAGTCAGCGGAAACAAATAATAGACCATTGTTACATGTAAGCGTAAACAATATCTCTCTATTTTCGATACGAAGGGCGCAGCCGCGAGGGGCGGGGAAATGCCGGGGAACACTGCATTCCTCCGTGCCTCTCGCGCATGCCATCTTACGAACTTTCTCGCCGGTTAGGGTTTCCAGGAAAATCCTATTTTGGGAGATTGTGAAAGATCTTGATAGCACTGAATTTAAAAACGAAAGGTGTTGAAAACGCACGTGCTGTACCAAGTGCCAAGTCACCGCGATGCAGGCAAAAAGAGAAGGCGACAAGGAACAAAAAGGTCTTCAGGAGTTACTTAAAACATCAGCCATCATGCTTGAGAGCTAGTGAGCAGCGCGACCACATGTATGTAACGAAATTACGGTGGTCCACAAGTAGGCTTTGGTAGATTGTGCTAGCATAATTTTAAGCATAATTTAGCAAAAAAAGCATTATTTTAAGCTTTTATTTCAGTTTAGCACTGCTAGCATAATCCGAGCTTTTATGCGTTGAAAACAAAAAAAAAAGCCATCATAGTTCTAGAATAATTCAGTTTGTATTTTATTTCTGTATTTCTTTTGGAAAATATTGAGCCCATGGTCAAATATGTATGGTCCGGCAGACTCCAGGTAACCCTGTGCATATCTGAGAGACTGAGACTCTCCTCAGGCCACCACGCCTATGGCTCGGCGGCTCGGCCCCTCAGGCCTCAGGTCAAAGATGGCGTCGTCCTAGAGTACATCCACCTCGAGCACTTCCAGCCCTTTCTGACCCGGATTCAGAACCCAGAAACGGTTGATTTTGATGTCATTTGTTAATCATTTGGCTTTTGGAGGTGCGCACATGCGTATTTGCGATGCTAAAGACTGTAATGTTCATTAAAGTCAAAATTGATCAAGTTAAGCTACCTGTGATCCTTTTTTTTCCTTTAAAATCTAAGCAGCATAATTTCGGTGACAGAGAGCATAATTTTCAGAAAGTAGCATAATTTTGGCATAATTTCTAAAAAATATGAGCACTGCTAAAAGCATAATATGCTTTTATTTCGGGCACAATCTACCAAAGCCTATCCACAAGTATCAGGATAATTATGGCGGATCGCTTCTACGTCTCTATGTGAATTTCTGTCCGCTATTTTCTGTCAAAGAGAAATGTTCCTTTCCGTTATGGAATGTCACCCCACTTCCGCCTCCCAGGCCCGTAACCAGGGGGGGGGCACGGGGTGCGTTCGCACCCCCCCCCCCCACAGGCCCCAAAGGTCCGCATTTTGATACTCAATATCCAAGTTAAGGAGTGCAGTCGGTTACAGTCAAAACAGGTCAGGCGTTCCTCTCACGAGTGGATTAATAATTTCATTATTGCAAATTTGATTTCAGGAACATTTCAATAATCTGGTTGGTTGCAAAATTCAAATCAAGCCTCAGTTCAAAACTCGAATTTTGATTGGATTATTGCTCACTTCTGGTGCCAGGCTGGCACTGTAATGACGCGTACTCGTTGTCGATAAGAGTACAGACCATGCTAAACCACATTTCGATTTTTTTTGTCTTACCACAATATCAACGTCAAAGGAATGTTTTTTTTTTTCAGAGCGCGAACTGAAAAAGGCATTGCGCGACACATTGACACGAGCAGCGTGGTATGGACTCTTATCGACAACGGCAAACTAGCCAATCAGATTGCGAGATTAGTGGCAATTGTGGTAAAATATTCAGCTCCTACCGTGTATTTCTTGCCCTGATGATGGCAAACAGCCGAAAACGTTTGGTTTTAACATTTTAACTATTTTTTTCTTAACTTTCAGCCTTGTATATAGAATATACTATTTCTCATGTATTGCTACTTTCCTAAATGGGTGAGGCTAAATCGCGCGGGTGGGTGGGTCGTGGGTGGGTGGATCGTGGGTCGTGCGTTGTGGGTCGTGCGTCGTGGGTCATGTTTGTTTGAAGGGAGCCGGTCCATGGACCACCCAAACCCTAATACTAACCTTAGGCCTAAACATTCTCTTAGTGTAGCATTTAGGCCTAAGGTTAGCATTAGGGTTAGGGTAGTCCATGGACCGGGTCCCTTCAAACAAACATGACCCACGACGCACGACCCACAACGCACGACCCACGATCCACCCACCCACATTAGACAATCTCTCCTAAATAAACGGTTCAGACAATAAAAAATACGTTTCGGTAGTTTGGTCCACTTTGGCCTCGTGGTGTTTTGAATCGTTTGCATTCGGAAGTTTTTACCGCGCTTACCTAGTCATTTTTTCGTCGATTCAAAAGAGAGGCTTCGTCCAAGCTAATTTTTTAAATTGTGCCTTATTGTCTTGAAACTTGTGAGCCACCGTACGAATGCTAACGTGCGTTCCTCGCGACACAGGATCTACTCCCAATCTTTTATTTCTATTTAATTGCATCAAATTTTGAATCAAAATGAACAAAGCTCGGCCTTATAAATTGATCCATGCAAAATTAAAATGCCGCAATTCAAAACCATTATGTGCATACACAACAACATAATAACAAAACTTCTATTTGACATAATTTACAATTTTTTTTTACAATTCGCTTCTTTTACAGATGTGCACTTGAACGTTTTCATCTGGCTGAGCGCGTAACCAGCTTGACTCCCTTCAAGGGAGAAGATACTGCCGTACTTTGCAGCTTCAGGTTCTCCAGTACATAGTTTTTCTTCTGTTTAACCGCTCTACGCGATGAGTTCGCGCTCGTGGACAGGATTTTCGCCCGCGCGTTGGGTGGGTTGTAGTCGGAGGTTGTGCCTATGACGTCATAAGTCCACTGCATGTCTGATGTCTGGACCACCAGTTTAGCCTTGTGCGTTTTGCCGTATATTTGGGGCTTGTATACGATCATAATAAGGGTCCCTTCGGTACCTGCTGGAGACAGTTCTCCGGATGATGGGGTGACCGTGAACTCCTGATCAGAATTGGGAGCAAAGAACGCCTCGAACGGAAGGGCGTGTCTAAAAGGAGAAAACACAAACAAACAAACAAACAGTCGTTACTCTTTTTACAAGAACACTGACCGGATGATATTTCACTTCTTTCCCAAGCCCTGCACATACACTCTAAAAGGATATAAATTTCGAGTCATCGTCTAACTCCCTGATCAACTTACTATTTTGGTTAGGCTGGGACGCAAAAAAAAAATAATAATAATTAAAATAAACAAACAAACAAAAATTGTCAAAACAGCTTTGAAAACACGCATGCATATTCTGAACATTTTGGCTTGTTATCTGCACTAGGACGTAAGCATTTATGATTTTCAAGGGTCCGCCTAGCAAGTTTTTGAGTGAGGGAAGAGGGGGGGGGTAAAGACGAACAAAGACCCCCCAGCCCCTCCTTCTGCGCGGTCCCTGTTTCCAAAGTACTGTACGTGTTTATAGAGTCTTCTTTTCGCCTATTTTTTTAAAATTTTAAACATGAGAACGCCATAGAGAGACTACTGGACAGAGCGCAACCTGAATTTATTTCAAAAGAACTCATTTATTTTTTCGGGTCCCACAAACCAGTAACAAGAAAAACATTTCCATTTGTTCACTGTCCTGACTATTTGACTGAAAGACCACTCACTTCATTTGACTGGTCATTCTGAATCCCACAACTGACTCCTTGTTGAGTCCAACAGATTCAATGGTGATGATATCATCTACCTCCGGTTCAGTAGCCAACACTTTGAGAGGAAATCTCCAGACTCCACCGGAAGTCGCCGATATCATAAGTTGGGTCTTGTGACTGTGAACAGGAAAATGAGATCAGCGACAGTGTTAAAGAGTCAGTGAGAGCTTTATATAAGCGTTAAACACAGATATCCTGGGCCGAGTTGTTCAAGGCGGGATAGTACTAAACCGGGCTTAAGTACCATGACAACCTATGGCTTTTAATTGGATTTGACCCTGGGTTAGTGCTAACACGGATTCGAGCGACTAGGCCCTCGTGCCAATCATAATGCAAGGCAAATACCCAAATTCGGCGCTAAGCCCGGGAAAACGCGTGAGACCTTTTGCTTCTGATTGCGTGAGAATGTGGCGCGAGCTTTTTCAGCCAATCATGAAGCGTAGTAATGTTGAACCAAAGAAATCGCGTAATTACTTTGGACACTCAATTGAAAAGCATTCTACGACCGATCCGGTGACGGAGAACAATAAAGAACTTACTTTCCAATAAAAGAAGTACCAAAATAATCAAGACGTATCCTGGACATACCTGAACGGTTTGAAGGGCGAAAACACAAAATTAAAAACGAGAATGACAACTCCAGATACTTGATTCTTCATCTTTCTCAACAGACTCACACCCAGCGACCTCTCAAGACACGACTGTGATTCAGCGTCTTCGTAAACGAGTTCGTACCTACAGGAAGAACGTTCAGCTCAGAAAATACTTTTACAGAAAAGTGGTTTACAAACGTAATATACTAAGTAAATACCACAAATATCATAAGCAATTACTGCATTCAAAATTAACATGAAACTGTGACAAATTCTTCCGACCGGCATTACAAGCAACGTTGAGGTCTCTCGAAAGCAAATGGAAATAGAGGAAGGAGGAAGTGGAGATGGTCTACTGTCTTTCTTGGGGTGCCTTTTGGGAAGGTGAGAAAGAAACGCAAAATTTGCGTTGCATGAGATTATTGGAAAGGGGACTGCAAAGCAGACTCACCTGAATTCCTCTGCTACATTCAAACAGTCCACTCCATATTCCATTTCGCCAGGCGCACGCCGTCCCAGCAGGTTGATCGGGGTAACGCTTGGATATCGTCCTAACCCCGCCCCCGCAGAATTAGGGGCCAATCCAGTCAGCGTCACTTCCACCCTCTCTTCCACGCGGCTCCGAGCCTTGCACTCAATACAAGGGGCCAGGGACTCCCTGATCGGAAGCGACTCAGGGATCCCCCTAAAGGGAAATATCCAGTGGAGGTCATTGACCATACGCGTACTCATCAAGCTGGGGTATTTTCCGTCCCAAGCGTCAGTGGGGTCTTCTTTGTGAATAGTCACAGTCACAGTAGCTTCATACATCTGCATGGAGTCAGGCGCAAAGGAGATTGGGATATCCAGACTTCCTCTGGGCTCCAGTGGAATGCTTTTAGCGCGTTTGAGAAGAAGGCAAAAAACCGACGCTTTCGGCTGAGAGTCAAGACGCATGCTGAATAAAGCACCTAAAAAGAAGTGAAAAGATGATCAGGACTGACATTTGCAATTGATTGGTTTGGTTCAAAGATTTCTTCGTATGGTAGCCTTCAGATTACATCAATTGAAAATTTTCTTGATTGGGAAAAGCAAAACGAAGTGGAGGGGAACAAGCAGGTTGGGGCTCAGTTGCCGTACACACCTTCATTAGCGACCTTTAGATTGGAGTACGAGTTTTCCGTACTAAGCACGCGCTTTACGCCTATTAAGTTCCGAGGTCGAAATTTTTCCAAGTGCGCGTGCTCAGAACGGAAAACTCGTAAAGGTACGTCATCTAAAAGCCCTTATCAACAGGATGAACGACTGTGCACACAGGATTCGCAATTACTAGATATTACAACATAGGTTCCACACGCAATACACGCAGTGTCGATACATGACACTTACCACTCAGGGACAAAAGCCTTTCTTTCATAATTACATCCACAGTGACTTGTCTGTCAGTAGGGTTTCTGAAGGGGATGATTACCGAAGAATTTCCACCCAGTTGTGAATATATATTGATAGGATCCACTGGTCCAGGCATCATTCCTGTACCAGATGCATGGAATACCCAACTACCCAACTGGAAAAAAAAAACAAACAAAAATCGACAACAATAAATATTAGACTATCACTACTTAAAAAATACGAGCACGGTGCTGTTGATTAAGGGCGTGTTCGATTGACCCTATTCTGGAATAAGGATAAACGGAATCACTTCTAGATTTTTCTTTGGATGAAAGTTTAGAAATATGTCTCTAAGATGTCTCGATGCTGAAAATCTCCTTTGTATTCCGATAATATCAAAATTCTTCCAGGGAGGATTTTTAGAAGTAAATCCTGGCAGTGTTGTTCCGGAATAAAGCAAATCGGACGCACCCCGAGCACATGGGGTGTTTTCACATGATGTGAAAGCCATGTTGGTGTCCCTGCACAAAGAAACACTGGGCCATGTTGGAGTCCTAAACTAATTTTCAGGGACTTGAACTCTATTCTTTTGCTAACGCTTTGTAAAAAAAAAAAAAAAAATTAAACAAACAAACATGGCCGCACGGTGACCACGTGTGCGGCTACACCCTACTGGGCAGTAACAGGGTTCGATTGAAAATGAGACTGACAAGCTCGAAAATTTCCTGCTCGCAGGAGGTCAAGACATAGGCAAAGTACAACCCTCCAGGTTATCCTCTTAGAAGGTTTCCCTGTCACAAATGTTGAGGAAGAGTAACCTTCGGGTGCCGGTCAACACGCAGCTATTACTACGGCTTTTGAGAGTTGCACATAAAGAATGAAACGAACCCAAACAAACATACACTAGAAACAATGTAACCTAACCATGGACACTACTACAGAGCTGCTGCGTCCTATACAAATCCAATGAAATTAGAGGTTGAAAAGAGGTGCGTGGTATATCTGACCTTCGGTGCGTCAGAATTAAAGGGTTTACTTTACGAGCAGGCCTTGCCGAAATCTGAGGGAAGATATGGGAAGATAGAATGGTTGGGGTGCCGGACTTGTAATCCGAAGGTCCCAGGTTCAAGTCGTGCTCTGACCACTTGCTGGAATTGTTCTAGGTAATCCGTGGTTCAATTCCTCAGCTGCGCTTGTAAAGAGCCAACTGGACTGCCTCCTGTCAGTTGGGATTCTTAAGTATATTAAGTTTACTTGTTTCCCGGCCCACAATGTAAACTACTGGGTTCACTAGTGATTGTGTACGCCAATAAAGTTTTTATCATTATCATTATTATTATTATAGACTTCTTTCTCTTTAGTTCGCTTGCAGGCAGTAGTTTGTGTTTTCGAGGCCCATCAAATTGGACAAGATAGTGGAAGAACTAGGACGAGTGACAAAACGAGGGAGAGGGGGTCATTCTCGTCCCCAGAGCCCATCATTTCTCTTAGCCGGCCCAGCTAAGAGATAGGCTCTGGGGACGAGAATGGAGGGGTACTTGTCCCAGTTTTTCCACTATCTCGTCCAATATGGCGACCGGATTTGCTGGGCCTCGAAACACAAACTACCGCCTGCAAGCAGGCTGCTTTCTCTTTCTTCTTCAAAATTACTTCCCCTAAGCTTAGTCATGCTCTACGCTGAGGGATACGCACGGTTGATTACCACCGCCACATTGACGACAAGAGAAAATACCAACACAAAGCATGTTTCACCTGAGGGCATTGGAAGGAAATTTCAGCAGAGTGAAGACGTCCAATAGCCGACGGTGTAAACTTCAGTGGTACCTCCAGCACGCTGCCGGCTGACAGTAGAATCTGCTGGGAATTGTCCAGCTCCAGGTTGAAGTTAGCTGGATTGGAGCAGTGTGGAGTCACCACCAGTGATTCGGTCGTAGGATTCTGAAGGCGAATCATATGATACGTGGACCTGAAAATGCCAAAGTTAATTCAGTCCACTGCGTCAAGAACTTGACTTGTGGTGCATTCTATTGGGGATATTTTGGCGCGAAAATCGTGCGCGGCCGCCGAAATGTCACATCTTAGTCGTCTCCAGACTATTCCGAGCGTTAGTTCTCAGGCCATCATTCTGTTTATTCTTAATCATTTCCGGTTTAGGATTAACAGAATGATGGGAATAAGGTTTTCGAAAAGAACGCGTCTGTCTGAACACGGAATAGGTCCCCAAAGAGCTGGTAAACCGAACATTCCATGTATTGTTATTCTGGAATAGTCCCAAAAGAGCGCACCCATAGTTTTTCAGCTGACGTTTTCGTCGGTGTTGCTGTCGCCTTTTGCAAATTTGCTTAGTGTCAAACAAAAAAAAGCAACAACAACAAAAAACAAAAAAACAAGCACTTACTTCCCAAGCTCGCAATGAACTGAAGGCAAGTGTACTGGCAGAGGTGTGGTGGCCTTGAGCACCAGTTCATACCAAAACTCTCCCACTGCTTCACTCTGGAAGATCACTCTACAAACAACACGAATAATCAGATGTTATTAAAATCTCGACCTCGGATCACGTGATGCATTTCTAGCTTTCTTACTGGCGCACTGGATCTCAGGCATTATACCTACGTTTGACCGTATACGGAACATGAGACTGGCAAATGTCACTTTAGCTTAAAAATTTTCGGCGGGTGGCGGCTGTAGCAAATAACCATGTGTTAAAATGTGCATTGAAGCACTGGACTTATAAAACATTTCCAAAAGAGCATGTATCTCACCTCCCAGTATATTCACCAATCACCGATGGTGCAAATGTCACGTGATATGTGACCTGCTGCCGAGGGTGCAAAGTGACCGTGGGCTCACCGGTCAGAGCCTCGCCCTCGATAAGCACGTCCATGACAATCCTTTCTCGGGTGGGGTTAGTCACTGCTATGTCCACTGCCACTGCCGAGTGCGCCGCACAGGTGACCTCTAGGGTCCTTTCCGGACTGGGTGCTGAGGCTTGCACCTCAATAGTGTACCATAGACGGTAGGGGCGTGGATTAGGATCGACTGCGGAGACCTGATTTTCTTTGATACCACTCTCCTCATGGCCCCCACCTTCGTCTTCGTCAACATTTCTGTGCATAAACGAAAACAATAATTACTTACGCTGCCCAGGAGACTTCTAAGTTTAGGTAGTGCAAAATGACCGAGGGTGCCAAATGAGTAGCAAAGTGCGGAGTAAAGAGTACCACAATAGCGGAGTATTTCTACGACAGGAGCCCTTGGAACATTGAAACTTCTTTTCATTTTCAAAAGAATTAAATGCTCTGAAGTTTGCATGTTCAAGCGGGTATGATGTAGCACACAGCTCACAAAATATCCGCAAAATATATTTCCAGCACAAAATACATTTTTGTTGGGTGGTTGGGTAAAGTGCACTATTGAATTCAAACCACATTTAAGCGCAAACTTAAAGAAAGTGTTTTCACGCTTCCATAAACAACAAAAGAAAAGACTGAAGTCTTTGACAAACGCATCACAAATGAACATATTAATGCCAGCATTCACCTTTCCGCACGAGGGCTAACGTAGCTCTCCACAGATGATTCAAAGGAAACAATCCCACTGAAAGTGCCTCGTTTCCACGGCGAGACAGTGACCACGTGCTCGGCGTTTTTTCCCGGGAGAACAGTGACAGAAGCTGGCCCACTGACGATATCCAGGTCTGTCTTGACCTAACAAGGAACAAATCACTCAGTAAATTTTCGATTTTATGCCGATATTTGATTTAAAGTTCGAATGCCGGTTACCGAAATCCGCAGTCAAACTTCATATCTACCTAACTGTACAAATTTTACACCAAGTCTTCATTGTTTTGAGCATTTCTACCTGATTCAAATCTTTTGAAAAAGCCACGTACAACACCAAATACATCACATAAAAAGGCCATTTCAAAGCACAGTACTGAAGCAGCACATACACACACACACACACACTCACACACACACACACACACTGAGGATGGCGGCAAACAAGTGGTCTATCGACAGTGATGGAGATTTTCATGAACTAACCTGGAAGGCGAGTTTATCTTTCGTAACGTTTGGTACTTGCAGAGTGTAAGTAACGCTGTTAAGAAAAAGAAAAAAAGAGTCATAACTTGATAAAGAAATGTCGTTCGGGTGAGTATAGTCCAACCAAATAGCGGTGGAAACATTCATATGAAATTGCATATTTCCACAACAGTCCTTCACGGGACCACACTCGCCCGGGCAATAGACCTTCTCACGGTTTACAGTGTCGCCATATTGGATGGGGGTGGAGGCAAACTAAGCTAAGACTACAGTGGATGCCAATGTTGATCATGGGCTCTGAAACGCTCCCCTGGCATTTAGGGCTTTTTAAACCAACACTGGATGGGGAAAAGGGGGGAAACAAACGTGGTTGATTCACAGAACGCTGAAATACTATCATAGGTATCGTCTGACCATGTGCAGTACTTTCTCAACGAGTTTTGTCCAAGGTTTTGGAGACAAGTGTCCTACATACCGCTAGGACTGAACTTGACGTCGAAATGGTAGCACTCCAGCAATGATAGTAAAGAAGATGGTGAATTTTAAGCCCGGTAAATTAAAGTTTACGTTTAGTGAATTTTGACCAAAAATCCGCGTGATATCCCCCACGCGACACTGCCCCTTTAACCACCGTTCGCGAGGCAAAGTTCAGGAGTGCTAAACCCAAGATGAAAGATGTGTGAATAGGGCTCCAAAGTGTTCGAGTGGGGTCCTTACGTTTCCTTAGCGGGACACTCTATCAATATATGGTCCAATGGGAGTGGTTTCTGTCCTGTTCCAAGCAGTTGGTAAACCTGTTCGGTCCCATCTAGTGTGTTTGTGAGCGTCAGTTTGCCCTAAAGAACAAAACAAGACATAACAGATTCCAAGAATTCAGTATAACTAAAAAATAGGGATGTGGATACGAGGCAAGCCGGCGGACCAACACTCCGACATGGGCTAATAACTATCAATGGAGAAAATGCTGTCTTTGCTTACAGATCGCAAAATCGCTACACCTTCAGGTAGCTTGTACGGCCACAAAGACCTTATTAGCTGATAACTGACGGGGCAAAGGTTTGTCGCTATACAAATTAACCCACCAAGCTTCGTTAGCATACGCTGAATTGAAAAGAATTTGTAAGATCAGGCGTGTAATCAACATGCACATAAAAGACAAACAAATCGATTGCCATCCATGAATACGGTGTAGAAAATGGCCCTCCCGTCTCAGCTTTAAGAACTACTGAAACGAACCAACGAACCCTGGCTCAGACCATCCTCGTGGCAGGGTATCATTGGCTTAGAAGTGATTCTCCCAAAAAGGTTTCTTACTGCGTAACCGAGACCCCAAATATTTATGAAAGGCAGACTGTAGCGACGGATAATATTGAGGACTGGAAAACCTTTATGACGATAATGAGGTACGTTTAAAGCGTAAAAAAAAAAAAACCAGCAACTAAATAATCTAAATCATCAGCGTTAGTGGTATTCCTATAACAGACTGCTGCTTCGTCAAGTGTGCTATCGAAGGCACAAGAAGTGCTCTAAATCCGATCTTGAGGGTTCGCCGGTTTGAAAACGAAAGTCATCAGATAACAGCGACCAGAACCAGATTTTCTGAGCCCGCCGGAATGAGCACCCTCAGTAAGCCCTTGTTTTCACGAAAACCGCTGGTCACTGAATCTGGTCCAGGTCGTTGCTATGAAAATCCATCCTTGGTCTTCCTACCTCAACACTACCCTCGTAGGAAGGTTTAAACATCAGGGGGTAGTGGGTGGTGAGGTGCGACTTTGCTACCATAACAGGCGGTCCGTAGAACCCCTTCCCTGCAATGGTCGCTGCCAGATGCCAGTCCTGGTTGGTGTGGTTGACCTGCCCAGAGAAGACAGACAAGCGACATTGGCCCTTTCTCTTTCCAATATCGAGCACTGGTGTACTGACAACCAATTATTTTCATTCACACTTGTACGAATGCACTGATAGCATTGAGTGGTTTAAAATGAGCTTTTGACGTTGCTAGTTTGCCATCTCAATTTTCAACTGAGCAGTTAAGTAGAGCCGCTTTCAATTCCACGTCGTGAAACCAAAGCGAGACTAATTTTAAAGCCAATCACGTTCTGGAGCCAAACAGAACTCAAAGCGAGTTAAGGCAGCCGGCACCATGCAAGCGCGGGAAAACGACATTGAATAAGTCGCATTGTTATATAGCTGGCGCTTTTCCCGCTACAGCGCGCCATTCATTGGCTAGTTCATGGTCACATGATATCTAACAATGAAATTGTTTACCGCCAAATGCCATGAGCGGGCAACACTGCGAAAACTATGACGTCAAACGGGAAACAGTTCATTGTTACCCGCGAAATGTTGACCGCTGTTGCAAGTGATCAGAGCGTACAGTTGAAGGTGGCCTGATATTGTCGCTGGAATCTCGCGCGTTTTTCAAAATTTGATTTTGTTTTTATGAAGCGACTGCCTGCGCAATGGAGAAAGTTTGACCCATTTGTTTTGCTATATAACAAATCGCCTAATGACTGGTCCTTTGGGGAACAGTGAATTTTGTTTCCCTCAAATCTCACTGAGATTGAGACAATGAGATTCTCTGGAAGTGATTCATGACATTGAGATTCTCTGGAAGTGATTCGTGACATTGAGATTCTCTGGAAACAAAATTCACTGTTCCCCTGGGGACCAGTCATTAAGTGTTAAATAAACTAATTTTGATATATTAAAATTCACTCTTAAGGCGTGGAAATACAAGCAACATTTTTGTCAAACTTGTCGCGCAACACTGATGCCGCGCAAGTTGCAGAGCGATGTTGCGCGTTTTTCCGATCCCTTCCCCAACTTGTCACGCAACAGAAACGAATGTTGTTGCAGGTTTTCATTCAAATCCTTAGTTCATTCTCCAGAGCTTCGAAGTCATGTTTGTTGTTTGAAGTCGAGTTGTAAAATATCGAAATTGGTCTATTGGTATTAATTTTGCATTTGATTGGTTGAAAAGTTCGCGCCAGATTTCTGATCCAATCATAGCGCAAATGCAAACCAAACGCTGGGTCAGTACACAGCTATTACAACAGCGCAAGCGATTGGCTCAGAAAACAATAGAAGCATTCAAACAAACAACAGAAACAATGAACCCTAACGCTAAAAACAATAGAGCTGCGTCCTAACCAGAACCAATGAAATTAGAGGTTGTAAACAGCTGCGTGGTATCCGCAAACGGTCTCTTGCAAACAGGCAAACAAGCAATATTGTTGCTACGAAAACTAATTTTATGTGGATCAGGAATGTGGGCTTCGAAATTTGGATAACGCCGGAAAAGGGGGCCCCTGGGATTCAGGAAGCCCTAGTATTGACCTTGCATTAATGTTTTGTATAACACAAACAAACAAACAAACGAACAAACAAACAAGCAGATTACCACTGGTATATCCTGAGAAACGGATTGATGCGCCGGTGACGCGAACTCCAACTCAAGCGCTGAGCCCTCGGGCGTCACGGTACACTCCAGTTGGTACACTCTCATGTCATGCGCAGACTTAAGGATAATTCGACACGGGTAGTGCCCAGGTCCTTTAGGTTGAAATGTCACCGGTAATGGGATCGTGTTCTTTGTTGACTTGCGCCCTGTAAAGGGCAGGTCAACTGACATTAGAGACAATATCAACTTGAGTTTCAGTCACAAGAATAAAATTGAGTCAACGGTCTAATGATAGCAAGACGAATGTAAAAAAAAATCCCATTTATAACCTAGGGAAAACATGAATTCTGAAATAGAAAGTGTTCGTTTTTCCTTGCTATTACATCCTGATAACCAGAGAACGTAACAACGAAGAAAGCAATTCCAGTGGTTGTTGACGATTGAATTTTAACCGACGTATTGCAATTGGAAAAATTAAAATTGTAGACCGAAAAAATTGCCGGATTTGTTTGCATTGGCATCGAAGAAACAGCCCGGGTAGTGTTACAGGACTGCACTAACATGTACTTAAAACACAAGCACTTGAAATCCAATGGTGCCTGGCATATAGTCACACCTATGCAGCGTGCATGTCGCAACAGGTACATCAAAATGCCGTTTTGCACGTGAAACAGAGCTGTTAACAGTAGCATGACCCAAATGTTAAGCCTACCAATCCTGCCATTGATGCTTGCGGGAATGATGACCTGGGAGGGCGCCTGAAAGAACTTGGAGCTCAATTCTGTGTGGAATTCAGTGACCTCCTTCTCGAGCGCTCTTTTCGTGCTGGTGTCTCCCGCGTGCATGAATGTGTCTCCTCCCAGGCCTAACGCGGCTACGCTTGCTGTGACTGTAGAACTGGCGAGAGTACCAGTGAGCTTTCGTCGAAGAAGCTCTCGTTCCGACATACGCTGCTGGGCGGCGATTGCTTCAAATAAAAAGATAACGACGGTAAAACATGTCGAGGAGCAGACGTAGCTCAGTGGGTTATTGCGACAAACAGCGGCCAAATTTCGAACGAAATGGGTTCACAACTTCCGCAAATAATTGTTGTACGTCGTGCGCAAAAAGTGTGGGCAACACGATGAAACAGAAGGAGAAAAATAATATTCTAGTCTGTTTTTGCCCGCTACCCGCAACAACTATTTCAAGAAGTGAAGCACCGTTTATTAGTCGAAATTCGGCTTCGATTTGACGAAATTTTCAAATTACGAAAATGAAATGTCACTTATGCATACAACCCTTCAAATGAGCTAATAACAATGATAACTTACCCAGCGCACTCTCCCTTGCTTCATTGACAAGTGGGATGTGCAGGTTCTCTGTGAATGACTCGTCATGCTCGCATTTCCAGTATACAACCCTGTCGTCTCCACCGTAGGCCCCCCTGCCCGTCCTAGCAGCTGCACCACTACTGATCCGCACGCTATGCGGGGAGTGGGTCACTGGCATGGGGGAGGGGAGCGGAAGAGTAGCATTTGCTTCAATACAGTAAAGAAACTCGCCAATTTTATCGTTAATAAATAAGACTGAACACTGCCTGTGGCCGACGTCGAAAGGAAGGAAGTGGATTTCTACTCCGCCAGCGCTGTTGGCGTCCAGATGAATCGACTTCGCAGGTGACCAAAACGCAGTTAGCATTGGACCTGGGAGACCTGGCGGCAAATTTATGCGATCTTGTTAGTTATGAAACAAAGGATTACAGAACAATGCGGTTTTGAATGACGGCATGTACACGAAATCAAACGAACCAATCAGCTCTCGAAGCAATAACATGCACCCGGCGCTAACCGCGGGAAAACGAATGCGCGCACGTCGCAGTTGATTTTGGTTCGGATTCCGATTGGCTAAGAAAGAGGTGAAATATTTTTTTGGCCAATAGGCCATTAGCGTCATTTTTCTACCAAGACCAGAATGCTGCGTCAAAATGCTCCTTCATTCAAATTTTTCTACTCTCCTGGGAATAAAGATACAATTGGTAAAAATTGTCTCACAATAGAAGCCACTAAAAGCATTCTAGTCTTGGTGGTAAATTACGGAAATTACGCTCTTGGTAGTAAATTTCCATTACGGAAATGACCTACTGTGAAAAAGTTGTAATGAAAAACCAAACCAAAAGTGAAATTAAGATCTACAACGGCGACGTCCATGATAACGCCATTTAAAACGGCAACTTTAGGTTTTTCGAAGTTTTTCTTGAATATTCGAGTTCGTTCAACTTCTACAAACTATCCGAACTATCTAGGAATTTAATTGGGAAGAACGGCGGTCAAACTTAGAAAGAAAATCAAAATTATCCGTTGTGTGCTCGCGTTTTCCTTAAAACTTGAGATTTGGTCATTTGATGTTGTGGATTAGCAGAGAACGGGAAAGAAATGTACCAAACTTTTACACGCACGTGCAGAGCCATTGCTTTGCTCATTGAAGTCTGTTGTTTAGTGGCGTTGCCGCTGACGTTGCCCTTCTAGATCTTAAAGCCCCTATTACTGACTTGGCACCGAACTGAAAACTGCTCCACCGCAGCTTCTTACCAAGGCGTCTATGATCATTTCCGAGTTCACCTCAGCCTCTTTTCAAATCGAGTCCAAGTGCGAAGTCTTTCTTGTAAAAAATGAGTTCTTATTCATCTACAAAGCAAACCTCACCACCATCACAAAACTCTCGCACTTAGACTCGCTTTGAAAAAGAGGCTGATGCCAACTCGGAAGTGGACCATTTCAAATGGCCTACTGTGGTACCTAATGAAGATGTTCATAAGCTTGTATGCGACTGACTGACCTGTTACTGACTCAGTCTTGTCTTGCTCTACTTTGGGTGGAAACTCTCTTCTGGGCGATTTATTCATTTGCCTGTAAATGGACACACAAGCTTACGTGAATGTCTTACATCTGGATACTTGGAAAATCCCCCATAGAGCAGTCAACAAGATCACATTCTAAGGGCCGATTTACACGGTACGACTTTGTTGCAAGCGACAGGACTACGGCACGAATTGTTTCGTGTAAATCAAACCTACAACTCGCTTACGACTGTCGTGTACGTCACAAACAATGTCGTAGGATTTTAAAACATGTTTTAAAACTCTACGACAATCGTAAGCACAGTCTGTGATCAATAGCGAGAGTTGTTACGTGACGCGAGCAGCGCGGGCGGAAGAAATCGCATACGACAGTTGTAAGCAAAAGTCGTACCGTGTAAATCGGCCCTAAGACCGCCGAACGAAAATTACCCCCGAAAAATGCATGGTTACCCCACATTTTCCTTTTGGATCACAGTAGCACTATCTAATATCTACTTTTTGTGCCCAGGCAAGGCCTATACCTCTACAGTTAGGAGGCTCCGTCTTTAAGTTACTTTTACCTAGACGCTCCGAGGCATGCAAGTTCAGAGTAGAATACCGGAGAGCACGTGCGAGATCTTCAATTCCCATGAGTCACTTGCAAAGGAAATGGTAAACTTTGTAACCTCTGCCGACACCACTACGGGATTTACTCAACTATTTGAAGTCGATAATTTCAACAGTTACCCGTGGTCTGTTCTTGATTCCACCTTCTTTAGATTCTTGTTTGAATTGGAGCCTTTTGCTTTTGGCGCTGAGGCGGCTGGGAACGAACTCCGAGCCTCCACCAACACGATACGGAACTCGCCGGTCAGCGGAAACGGGTTGGTGACGTCAAAATTCACTTTCTGAAGTTCGTAACAAGACGACTCGCTTTTAATCGTTGCCTAAAAAGAAATTACAGGTCAAAAGCAGTTAACGAATTGAGTGAATAGAGCAGCTTTCAATTGCGTGAAAAACAGGCCCGAAACGTGTAGGGCCTATTTACGTTGACATATTTCCTCTCTTTTTTAGGCATGAAAACTTGCAGTAACTTCACTCCATCTTATCTTGAGAGTACGTTATTAATTATCTTAAGAACAAGTTCAAAGGCCAGGAATAAAGGGTAATGGCTTTTTGGGTCCGAAAAGTCTGCGAGGCTTTTGAGAAATGAGCAGTTGTTCAGCTAAAAAAGAGTTCAAAATGTTTTTTGTTGGGGAACATAGCGTAGTTAGTGGACGACATTACAGGAAGATTAACGCAACTACTTCGTATCTGTTTTTCTTACCACAGGTACTATGTTGGTTATGCAGGTATCCAAAGTAAATACGAGGGTGTTTCCGCACGGAGTTCCTTCTCGTTTCCCTACAAGCACTAACGTTGCACTGCATGGTCTGAGAAAACGGCTCTTAAACTCCACTGGCATCTGCAGATGGCCTTTAGACGGCACCTAAAACACAAATGAAATAAATTCTTCAAGACGGTCGGTTAGACCTCCATAACAAACCAGTTAAGCGCACGGACGAAGTAAATCAAAGAAAACGCCGCTAAAATAAAGAACCGGAGAAAAACAATAGCCAAGAAAACAAAGGAAATCTTGTTAGTTTTTTCCCCCAGAGGCGTGAAACTATTTTTTTGCGTCACGAAATTGTCACAATGCGCCGCTGTCATACATCGAATGCGCGCGCTGTTCAAGCGATTTTGTTTTGTCTGTCTGTGTAATTCTAAAACATAAGAATATAATGGAAAGATAAAGAAGACAAAATGCTGCCTCAATACGTGAGTATAGGCTGGTTCACACGAGCAACGCAAACGCAAACGCAAATGCAAGCACAAGCAAACATACGTATGAACTACCACAACGCAAACGCAAACGCAAGCGCCAACGCAAGAAATGGAAAATTTTTCATTTCCTTGCGCTTGCATTTGCGCTTGCGTTTGCATTTCACACATGTGAACCGGGGCACCGCAAACGCAAACGCAAGATGAACAACACTCGTTCCATGCCTTCGTCCGCCATATTTTAACTCGTTTCCAGAGCCCTCGCTTCCCGACTGCTGTTCTAGGGTAACGCGGACTCTGGGAACAAGATTGCCGCCATCTTGGGGTACCGAAATGCGCGTGCGTATCTCATTCCGCTTGCGTTTGCGTTCGACGTGTGAACGTCTCTTGCGCTTGCATTTGCGTTTGCGTTGCTCGTGTGAACCAGCCTTAAAACATTAGGTTTGCTTGCAAACTGAACTATAACCACAATGTCTACATTGCAGCAAAACTCAACAAAAGATTTGTCAATTCCTCAGTTTTTTTCTGAGAAAATTAACGAGAACCATGAACTACCGTGTCAATGGGCCATTTCCGAGTTTGCGTCAGCCTCGCTTTCAAAGCGAGTCTAATTGCGAAAGTTTTGCGATGGTAAGCAGTTTTGCTTTGCATGTGAATAAAAACTCATTTTCATAAGAAAGTCCTCGCACTTAGACTCGCTTTGAAAAAGAGGCCGAAGTGAACTCGGAATGGCCTATTGTGAAAACCAGTCCCAAAGCAAGGTACCGCGAACATTTATTCACCGTTTCAGCGGACCCACCTGAATGTTGTCACCCAATGGAAGCCGAAAATCACCAGAATCTTTTCCCGCCAAAAGTACCTGATACACGAGTGGCTTGGTGCTCGGGTTCTGAAGACGAACCTGCCGGCAGAGAAATAAAATCGTTTGGTTTATTTTGATTTAATTTTTTTTCGGTCAGAAGACGACTTTAGTACTAAGTTTAGATTTGAACCTGCAAGGTAGGGTGAAGTGAAATAAATTTATACACGGTAGCATTTAAAGCTTGAAGCTTGTGGGTCGTGGATGTAGACAAACAAACCTCAAATAAATACAACAACATTAGGAAAATAAACTCAAATAAATACAACAACATTAGGAAACCCGCCAAGAAGGAGACAAAGTCGTGGGTATTGAATTACAAACTACCGAAGACAAATCCAGAGCGGAATTTGAACCCGGAGCATTCGTATGCAAATCTAGCGCCCTCATCATCATCATCATATCTTTATTTACCCTCGGATTTTAGAGCTTGGTGTAGCTAATAATAAATATCTCCGAGCATTTACCCTCCCCAAACCCTGACACAACACAGGTCAGACCACAAACACCGGGTACTACGTGCCCTACTCTTCGCGAATAGTGTGTGGGTTCTTTAACGCCCCACAAAGCTAATGAACAATGGCTGTGAGACGGGACCTCCGGCTTATCGTCCTTATCCGAGAAGACTAGAAAGTCTAACCATATGCAGATGTAGTTACAAAGGCAGCACTTTCTCCTCAGTTATTTTTAAGACCCCGAGTGGTGTCCGGCCAGGGTTTGAACCCGCGACCTTCCGCACGGGAGTCCAGTGCACTCTCACTTGAGCCAACTGGTCGGTGATGAATTTAATGCAAAACTAGAGCGGTTTTCAGTTAGGTAGTGATGGAAATACTCCCTTCAGCCAATCACAAATCGAATTAGTTCACCACTTGGTTTTACTAGCCAATCAGAACTCAAGGAAGGCCATGGCAGCCGGCGCCAAGCGCGGGAAAAGTTGCCATTGGTTTTAGCTTTGCACCTGACTGGTTGAAGAGTATGCGCAACTTTTTTCTTTCGAAACCCAAACCAAAGGAACTGTGTAATTACTCTCAACAGTCAATTGAAAACCGTTCTATGAGACGGAACATACGTGCTTGGTTACTGTGTCGTGGAGAGGGCCTTCAAAACTGACAGTTGCGCGTGGCAAATAGTGAGGAAGCCGCTGATACAGATGAATGCATAACAGCAAGATGTTGATCGGGTTTGGTTCCGTCAAATCCGTTGGCTGTTGCAAAGAAACAAGAGAATTAAATCGTGAGAAAAACATTGAAACAATTGCAAATAGACGCTGTGGAAGCGTATACTTGGGCGTTGTTGTCTTTAGGTCGGTGTAGTGAAATCAGTTTCAGAAATGGCGAGAACTGTGCAGTGCATTCACGAGGTGTAAAACAAAGAACAGACTGAAGGAATTCCCTTGTTTCACACCTCTCCCCAAAACTATGAATTCTCACAACATTGACAATAACCGATAACTCAGGCAGGAGAAAAGATAAACTATTTTGGTCGGGCTCCCTCGATTTGTCATACTACAACTCTGTTTCCATCGCATTTCGAAGCTATTAAGTCTACAATACCTATATTACCTTCAAATACCAGTGCGTAGCGTAACTTTCCGTGAATTATCTATTACATGTCCGGTTAAACATGTACCGTTCCCGAGAAACGCTCTTGAGTACATGTAATTGTTAACCCGATTATCACCCAATTTGTGATAACGACTCACTATTTTGCGAAGGTTGTTTAGCCGCTGATCATTCCTGAAAAGACCGCGAATTTTTCGTAAACTCAAAGATATTCTTCTATATGCTATCGTCCCCAAAATCACGAATAGAGGAGTATGAGCTTAAATTAACTGACCAAGATCAGCAAAAGATAATCAACAGTAATTTCTAGAAAGTTCCGAAAAGACAAATCATAAGTCAAACAAAATGACCTTTGGTTCCTGTGATATTTATTCTAGTTCCTTCGCTACCAGAAGTGCACTTGGTTAATTGAGTGAAGCGAGTCTTACGTTTTCTTCTAAATCAGCGAATTTCGTGTTTCTTCCGAGCCGTTTAGCGTGTCTCTCTTCACATGTTTCGTACAATTCCTCGCTGCGTTGTCATATAGTTTCGGAATGTGTTGATTATAACTTCCCTTACCCACTTCCTTTTGCTTTCAAAAACCCTTACGCCAACGAAACACTTAATTTGAGGCAAAAAGGGCATCTTTGAGAGCGTTAGGGAAAAACGTTCTGGCCATAAACGCACAGGCAGTGAAATCGGCTATTTTCGGCCATTTTGCTAAGGGGTTAACGTTATCATTTCACCCGAAATGAGCAAAAAGGTGACCAAATTTAGAATGTAAAATTCCATGAAAACGAGGACTAACCGCCCTATACTGAACTTTCTTTAAGCCCCGCACCTTTAGCAGTAAAGGAACATGCACCTTTAGCAGCAAAAGAAACAAAGGCCATTTCCAATATCGCGAGCTGAGCTCTTCGCTTACAATGGGACTAATTGGTGTAATATAATAAGTCAATCCAACAACCTAAGTCTTCGCGGATTTTCGGCCCGCTGATCGCTTATACCAACCCCCAGTTCCTCGCTGCTTTCAAATACCCGTCCACGGCAGTCTGTCTGCCCCCGACAAGGCAGTGAGGGAGAAACGTTAGCCCCTAGACCATATGTGACAGATCCTTTTCGTACTGACAGCTCAGTCCCGTTAAACTTAATACAGGATTTCGAGCGATATATATTTGACAATGTAATAATTTCTCTTTCATGTGGTATGCACTGGAGTAGACGGAAGTCCGGTGTCAGTAAACGGTTTGAAAAATTAGCGCATGCGTATTTGCCAAAATTGATAAACTGCTACCGATATCAGGTGAAACCTGAGTTGGCGTCTCTGAGCAATCCTTGACACGCTCCATAACTCGCGAGGCATTAACCCTGCGACAGGAGATTATAAATGAGGGTTGTAAGTGGCATTGAAGTAGAGGCCTTAAATGTTTTTAGGGCTATTAGACCTCGTTCTCATGGAATTTTACACCTTTTAATTGTGGTCATCTTTTTGCTCATTTCGGGCTAAATGGTAAGGTTAACCCCTTAGCAAAATGGCCAAAAATAGCCAATTTCACGGCCTTTGCGTTTCGTCGCACTTTCATCGCGTTCACCTCCAGGTTTACTCTGCTTTTATGTCTTTTATGTGCATGCCCCGTCTTGTCCGGTGTAATTTTCAGAGTTACGCATGTGCCTTAGACTCCAATTGCAAACTGAAGGCCAACCATATATGGTCATAGCCCTGTCGGAGCCATAACTTGGGCTCCTCCGCTCAAGTAAAAAGTCTGTCCGTATATTTTGACTGACCTGTATGTCGTAATCCACACCAATGTGCCTCAGAGCCTCAACGACCTTAAGCACATTATGAAAACACTGCTCCGCTTTGATCGGACGAGTGTACATTGAGTACAAATGAGTAGGAATCTGCAAACAAAGCGTTAATGATCTATCAATTACCGGCTGTAAAATTAAGTTGTGATAAATATTCAGTGTGATATGGTTTACCACAAACGGGGCATGTGCTCCAACAAGAGCGGCCAGCACAAGGCCATCCATGAAATCAACGTCAAAGTTTACAATCCAGCGACAAGGAGGATTGGATCCTGCAAAAGAAATCATTAAGAAACGATATATATATATATA